>JAHLSL010000015.1:2546489-2709875 GCA_025920805.1 Petroica traversi
CTCCCGCCGAGTCCGGCGGCCTCGGGCTGCGCGCTTGTCAAGCGGCGGCGGCGGTGACAGCCTGCAGGGTGGTCTGTGCTCCAGGGCTGCTACCGGGGCTTTACCTGCTCTCCTGCTAAAGGGACCGGCTTTGAGGCTCGCATCTCTAATGGTGTAGTCAATAAACTGTAGTGAGGATCGTGGTACTGTGCAGCGAAAACACATGGCGACCAAAGTAATTGTATGTCACCGTGGTTTGAGGAGAGAAAGGGGTGGTCTCCCTCGTGAAATTCCAAACATTTCTGGTGTCTGGTGGCGTTTTTCTTCACGTGTATGTAGGAAGTAATCCACTGTTCTGTAGACTTAAAAGTTTTGTGTTATGAGTTGCTTTTAAGCAAAGTAATGTAGGAAGAGAACATACCCAAACTCCCATCTTGATGTGCTCACAGACTGTTAGAAGTTTTTTAATAGGAATAATTTCCATAAGGTATCATATAGATATAGGCTCCTTTAAATATTTATATTTAAAGTATCTTTACAGGAAAACTTTAGCAGTTTTATTTTTCTGCTTTCTGAATAAGATGCGTCTCTTACGCTAAGCCTTAGTTCAAAGCTTGTTTGGTTTTATTTGACGGTTACCCCTGCATTTTATATATACTTCCTCAGGCAGAGTATTTTGCTTCCTACCACTGAAGAGTTATAATAATATTCTGTGGATGCTTGCACCCTAAAATTCAGTCTAGTAAAGAGTGTATTGAACTATAAATATTGCTTGTCTATGATCTTACAGAAAACTTAATTGTAGAACACTTGAAGACACTCTTCGGAAAATACCACTGCTCTTCCTTTATAACATAATCCAAGTGCTATTCAGAATTATTGTTGCATTCACATCAAGGAGATTAGTTTAATACTGTATGAAGGGAAAATTTTTCCCAAATTGTACTTTTATGTAATATAAGGATAGTTAAGAAGAAGCGGGCCTAGGTAAGTATGAATATACATGAAAAATATATCACTTAAATTCTGGAAATATATAACAGATTGAGAAAAAGAATATTATTTTACAGTTCCAAAGCTTTGCTATTATGAACCTGCTAGGTTATTTTCAGTGGTCTAGTAAGTAAGGGGAGGGCGAAAAAAGCCAACAGTACAAAAGTATTAGATGCATACATCTGATTAAAAATGGGAAGGGGTGCAATGGAGTGAACACTGAGATAAAAGATGCTATTTGGTATAAGAAATACTTGACCCCGCTGAGATGCTTTTGTTTAATATGTTTTGAGGAAAAACAATCCAAAATAACATTCCTAATCCAGTTAGCAGGTTAGGACTGGTACTTCAGTCAAATCTCTTAGAGCTGGGAGTAAATTATTTTCTGTTCAAATGAAAAAAAAGAGAAAAAAAAGGAATTTATTAATAGAAATTAGATTTGAAGTTACAAATGAGTGCACAATAGCTGCTTTTAATAAACATCTGTTTTATAGGCGCCCCATAAAATATTAGAAAATTAAATAATAATCAACCTGGAAGTATTTTTTGTCATCTCCTAACCCCAACAATTAACAGATTATAGGCTTGGCTCAGTAAGATACTCAGTACCCCTACGCTCTGTTAAAATCTTGCATCAGTTTTGGGTTAGGCCCAATAAAAGCTGTGAGTGCCCAGCAACTTGGAGTATCAGGTGCTGTTTGTGAAGGGGCATTGTTCTCCATAGACTTAAAAGACCAGAGATGCTAAGGCTTCAGGTCAGAACTGCTCTTATTTTTATAGTGGTGCTGCACTTACTGTACTTAACGCTGCTTTTCTATTGTAGAAAACTCATCTCTCTGTCAGTGTACAAGAGAAACTATAAAAATCTTATAGAGATAATTTTTTTTAGAGAAATCCTAAAATATTTTTTTCAAAATGTTATGCAAGTAAGTTGCGCTTGTGTAAGATTTAGAGGCTGATTTGAACTATACTAATGCTACACATCAGAGATTGTTAATAATATTGATATATCTGTATAATATTATTTTCTTTTAAGAATAACTTTACTGTAGAATCTGTTCTATTAAATGAATACATGTAAACTCGTTAGGTTTGCTGTTTTAGTAAATGTAGTCATATCTGCATCTATCACCTGCAAGTTTGTGCATTAACAAGTGCGCAAAATATTACCAGAAATAAGTGTGTTTATTAGAAAATCTTCGGTTTGATGAAGTATTTTTTTTTTTTTACCCCAGGCTAACTAGGTAAGTAAGTCCTTTCAGGAATCCTACATGTGATTCTTCTTCTTAGACTGAAGTGTGTCTTAAAATAAATACTTTGTCTTTCTAACAGCATAGTATTATTTGCAAAGAGTTTTAGCTTGTAGTGAAACATTTCAGGGACCCAGAGTTATGGTCAGGGTTCACACTGTCAGCTGAGCAATTAAAAGAAAGCCCTAAACATTTAATTTTTTGGAGGTAACTGAGGCTTTAAAGAAGTTACCATTGTAAAAATGTGCTGCTTTAACAGCCTTTCCTTAGTTCTAAAACTGATTAATTACTGTGTCTTATAAAACCTGATTTATTTCATACTTTTTTCATACCAAGCATTACCATTATGAAGCTCTCCTTATAAGTGAGATTAATGTTTCTGAGCAAAGAAGTGGTTTGGAGGGCTGCATTCATTTTGAGTGCTATTCTAATCAATTTTAGATACAGCATTTCACAATGTATCAGTCTGCATCCGAACCTGCCTTATTATGTGGAATTAACTTGTTAGTGATTGATAGGAAGCCTCCTCCATCTCCAGAGGTGATTTGTTAGAAAACAAGTGTTAGAGGTTCCAGGAGTTTGAGTACAGGGTCAGGCGATGCAGGTGCCCGTTCTGTGGCCTGACCGAAGCTTGACAGAGAAGTTAGAAAAAAATGCTGTGCTGGGTTTTTTTTTAAAGCAAAAAAAACCTACAAACCCCAAAATTCCTAAAACCAAAATGCTACACTTGCATAAAATGGTGTTCCTTACTGTGGTATTGGGCTTCACAGTCTGAAGTGACAGGTATGAGGCACAGACAGTGGCTTTGTGCATCACTACGTTCTGTTATGATGCATGTCTCCTGGATTATTTGGAGGAATAGCTTTGGTGTTTGAAATCAAAACTCGGAAGGCTAGTTTCAGGTGGTAAGGTGCACGCCTACTGGATATTGCCTGCATAGTTATGGAAAGACATGGCAATGCTATTTTTTCTCTTTAAACGTAGTAAGGATTGTACTTGATTCAATAGCTGCTGAAATATTTGCGCATTCTGTCTGTGCACCCTTTGGTCTCAGCTTCACCACTGTTTAATTCTTAACCAATCGGCTATGGTCACACACTGCTGCTGAGTGTGATGCATAAACATTTAAGGTCCTGGAAGAAAATGCTTCCTCAGTAGTGAGAGGAAAAATAGCTTTAAAAAGGCCAAATTAAAAAAAAAATATGAAAACACTTCTGAAAATGGTAAACAATTCTAAGAAGATACAGGTGTATGCTTCTATTATGAGGATAGTATTTTAAATCTAAATTATAGTTATTTATGTGTTTCTTGCAAGATATACTAATTGTGTTCAGTATATTTAAAGTTTGCGTGTTGGACTAATCACATCTGTCTTTTAGTTCAAGTGTGCATATAAACAATAACAGAATATTGCAACTGAAGCATGA
The DNA here is from genome assembly GCA_025920805.1 of Petroica traversi. Classification (NCBI taxonomy): domain Eukaryota; kingdom Metazoa; phylum Chordata; class Aves; order Passeriformes; family Petroicidae; genus Petroica; species Petroica traversi. Next base: position 2,550,139 of record JAHLSL010000015.1, read on the forward strand.
CAAAATATTTCTGATCTTATGCAGATCAGAAGTAATAAAATTACAAAACATTTATGAATATCAAACTCTAAGTGCTCCTCACCTCTTAGTTGAGTCTGGCTTTATGGAATAAACATTAATTGTACAGGTTCATTTTAATATTGCAACTGAAATAGCTGCTACTGAACAAATATAAAGGGAATAATATCTTAAACATGTAATAAAATGGAGAGTATATCAGGAACTGTATCTCTGATTGGCTTCTTAGATGAAAGTCTGTCCGCGCATTCGATACTTTCAGCTTACAGGCTATTTACTGTTGTTTTAAAATACATTTTATGCAAAGCTGATGAATGACACAAGGTGGAAAAGCAGTTTAAGTCTGCAACTGTTTTGTGCTGATATACGCCACGAGTCTTGCAAAGAAGTGGGCGTGCTTTTATAATTTAGACTGAAATCCAACATATAAGTTCAAGCCTAGGTGACCTAATTATTTTAAATTTTGCAACTTGAGTCTGTAACAGATTGAGGTTGTTGATACTTGGTGTGTTTGTTTGTGTATACAGGAAAAGTTAATTGCAAACATTAGTGCCTAGATGTGTGGAAAGCAAAACAGTAAACTAGAAACTGCAAAGTGCTATACTAAATTCAGCACTGATTAACGTACTCTGCAAATCCACTGAAATCAGCGAATTACCTGATTGTTATGTACTAGTGAACTGGAAGGCTGTAGGAGAACTTTGCTTTAAAATCTCTCAATAACTGAAATATACATTTTGAGTTGTAGTAACTTTGGTTCACTTTTACAGTAGGATTTCATGAATGCAAATTCAGTCTTGGTGTGTAAAAGAAAACAGCTTTTCAACTTGAGAAAAGATGTTTTAAATTATTTTTGTTTACTTTCCTGGCTTTTATATTTTTATTACATTGCTGATAAATCTTTAAAATAAAAATCTTAACATGCACTAGCTGTGGATTATAATTACGTGATAATAGAGCCTCTACGCCTTTTTTTTTATTCTCCCCCAGCACACTGCCATTCCATCCATGGCAAAATGCTGGAATGATTGCAGAAATTTTTACTGCAAAACACGTTTACTCTTTCAAGTAATTTATTTTAAAATAAAGGAGAATATATTTTATAATGATGGTCTAAAATCTGTATTCTATAAACCTTTAAATTTTGTGAGTTAAGATTTAAATGTATCTTTTGCAGCTGAATTACAGAAGTGTAAAAATTGCAGCTTGCAAAAATCTAAAGATATTATGACTTCAATTTTTCCTGTAACAGCATAGAAAAACATTCAGAAAAGCAGCAGTTATTATCATAAAAGCTGTCTTGGTGTGGAACTTAAAATGTGTTGTGTTGAAATCAGTTGTGCTGGTGGTGTTATTTTTCAACATTGTATTGAATTTCTAATAGTGTTCTTGACAGCAGTTAAGCCAATGTACAAAGAAACTAATGTGTCGTATTTCCTTATTTGAGTTTTGACAATTTTTAGTGTCTTAAGAAAACTCCTGTCAAGGGTACAATTGGTAAAATACACATTTAAAACGTTTTTCTTGGCAGGATTTGAATAGGAAGTTGCATGTGGGAATTTTCAGAGGAGGGGGAAAGAAATTAATCAGCACATGATTTATTATAATACAGCAATAGATTCCTAAATCATAGAAGTCCTTGATACTCTTTGACTGGATCATGGAGGGGGGCGACTATGTAGTGGTTGAAGAAGAAATCATCATTGCTAATAAGTGTTACTTTAGATTAGCAAATGAAAGACTGCATAGTCCTTCAAAGGCCTCATCCATTCTCATTATAATCCTTTGAACGTTTGTCTGACCTTTCTAAAGAAATTCTACAGAAACTTTATGCTTAGGGTTTCACATAAATAAACTGACCAGCACTTGTCTCAAGAAGTTTGTAACCTAATGACAGGAGCAATAATACATCCTTTTAACACAAATACATCTAATGTTACTTGCACAGCAAATTGTTAATTTATTTTAAAATCTCGTGATGTAATACTTGAGACTAATGAGTGTAGAGCAGCTTTATAAAAGCAAATATTATCACAGTTCTCTAATGAAATTCTAAAACCAAATTGTATTGCTAATATTTTTCCTCTCAGCTTTGTTTTGGTTTATACCTATAGAAAGCTGGGGTAGGTGAAGTAGTTTTGTTTTTAAGGGTGAGCGTGGGAAGGTTTGTGTAGCTGGGACATGCCCAGCTAAAGCAAACCAGCGTAGCTCTACTCACCTCAATGAAGACATTGTTATTTACCTTCTGGGTGATGACATGGAGGGCTATACTCATGAAACACTTTCAATTTAGATTTCATTTTACCTCGTCCTTTTTTTTTTTTTTTTTAATAAGCAGTTTATTTCTTTCATTTTATAAAATACAAGTCTTATTTGAATAGGCTTTGAGGCCTCTCAAAAACATCATGGCTCAGATGGGTTTTTTCCATTTAAGGAAAAAACCTTTTATTCTGTTAGTAAACTTCTCAAAGCAGAAAATAATTTATTTTATTAAATCAGGTTTTCTAAAAAGTACATTATTTATTCATGCTACTGAATATATACAATTATATGATGTCTCCCTATTCCTCTTAAGAGAGATTCTTGATTTCAGTGTCAAAAGGTTGAGTGGCAGCATCCAAACCTGTGCAACTGGAACTGGGGAAAGATATGATAATCTAACAAATCAGCTGGTTGAAATCTTGGCTACATGTTGGAGTGTTTGTTTATTGCTTTAGCCACAAAGGCAGAGTCATTGGAAGTCTTTACATTTAGGCAGCAGCTACTAAACTACCATTTGTTCACCACTGTTCCCATGCCGGAAGGCAGAAATATTATATTTTTAAAGTCATGAAGGATCTGGAGAAATGTTGGACCTCTACAAATGATTGAGCTTAGTCAAGACAAATAAACAGGTAATTGAGAGTGCTGAGGAGTTCTGGGTTACAATTGGTATATCAGAGTGATAAATGTGAAATCCTCAAACTTGATTTCCCTTCATCCATAACTAGTTAGAAAATTAAAATTTTAGGCAGAAAATAGTCCTTTAGTATTGTATAGATGGTAGGAAGTATTCTTTTTCATATCTTGCTTTGCTGCTAATATGCACACACATTTTTGATTGTCTGATCTTCATAATTATTAATTTGGGTTTAGTGTAAATTGATAGCAGATGAATGAAAAGCTTTCCCAGCAGATTTTTTAAAATATAGATGTGTATCTGCATGTGCATGTACTTTGACCATTCAATACTGATTTAGTGAACCTGCAGTACAAAATTGCAGGAGGGTTTTTCCGTTTTCCCTCATTTGTCTGGCATTTGCAGAAGGTTGTGATTTCAGTCAAAAAAACTTAGGGTCTGAAGTCCACAGTGATACCTCGGTGGGTGTTGGGAGCAGAAATGCTCATCACCTATTGGAAAGTTTTTCAGTCATTTGTGTATTGATAGAGTATGAAAAAAGACCCACCTAGTAATCCTATCTATCTAAATGTGTGATAACTCAGAAATACAAGTATGAATGACTGTGCCCTACAGGAAACCTAGAAGTAATAAGTGATTAGAAAAGCTGGGGTTTTATTTTTTCCTGAGTGAAGAGTATCTTAGCGTGAAAATGAAATATCAACTCTTACTTAGCATGAAATAGTTGTAATTACATTTAAAAATGTTTTAAGTGGCTTAAAAATGCATAGCTGCTTTTATTATTCTTTTGATAATTTTATGTTAATTGTGGAGTGATACAGGGTTAATGATATAAAATGTTAGCACTTTTAATGATATGTTTAAGAACAGTGCAGACATTCAATTCAGTAAACTGAGTATGTGGGCCTCATAAATAAATGCTGAATTATAATACAAAGCACACCATGACCAAATTAATTAGTATGTTTAATCTAGTGAATTCCAACTAGGCTGCATACAATATGGACCTGTATTTAATTTCTAAATTTAATATTAGCTGCATAAGTCAACTCTTACTTAATCAGTGCAGATCAGTAATAGAAATGTAATATATCTGGTGTTTTACATAAGCTTTTCTTTTTAAGTAACGTTTGAGATTTTAAACATTGTAATTAAAAAAAGTGTGTGAGTGGGAATGTTCTCCATGTTCTCCCCATAATTTGTCGTCATCAGGAGGTAGAATTCCTGAGGTCCAAAATAAAATATTAATTCAGTCAAAATGGCGATGCTCATTAAAATTCATTTGAGGATCTAGGGCAGAATATTTTGTATTTGCTTATTTGATACAAAATTTTCTGTTGGTTGCTTTGCTGTGGTGATTGTTGTATCAAATTTTAGTTATTTGGGGAGAGTAAAAATGCCAGTAGAATAGTCTTGATTTTCTGTTTGACAGCCTTACTTTTCAAAGAAAATAGGAAATAAAAGACTATTTTTTTTAATAACCTGTGAATACTTCAGGTTTTTCTACTTGTAATTTACAAGTATTAGACTTCTATCGCATGGGCTGTAGGGCATACAGAATTTCTTGAACTCATCTTCCGAATTCTTAAATTTGAGTTTAGGATAGAAATAGAAAATGGGTGGTATTGAGTCCAGTTCTGAAAATCTCTAAATAATCTGTTCAGTTGCTAGTTTCAGGGACTTCAATGAGATTGTGTAGTGAATAGGCATTGTCCCTGTGATCAGTGGTCTATAGGCTTAGGCTCATTGCTTTCAGAGCAGAGTCTGAGAATAATCAGCATGTGTTTTCTTCTTTTTTTTTCTTGATACAGGATTACACACTCTGCCTGTAACCTTTGATATAAATCTACCTTTGCTTTGTGTTCCTTTTTTAGTAAATACTTGACTAGAAATGAGTTGATGAACTGCTCAGTTTTTATGGAGAGCCCATAAAGCACAGAATGGGCTGCCTGCACCCTGGTCCTCAGTCCAGCCTTATTGTTAAATGCGTTTGGGATGATTTCCACCCCCGTTCCCAGCATTTGAAACAAGCAAATCCAATAACTGTTTATTTGCTGAAGCACACAAAGGAGTGCACTTGTCCAAAAGGGGGCACAGTGAGGTTACGCCTGTGCTGCCATGTTAAACACAGTGCTGGAACTTTCCCACGTGCTGGGACACCGTCATCTCTGGGCTTTATTCTTCAAGAGCTCCCTTACGGCATTTTGATCTGTACTAATTCATGGGACTCCTAAACAATTCTTGGCCATGGTTTAGCAGTTAAGACCAGAGATGTGTTTATTCTGGGGACCATTCCCATTAAGCACATTGCTTCCAGTTTCCTAATTTCGAGGTTAAAACTTGTTACTAGCACAGACTTGATTTAATTAGACCAGTGTTAAGCACGGTTTTGGACAGGATGGCATCCAGAAGTCCTTTCCAACCTAAATATTGTGCAATTCCAAGCCTTTTGGTTGCACTCCTTGCAGTCTTTCTTGGCGGTATTGAATTCACTACTTGGGTGTCACACCTGAATTCAGTGTTGTCAATGGTAATTCTATTGACTACATTTCCAAAAATAATTGTTTAATGTGCTCAGAATTAAAATCAGTGTATTTGTGTTTTAGTTAATTTTAATGAACAAATGTTAGGTTTTTTTGTAGGAGTAAGATTTTTTTTTTCCCCATCCTTCTTGTGTAAGATTGTTCCTATTAACTTGTAAAGAGGATTTGTGAGAGTGGACAAGCATAAAGGGGACTCTTCATGTTAGAATCATTGTTAGGTGCAATAAGTTTTTCTGCACTAGAAACTTCATACAATTAATTTAAATATTAATTGAAAACTAGCTTCATTTTAGTCTATACATCTGCTAATAATTGCATATTATTACTGCTAACTTGACAGATTTTAACTTTACTGGTTTATAAGTGCACAATAACTAGCTGTTTATGGGCAGCATCATGCATGAAAACCAGATTAACAGCTGTTTTGTTAAGGTTTTAATTGTGAGACTGGATTAAAGATTATATTAACTGATTTGTTATGAGAATCAAATATTCTAGGTTTTTTTTAAAGTTTTTCTTTTCATGTTTTTTGTTAAAGAATGGACAAGAGTAATGCTAGTTTTTTAATATTAATGGAAAAATAATTTTTAAAAATCCACTCACCGCTTTTTATCTGTGGAGAGGCTTTGCTTATATCAAGCCTAAATGAAAGCTACATCATCAGATACCACATTGCACTGTCATAAACCCCTTTACAGTCCCGTGTGGGCTGGAGCTCAGTGAGCCCAAGCAGTTGAATGAAGGGGGTGCCCTAGGACGCCCTTCTTTGCAGTGCTTCAGTTTCATACCCACCCAAATGTAACAGCCTGTAAGGGTTCTTGTCTGCCTGAGATTAGGCACCCAAATGGGCTATCTTTGTGAAGGTCTTTAAGGTATATCATGACCTTCTCCCCGCTGCTTTGAAAGCCGGACACTTTCTGCACTAGCTCTGCTTTAAGGTGCCTGAAGCCTGGTCTCAGTTTAGCGATTTAAGCTAAACAGATGGCATTTCTTACGTGCTGCCTCAACCAAAACTGCATCAACAGCTATGAAAGCATGGAAAAATAGTGTGGAAGCTGAGGGTTTCTTTGGCTGGAACTAAAGTAATTATTTTCAGGTTTTCTTATTCAAGAATAACTTTTAATTAATATTTTTAAATATTATAACTGAAATAATATTTTAGATATTTCAAAGCTGTTGTTTCATCAGTGTTTTGTAGGTTGAATATTGTCCCCAGAACTTTGATTTCTATATTAATGTGCAGAAACTGCACATTAGAAACAAATGGTGCTTTAAATATGTAGAAGTTTTCATGTTTCTAATACAGATTTTATTGATACTGTTTCAGGGAAAAAGCTTTAAAAATTATTTGCCTATAAACAGATAAGCACTGTATCTACTGGTATTTTGAATATTTTTGTTAAATGCAATTCAAACAGTTTTAAACTGGAAAATGTGCAAAAATTGGGTTAACTGCGTATAGCTATTAAAACTGTTCTAGCTCACTGATATTTTCAAAAGTGTAAATAGACAGTAGACATGGAGTTTTTTCCCCTTCATAATGTTCCAATATATTTAGTTTAATTTCATATCCTACAAATCAAAAGTACCAGGGTTTCTAAGACTAAGCTTGGTCTTAGTATTTCTTCTTCCTGCTCTCCTGTGCCATTCACATGACTGCTTCACTCAGCCCTGTTACATTTCTCCCTGATGGCTGAAAATGACTGTTAGATATCAATTTCCACTTGCAGAAGATGGGTCATATGATTTTTGTGTGACAAGCAGGAGCTGCTTGTTCTTTCATCTCCTATGTGGTGTTTCATAACTGCCTTAAAAAACAGTAAGGTGGTGGTTTGATTAACATTTAAAGTTTTTATAAGCTGTCAGTGCATCCTTTAGAAATAAAAATTGCCATCTTGCATCCTGTCTTCATTGTTACCCTCTCCCTTGTTGTAAACTCAGCTGTTTGCTTGGGTGTACACTCAATTCAGAACAGCAGTATAGTTAAAAGAGATTTTGAATGCTTGATCTTCAATTTTTGTAATTTTCATTTATTTTTTGCTAGGTTGGTAGTAGCACTGGCACAGTTCAGCAGACAGGCACAGCATAATGGTAGGTGTAGGGCAGGAATATAAGGAGAATAGAACTGCCTTTTTAGTTTGTATTTAAAAAGGGAGTAGCACTCCACCTACATTTTCCTTACTTACTAAATTAGAAACACCTACAGGAGAAAAGTGGGTCCTAGAAATGAGTTTGCAACATATGTTTTTTCGTCTCTGCATATTGCTCTGTTTCATGCTCAGCATCACAGCAGAAAACCTTTGGGATTAACCTAACCAGGAGAAACCATAAATAAAAGAGAGGAAATAGAAATACAAGACTGCCTCTTCCCCCCTCCAGTAACTGTATGTGCATTCATAAAGTAGGACCACATGGCTGCTTGCTGGGGTTGTTTTCCTCATGTATACCATTTTATAGAGGGAAAAGCAGTGATACTGAGTCCAGAGGAGGGGCCCCCAAGATGATCAGAGGGATGGGCCACCTTTTCTATGAGGAAAGGCTGAGAGAATTGGGATTGTTCAGCCAGGGAAAAGAAGGCTTTGGGGTGACCTTATTGCCGCCTTCCAGTATCTCAAGGGATCTTGCAAGACAATTGGAGAGGGTCTTTTTACAAGAGCGTGTAGCCATTCCAAGGAGGAATGGCTTCAAACTGAAAGAGAGTAGGTTTAGACTGGATGATAGGAGGAAATTCTTTACTGTGAGAGTAATGAAGCACTGGAACAGGTTGCCCAGGGAAGTTGTTGATGCCCCATCCCTGGAAGTCTTTAGGACCAGTCTGGATGATGCAGCTCCGAACAGCCAGGGCTAGTGGAAGGTGTCCCTGTCAATGACAAGTGGGTTGGAACCAGAAGTTCTTTAAATTTCCTTCCTACCCCAGCCATTCTGTGATTCTATGCTTCCCTTGCTCTGTATTCAAATTGCATTAATGTTCCAGCAGCAGGAGGGATGTCACAGCAATCAGCACTTGTTTACAGAGGATGTAACAGGGCTGATTTCTTTTTTTTAGCTCATGTACTTTGGTATTTGAGTTTTTTGAAATAACAGATATTGTCAGTGCTATCAACGCCTATGTTGGTGGTTTGTGCTTTTAGAAGTTTTCAAGGAAAGACTAACCTGGAATTGATTGTTTTGTCTGAGAAACAAACCTGAAAGAGAGGAGCTATTTATATAGCTTTTCCGTCTGCCCACCTATTTCTCTTTCCAGACGTGGATATATAAAGGGATCATAGGGGTTTTCACACTTTAACCCTTCCCTTTAGTAGCAGCTGATGTGACAGCAGGTAATTCTGCATTCTGTGATGGACTTACGGTTTTGCCTTGTGCAGCCTTGCTGTTTGGAGGCAGCACAATTCAGTTCCTGTTTTTTCTTGGAGAAGGTCATCATCACTTAGCTATAGGTTATGATACTGATGCTTTTATTTTTCCTGTTGGGGCTGTTCTGTTAGCCATGAACAAGTTAAAGATTCATTGGATCAGAAGAGGGCAAAGAAGGGGGGATGTGTCATTGCAGCTGATGCTTAGGGCATGCATCTGAGAATAGGAAAACTTACAGCTTCTTTTAATCTGCCAGAAGTGTCCTTTTCCTTCATCCCTGGTGCTGACACAAATGTTGGTATGCCTTTGGGCTGAGCCAGAATTATCTGTCTTAAAGAGACACATAGATACATACATATATATATATACACACACATATATTATTTTCCCCGAAGTTAATTTTCCTTTTCCTTTTTTTGAGTTAGTCTTTGCTAGCTCCATTTGTGAAATGTCTCTTGGTGCCACAGTACAGTTGCTAGTGCTGGCACGCAAGAGGAAGGAATCTGTAGCTGGAGCTAGGAGTAAGAAATTGCTAAGAGGGCTGGAAATGCACTTTTAAAGGGGATTATATGGTATTAAAGCATGAATCTACAGCATGAATGCATAGATACTAAAAAGCTAGGATGGAAAAACATGGCCACTTTCCTAGCCCAAATCCGAAGCCAAAGACATGCATGCCTTTTTGGATTAGACTTTTGTTTTTCTCTGGAGAAACAATTGCTAGTTTGGCCTTTGGGTCGGATTGTGGTCCACATGGGACTAGTTTTGTACATGCAATATTAAATGAAAATCATGCAGCGAAGTAAACAGTTCCAAAATTAAACATACTAGATTAAAAAAATTTTCTTAATTTCTCATGCTGTAAGTGGCACAGTGTTTCTGGTGTAATTCAGCAGATTATTCCTGTGCACGGGTACCTGAGCCTGCCCTCTAATTGCTTGCATGCTTGTCCCCCCAGCAGAACAGAACTGCTGTCAGTACAGGTTGACACACAACTGACACTCCAAACCTTTTTCAGTTGTTCATGAATAGAACTTACCAGTGGAGTTTATTATGTATCATAAAATCTGTGGTGTTTATCCTTGTTTTACAGACCTGAAAGAGCACTGAGGCAGTGAAAGACAATTTGCTTGTAGGCCCACAAAAGCTTAAGAGCAGGGCCCTCATACAACTTGACTCTTCCTCAGGTGGGATGGTTCATGTTCTTTATAGGCTTATTTTTGGCTTGCCCTTGATTTTGATTTGGTGCATTAATTTGTCTCACAGTTTTCTGGAACCCTGTACTTCTGTTTAAAGTGAAGGTAATGTGTCAACTTGTAGTTTTGAGTTGCCTGTCCTCAAATATGGCTGTGTTTCAAAGGGGAAAACATTTTCACTCCTTCATTCCTTTTGTTTGAAAACCATCACTTCTGTTGCTTCCTAGTTCCAGTGTGATTAAATTTCTTTGCAAAACTTTGCTGGGTATTTGCAAAGAAACAAGGTGCTGACTAACTATGGTTTTAATGATTTTAGGTGACAGTCTCAGCAACTCACACATTTTAGTACTATCAATTCCTTGCTGCTGCCATCAGTGAAAACAGTGATTTTTGTAAAGTGTACATGGTAGCCCAGGCATGGCCTTTAATTAAGTAGTCTCAAAAATATTCCCATGATGTTGTATGGTGTGCCTTGTGAATGTAGATTTGCTGGGTTTTTTTCTTAGCTGCTTCTTACTCTTTAAAGCTATGCATCAAAGTCATTGAGGAGAAATGTTTTATATCTAGACACTGATGCTCATGTCCTTTAACTTGGTTAATAGAAGTCTCTTGTTCTGGTGTTACAGGACTTTTATTAGATAGTTGACTTTGCAGTTTAGTAGAGATCACAGTTAAAATGAGAAGAAAATTACCTTATTCCGTTTTCCCAAGACTATAAAAATATGTGTTAACAGAAATATGATCATATTTTACCAAATCCTATAGTCTGGTAAAGACCTTATATGACTTGGGTTACTTTTTTGGGTCACAAGCTTATTTCTATATGTATGCTTGCTACTTAAAAGAATTTTGATGTTTTCTCAGAGGTAGTTATCAAGAAAAAGAACTATTTGAGAGGTAGGGATACTCACAATACTTGGAGCTTGACTGTGCTTCTCTATTAGGGAGCATTGAAGAAAAGATGATGACATAGAATAGTGTGTTCCACCCACAAACCAGTCCAAATAACCTTTTCAAAAGAAGACTAAACAGTGATTATTCTGGCATTTTTCTGGCTCGTCTTGTGAATCCAGGCTAAGAGGTGTTCCAGTCTAGGCATGTATTGTTGAGACCTGATGTGTTTTTACCCTTACCAATTTACACACTGGTGTAGTTAATGTTAACCTGGTTTCAAACAGTGTGAGCTGAGCTGTGCTGGGTTGAAAGAGGCTGGATGGAGGTGGCTGAGTTCCTGGTTGGACAGTCCTCCCCTGGAGCAGGAGCATATTGTGTGCAGTGCTCAGCCTCTTCAGCTCTGTATTCCGCGTCTGTCGAAAAGTCTGGGGGTGGAGGATGCAGCTCACCAGACAGGATTATTATTCCAAAGGGGGAAAGCATCTTTAGAGAATTCTCAATCAGGTGATGTTTCATTGTATGTTTAGAAAGTTCTCAGATGACAACTGAGATGAAAGAGGCGTACTCATTTAGTGTGTAAAACATTTAGACTCCTAAGTCTCCTGTGCTTTCTGAGATTAAGGACTGTTTACTTGAAAAGAGAGAATGTTTCATCCATTGCCTCTCCTCTGATTTCAGTTATGCAATGTCCTTGGATCAGCTTGGAAAAGCAAGGTTAGGGAAGTAAGATTATTCTTTTTTAAGCTGTTTTTAGGAAGAGAATAATTTGCCCATAGTGAACTGTGAATCATGAACTGCATCTTTGCCTACTTCTTGGTCTGTGGGTCATTGCTGAGAAGGCACTGCAATAAATGCCTCCAGAAAAGAAAACTTTGAATTTTAGTTTTAAGAGATGTCCTTTCTCTTTCTTTTATTGTCAGCTCATCGTTAACAATTTGTGGGCTGAGATGGCTGGCTTTGGTTTGTCCATAAGAATGGCTAGGTTGTTTGTGACTCTTCCAGTTTAACTTTTGTAGGCTACTCTGACTCATTTAAATCCTTAATATTTTTTCCACTTTTTTAGTGTTATTTTTAGCAGCTTTCTGATATCTATGTGCCTTTCTTATTTTGAAGTGATGTACAAAACATCTGTCCAACTAGAGGGGTTTTTAGTACTTGATGTTATTGAAATATTTAATGTGGTATTTTTTCCTTGAAAACACATGATACCCAGTGATCCTGTTTAGCTGTTGTTGTTATTTCTTGTTTTAGACTTTGCCTAGAGGAGCTTTGTGCTCTGCACAATGAACTCCCAAGAGCTGGAGTTCCTTACTGCTATTGCACAAGGAGTGGGTGTGTTCAGGACGGAGATTAAAGCTTGCTCAGTTGGTGTGGGGTTAACAAATGCAGTGGGCAGGAGGAGAAGTCATACTGTTCTGGTACTGATGCCAAGCAATTATACTGGATGGCTTTACAGACTTACTTCACCAGATTTGAGGACCAGATAATTGAATCTGCTGACATCCATGTGAATTGTAATGATGCAGCTCAGTCCCCATGATTTTGGTGAAACCCAAAGATTTCCTCCTGAGGTGAGGAATCGAGGTGTTTGGCTAGATAGATCTGGTAAAGCAAAAGTCTGAATCTGAGATTCTATGCCTACTGAAACTGATATTGCAAAGATATGTAATTATTGGGATGTCAGTGTAGGATACTGTGTCCTTCCTAAGCAATACAGAGATTTTAGTTAAGCTGTCTAGTGTGCAGGCAGGCTCATGCCTGTGAGGTCTGTGCCACAGCAGCAAGTGTGCTTGGAGTAATATGTCTTCAAAAGCTGACCTAGTCTGAACAGTGACGGGAGAGTGACCTTGCAATTGTGCATCTGCTCTAACTTTGATACTGGGGTCATTTTATATGTTGTTTTCTTTGTAAATCAGGTTGCCTGAGCCTTCTGCAGAGTCTACATTTTTCTGTTTCAGAAGACTTGTGCAAACATCGTTTTTTGCCTTAGATTGCAGAAATACATGAGATATAGGGTTATATTGGATCTGAAAAGAAACAAAGCTAGTCTTTGTAATTCACCAGCCTGTTCTTTTTAGAGTATTATGTCACTAAGAAAATGTTTTACTTATTCGCGTAGCATGCAGGTATTTAAAAATTTACAAGAAAAAATGATGATTTTACGGATACCTGTTCTACCATTTTGCTATCCTGTTTCTTCCTCCAAATTGTTGCTGTACGTTGCAGTTGGGGTGTGATATGTCAGGTGTGCAAAAACCCCTAAAATTTCAAGTAAGATGGGGGTTTTTTTATCATACTGTATGTAGTGTTTTGCCACAGGACACCTTTCTCCCAATGGCAGGGCACTGAACAGCTTGCATCTGTGGGAAAGTGGTAGCAAAATTGATGGAACAGTCTGTTCCTGCCGATGTTCATTTCAATGCCCCAGAACACGGCTTTCAGCGTCTCTGCTGCCAAAGCATACCCTAAATTGATGGGACAAAAGGAACGACCTGGATCTTCCATGTGTTAAAGTGAGGAAATGAAATCTTAAATCTCGTTTAGGTTTGGAATTAAGTGGATTGGCAATGCCTGTGGAGTTCAGATGGGGAAAAAGATGAGTCTCTTACTCCTCCCTATCATGCCGTTCTCTGAAAGGGGTTGGAAGTATTTAGTGAAGAGTAGAAGCACACAAACAGGAGAGCCAAAACTGAGTTGAAAATGAAGGGAAAAGGAAGACATAAAAGTCTAATGAAAAAACATGTTGAATTTAAAATGTACCTCAGGAAATATTTAAGAGAAAAAAATTCTGTGTCGTCTGCAATGGGAAAATATCTCTGGTGTTACTTCAGGCTCTCCATGTGATCTGCTGAAATGCTGAACTCTCTGGGGTAGCTCTAATTTATCATCTCATTCTTTTGCAAGGGTTCACAAAATTTCTAGTAAGGTACCAGAAATCTTGTTGCTCATATGCCATTTTTTCTTCTGCTTTCCATTTTTTTCCACAGCAAGGGCACCTCCCTCTGCTTCCACTCAGGCTGGAGAGAAGCCTCCCATTGGCGTGGGCAATTTAGGATCTGGCACTTTTACAAAGGAGGTTCTTTTAAACAGGTGTACGCAAGGAAATTGCAACATTACTTACAAACATACTTTCCTACTCACCTTAATGTGAGAAAAATTTAAGAAAAATAAAAATATTTTTTGTAGCTAGGGAGTAAGCTTAATATGTCCCACAAACCATGTGATATTTAAAAATACCAGTATATCTTAAATTCCAGCCTTCCCCCCAGCATTTCTCCAGAGAAAGGCCAAATACATCATCTTTGACTTCTTTTGTTTATCAGTTAACTAATAAGACATTCCTGTTGTAGCACTGTTCTCGGACGTACCTTACACTGTGCCTTGCTAATAGAGCAGGTTTGTTCCATCGGGGGTTAAGAATATTTAATCCTTTAACGCTGACATACACAACACACAGCCATGTCAGCTACAGCTGTTTCCAAACATCAGTAACAAAATTATAGATGGTTTTGAAGCTTCTGTGTTGGAAATGAATACATTTGAGGATTCAACTTGCTGACAGTGTTTGTGTAATTTAATCTTGCCATCTGGAAGAAAGTAAACATTTTTTAGGAAATTGAAGTTAAGGTAGCAAGCCCCTTGTGGTTTCTGGCTGTTGCAAATAAGTTAAGTTGTACCAAGTTGATGAAAATCTTCAACAGGGAAGGGATCATGGTTATATTTAAAAGATTGTTGTGCAAGTGCATTGATGCATAAAATTGTTTCAGAATATTTGCTTTATTAACTTCCTTGCTTATTCAACAGTTATATGCCTTTCTTCTGCTCAGATAAAACCAGCATGTTTTTTCAGTGAAATGTGATAAAACATGAGAAACATATGCATGCAGAATGAATAGGTGTAACTGAAGCACTTATGTTGTTGCTTTTCTTCTCATATTTTTCTGTTGGGTTTTTTCTCTGTTCTTGCTTTTATTTGGGTTTTTTTTTATTCTATATTATGTTTTGCTTTTCAAATATCTACTCTTCTTTTGTGTGCTTTATTATTTGCTTTCAAGTATTCGAATAATTTTTCAAGGTTTTTGCTTGGTTTTCTAAAGAGACAGTTTACTACATAGTCATGCCATGTGTATTTCAGTCCCACTGTGATAATTTTGAACCTATCAGTCACTTCCAAATAAACTGAGAGTCAGAAGATTCCAAAGGCACTGGATTTCCATAAGGTGTGAGTCCAGGTGGATTGCTGGAGAGGAGAAAGTGGAGTGCCCTACAGCATGAGCTCTGTGGAGAGAGAAGGAAAGACTAGAGATACCTTTGCAAACCAGGATTAATTATGTTGTTCATAAAATTGCTTAGATGCTAGCCTGTTCCCTTCTGGTTTATGTTTGAGCTGTCTGATGAGACGTTTTATATGATGGGGGAAAGGCAAGATGCTTTTATACTTGTCGTGGCCTAGAACATTTATATAAATAAAAGATATTTATGGTGGGAAGCTGATTTTAGATATGCATGATTTGAAGGGGTGGACAGTTTAGTTTGCCTTTAGGTTTTGAGCCTTTAGGATCATCTTTATCTGTTTGAAGGATATTTGCTGCTTTGTTATTATTATTCTTTTATGAAATCTTTATGCTAAGAAGAACTCTGAATTATGCAGCACTTACTGAAAATTACAGGATTTTGTGAGAAGACCAACATACACCTGAGCCAATGGTGTGGTGGTAGTGCACTTGGTTCCTAAGGGGAGAAGGGCAGGAAGAAATCAGCAGAGGTACGGACTCAGCAGAAATAGCCTGGTAATAGTAACAAGAGAACAACAGTTTTTAGCATTCTGGAAAGGATCAGTAAAACCAGAAGAAAGCTACAGTCTGTTCATGCTTAACTTTGGTGTCTGGTGGTTTCAGCTGGTTCTTTCAACCTCTGTGTTCTCTGCTCTTTGAGATTATATTCACCCTTCTTTCTTGGTGTCGACATCCTCTTGCTTTGCTCTGTTCTGCTAAAGCATTGATTATTTTCTTAGGCTTGTGCAAGCATGCTAATGTTCTGCTAAAGTTAAAAATACTGTTGCCATATAGTAGCTGGTCAAATAATGGGATTTTAAACTGAAATATCTAACTTCATATTCAGTGGAAGCTGCATGTCAGCATTTTTATAGGTCTGAATAGGCTTTTTAAAAGGATCTAGCTCTAAGCCTTGATAATTGAACTTAAGCTCGTAAGTTACTTATCTACTCCTGAAATTTAAACCTGATCTATGTTGTGAAACTGCAATGAAGAACTACATGAAAATGAAATAGGATGTTAATGGAGAATTTCTCATTTAGAATTGCTTCTTAGCAATATAAGCAACAATTTTAGGAATGTTGATCTGATTTTTATTGTTTTGTATATGAATTACTATATTAAGTGAGCTATTTGGTGTCCAAATCATGCCATGTTTCAACTTTGTCAGAATGATCTAGGCATTGTACTGGAAATAAATACAGATTGGTGAGTTCATAAACATTTATAGCTGTGCCCTGTGTTAAATAAGGACTATGCTTTATTTTCATGCAATAAAATTTAATTAGTTGTAAGTCAGGTTTTGCTTTAGTTGTAATTAGTTTAGCATATAATTATTTTGTCTAATAGCAATCTGAAATCTGCGAGCATTTTGATCTTATTCCAAGTTAAAAAAAAATAAACCCTCTTAGAAGTATTCAATCAGTGGCTATAATAGAATCTTATTAGTCAACCATATTACAGACTGTGTAAATCTTTAAGTGACTGAATCAGTGTTTTCACTAAATCTTGTTATATTTTGCATTAAGAGGATACATAAAAATGTTTTATATTTGACTTGGGATTTCCATATGATTTGGAAAAAATCAGTGATCTGTTTTTCCCAATGAGCTTATTATTAGACGGTTTGATTTTTAGCGTTTTAAATTTTTATTTTAAGATTAATTTTAAAGGTCTAGCTTTTGTAAGATAAAACTGGGAACTGTTTGTGTGAAACTAGTACTACTTCAGTTCTAAAAAACCAATACATAGTAAATCTCATAATTTGCACACAAATATTACTGCCTATTAAAGGGTATTATAATAATTCATGAGTATTTTTTAACAAAATCTTGTGTCTTCCATCTTTTGGATGTGGATGGTTGCCATTTCTAAAGAAATTGCCCTGCCAAGAAATCTTCTGTCAGCTCTTCCTATGGATTTCCTTATGGGAACTGCATTAAAGCAAGAGATAAATGTGGAGTCTGGCATGTTATTAGCTGCAGTGGAGTGATGGGGAGCAGAGCTTCTGTTCTCACTTCCACTCCAACCAGCTTATATTTTGCTAGCAGTGGTTTACAATCCTGCTTGCTAGCAATGTTGATTTAAATTAAATTTCAGCTATATTATTAATTTTAAGGTTCTTACATGTTTCCTTCATAAAAGGGCTCATCTTGTTCTCTGTTCATCACTTCATCAGCCTATAGGTCAGGAAATTGTGACTTATCAGAGCATAGAGAATGGCACTTTTTAAGGGACTGAACAGTCAACAGCTTTTTACTTGATGGATATTTGTCTCTTTGAAACCCTGTGGTCTGATTGGGAGGGATAAATGACTTCACAACTAGAAAAGAGATACTCAAACATTTACATTTAAAAAGGAATATGTACTTTAGCCTAGGAAGAAATTGCCTCATCTTTAAGGAATAGGATTTTCAGTTACTTCTCTGCTTTTCCAATTACCTGCCCAATAAAACTCAAAAAATGTAGCTATTTCTGTTAAATTTAGCAGGCATATCATGTGAGTTAACTTGTCACTTTCCCTTCTAAGGTTTCTATTTTTCAACAATGATTTGGGTACAGTTCCTAATTCTGTTTCAGGATTTGGTGATTTTTTTTCAGAGCAATCATACTGAAATTATCTCACATATTTTTATTGTATCTTATAAGAACAAGTATGTACTTGTAGTATTATTATGTGCAGAATTGTGTGTGTATGAATACCTATGTATGCAAGTATAATATGTAATTATAGAACTCAATACTATATGTGTAAGTGTGAATATATGCATAATACAGAGTTAAAAGCTTAAAACATAGAACCCAGTTGTGTAGCAACTTGAAAATGTTTTATTTGCACATGCCCACTTGTCAAATAGCATTATACTGGTGCCTCGGTGAAAGGCTCTTGTAAGCTCTAATAACAATAAGTTAATCTCTAGGCTAACAGTATGGAAAATACAACTTTTCTTGGTAGCTTGCATTTTTTTCCCCTCCCAAATGAAACTAGTCTAAAAATATTTGAATTATCAAAACAAAAGGGAGAAATAATTTCCTGATAATAAAGTGATATTTATTTTTTATTTCTAGTCTACTTTAAACCTTGTTTTTAAATGGCACTCTTTAGGCATCAATGGGTTGAAGTTTATTTGCAACCCAAATGTAATAAAAGAAACAAGTCAAATATATTCCCATTATCACTCAAGATGCTGTCGTTAGAAGATGGATATAGAAATGGCACAAAATACCCAGCTGCTCTACATCAAAAACTAGTCCAAGTGCAAATAAATACTTGGAAATGTTTTGTCTTTAAATTGAAAGGAGTCCGAAAATAAAAAGTGATTCAATTCAGTGTGACAAATGAGGTATGAATTCCATTTTGCAATAAGTAATAGGGAGGGTTTTATTTTTGTTCCTTTAACTGTGTTTCACCCGGACATATGAATATTGTATTTAGTGCTAAACAGTTTCAGAAGATGAAAGTTGCCAATTGTTGGAGCCTGTGCGCATTTTCTAGGCCGCAGCCACTGAGCTGACAAGGAAAGCAGAGATGTGAAAATCTAGAATAATAGAAAGCATTCACATCTCATAAAGCTGAACTTCAGCTGGGTGCTTTAAATAAGAAAAGGGCAAATATGAGGGGAAGTGTCTCTTCTCCGACTCAAAGACAGTCTCAGAGGGTCCTCCAGACAGTTAGGGCACTCCCTTTACGATTTTATTCACTGCAGATACACACACACATACACACACGAAAAGAAAGAAAGGAAAAAAACCCTCCACAAAACAAAAAACCCCCAAACCCCTTTTTCATTTGCTAAACAGTGACAAACTCTGCTTTAGACCCAGTATGATCCTTACATTTTATGTAGTGTAAGCATCCTGTACAAACAAGAAATTATTAAATTTCTACCTCAAGGAATCAGAATATAACTACCTTTGCTTTCATTTATGTTGGGGTAGCTTGAGGAGCACCATGGGAAATAAAATGGCTGCTTAGCTGGGTGTAGTGTGGTAGAGATCAAGAGTAAAGTAATGGGGAAAAATCCTTACTTTTCAAAGCAGGTTTTCTGGGGCAAAGATCTGGTGATTTTATTTCCTCTTGTCCTATCCTCTCAGGATCCTGGCCTGCTGTATAGTTAATTATTGAGCAAGAAATATCAGGTTGATTTATGTGGGGTTCCCGTTGGTTAAGGAAAGTGGACATTTCCTACTTGGAGCCTTGTTCAGATGTATGGGTTGGGTTTGAGACATTACTTGCATTTTTGTTGTTCCGTGTTGTTCTGTCTAATAAATTGGAAAACGTTTCAAGCTGTACTAAAATCTGGATGAGATAAAGAGATTATAGGAATATGTTAAGTTTTGAGGACTCATTGTAGAAAAGTAGGTGAACCACTGGAGAACAAAGGCCTGGAAAGCCAGAAGAGCAGGTTAAGTAACTCACTAGAGGAAGATGGAGTGGGCACCAGGTGGCACCCTCTTCCCATGGCAAGCTAGGAGGTGATGGATGGCAGGGCTTCAGATAGTTCTGTTGGCTTCCAAAAGCTTCCTTTCATTGACATCGGCGTCCTCTCCTCACAGTAGCTTGTCGTTTATCCTTTCTTTGGTTTTGGAGTTGTTGGCTTTGGGTCAGCAATTTGGGAGGCAGCAGATGCTGCGATGGATGCAGCGCTGCCAGGGTCCTGGATGGCGTGTTGGTCACGAGCTGACACGGATGGCCACTGGCCACCTCCCCAGAGCTGCCAGAGGGCAGAACCAAGCAGGCAAGCAAATGTCTGCATCAGATGGAGAATGCATAGGAAGCTAAGTGAGAGGATAACAGCGAAAGGATTGGGACGAAGAAGGAACTGGGAATTTATCAAAAAGGGGTGAACAACTAGAAGTGAATTCTGAGGAAGGGAAGTAACATGGAAAAGCATATAGACAAGAAGACTGCATAATTAATTTAAGGCAAAGAAAATCATGGAAAGAAGAAAAGGTGAATGTTCTGTCTGCTCCTACTTGCTTGAGTTTCAAGATAAGCTGAAAAAAACCCATTACAAAGAAAACAAATAAGAGAAGAAAACTCTTGAATTCTTTTTTTTATGGGCAGAAGTACTTAGGCTGTAGTGTGGGAAGACAGAAGAGACAGTTGAATGAAACAGAGTATTGGGCAGCCGCTTATATTGATGTTTTTCATTTGCCCAGCCTAGCTTAAACCCCTGGTTGTTCATGATTATAGAGCAGTAGCTTTTCCATCTGATAGCCAAGTTTGTGCTCTTCACATTTGCATCTCCCCAATTTGAATGGCACAGTTGCTTTTGACACTTTTCCAGTGAGACTGTAAACATTGAAGCTGCCAAGGTAAAATGTGTTCTGAACCTATAGTTAAAAACCTCTTGTTTCCAGGTAGTACTTCTTGCTGAATCCTGAAGCATGTAATATGAATTGCTTTGGAAAGCATTTTGTATCCTTAAGATAGAAAAACATATTTCAGCATCTGACAACTATAAAGAAACTTTCAAGGCTGCTGAACCAGATGCTTTAAAATAGGCTTGAATTTAGTTAAATTTTATTTCAGACTGCTTTTACTGACCTTCGCCCCCCTCTCCCTTGCATATTCCCTCGGTGGTCTTTCAAAAGCCAGGTGTCTGGGATGGTCTCCAGCCTACTCTGAAAGCACCCCAGGCCTTGGATTAATACATGAGGGCTGCCTTTTATTTAAGTCCATCCATTTACATAATGCCTGCTCAGTCAAACCCACTTGCAATGTACAGCCAAGTTGAACCAAAACCTCAGCAGGTCAGCAGTGCATGGTCCTGGATTTTACTGAATTTAACTTAAAGTTAAATTTGCACCTTCTTGTGATGGAAACTGAAGAATATTGCAAAGGTGTTTTGGATTTCTGATTCACAGAGGGATGTTGTAGAGATCTTTGTGTAAAAGAACTAAAGAACAGTGTTTGTAAAAATATGTTCCCGCTTAAAAGGTGTGAGTATAGATCTAATATCAGGGTGAAAATTTCATTGTGTGTATGTGGCATGACATAGATTGTTAGAATTAAAAATACTTCCTCTAACACATAGAACAGACTTACCTGGACAGCATCAATGTCATTCTGTCATACCAAGTTCTCTCTCCGAAAGCATCACCGCCAAATGAAAACATTTGGAGTCTCATTTTCTAACTGTAGTTCAGAACTACTGATATCAAAATCCAAACCAATAAATTTCTTGTTATCTTTTTTCAAGCATATCAGACTATGGATTTTGTGTGTGTGTATGCGTGTTTGGTTGGTTGGTTCAGCCTTTTCTGATTATTCCACTTGTCAACTTTTACGGCTTGGCATTGTTTTTTAGTAGAGTCCTTCTCTATATTGTTGAAAATGGGTCACATGAACTGGCTCATTTAGGAGTGAAAGCAACAACTATGAAAATACTGAGTCCTGCTTAGACTGTGTTCAAAATATTCACACTGCAATTTGCAGACAGGAAGTATTATTGGTGATATCCAAATTCTCCTGCCTGATTAGCACTTGAGCAGTGAGTAAACAAAGTACAGACCTTTATGAAAATAAAAATGATCAAGTAAAAGAGACATGTTTTAGAATACCTTTTTCATCACAAGTTTCTTTGAATAAAGACTTAGTATGAATTTATTAGAACAGCATTATTTTTCCAGTGTTTTTCTCCTTTTTGTTTTTTGGTTTTTTTTTTAACATGGAAACACATTGTTGGAATGATCCGTTAACCCTAGAACATAGATGTATGATATTTTTGGTATTTATACAATATATCACTGCTTGATTCCCCGATGAGTAAATAGTTGTTCCCTGTACTTTATGTAAGTAATTGACATCTGTATGTATTTCTTTAGACTGGAGTACTGTATTAGTAAACTCTTGATCTGAGATTATTCTTGGTCTTAGTATACTATGCTATTATACATAGTCCTTAAGTGACTTAAAAAAATTTAGTGATTACTTTTATTACCATTTCTAAGTTATCTATGTTGATAAAAGTTACCTGAGTTGCAGTTTTTGATTTTATAGATTTATCAGTCATGTGCACGCAAAAATCGATATTTTCTGTTGCTGCCTTTTGACTCTAAATTATCTTTTTTACCATGTAAGTTATGGGGTCTTTTCATGAAATTAAAAGACTTTTGCAAAGTTTTATGAATAATTCCAATATTTTGTTTGTGCCCAGCACATATGAATTAAGCAGAGACTCATTAGGACTATTTTAAGAACACTCTCTTTATTCTACAATTTTTTAATCTACATTTTATTGTAAAATCTGAAATATATCTGAAATAGCAGTGGAGTTAATCTGAAAGTTTTCAAAAGGAAGGGAGCATAGAAATTATTGGATTTAACAACTAATCAGGTCTAATGTGGAGAAGATATTTGCATGAAATTGGTGCCAGATTGGGTCTTGTTTCTCTATTACAGTAAACTGTTGAGCTAAGAAGAAAAAACTTCAAATCTTAAGATAGATTGTGACAAGAGATGACTGTTTCTAAATACAGAGGTGTGAAGATTGCAAATATTGAAAGTGATACTTAAAAGGTTGCATAACAGTGGCAAGGAAATAACACAAATAAAAATAAATTGTGGATTGGAATAAAAATTCAGTGTATATTGTGAAATAGAAATATTTATTAGGGGAATTGTTATGACAGGACATCATGCTGCTCCCTGATTTATGCTCAGGCATAGTGTAGAGTGGAAAGTGTAGAAGATATTGGAGTCTTGATGGTATTCTGTAGTTTTGGTTTTTTTCTTGTTTAACCACACCAAAGATATCTCAAAGATAAGGACTAAAGAAATTTCTGCGCTCTTTGCTAGATTTTAAAGTTACTGAAAGGGAAAGCCCTTCAAGAAAGAACTGCCTCCTCTCTAAAATGTTGTTTCAATGCTAAACTGTCTGCATGACAAAAGAAACATTTGGCATCTCAATATTTTCATTTTAGCTAGCATACAAGGAGCAAGCAATGATCTTTTTAAGAGCAAGAGTTGAATTAATCGTGTTGGTCAAGATTTGATGGTGATGCACCTCTTGTTTTCAAGGCAGGAGGGATGCTTGGCCTTTCAAAGCACTCCACCTGGCCCACAGTTCAGTGCAGGTTGCACCAGTACTTTTGGTAGTCAGGAGCTCAGTGTTTCCAAATGATTCCCCTATGGCTTCTGGTAAGAGTTGTCTAGAGCTGTTGGCATGGACTGTGGTGGAAGTTTTCCAGTGCATGATGGTGATGGCTTTACACCAGCTTTGGCCAGCATCTTCAGCACAAATGGTCTATGAAGTCTTCCATTATCTTCTGTAAATGCTGAGGCCCTTTTTCACTGCCACCTGCCAATCCCAGTGTCACCATCTGTCATGAGAATTAGTATATGACCTGCAGTGTCTTATATCATACAGTGACACTTTACTCTTCCTGTCATTTCTGCTACCTCTTCCTTCCCTGAATGCGCTGAAGCTTATCTTGAGGCATCTTGGTTTGCAAACCATCTCTGAAAAAAATCCTGATTACAAGTGTGTTAACAGAAGGTAGGTACTGAGAACATGGTCAGTGCCATGTCAGAAAACTTAGAGAATAACTGACAAAAAAAAAAAAGGAATTGTTTTAATCCTCTTGGAAATTTATTTGTGCAACCGTATTTTGCTGCTGCTGAAACACATCACAGTCCTGGTTTCAAAATGAACTCTAAAGATATGTGATTTTTATTGCATCTCCCTAATGTACCTTAGTTTCTGACTTCAATTAGTTGAAAATAACTGCTGTAGACTGTTCGAGCAGAGGTTGAGCTTGTGAAGATAAGTCTGAGGGAAAAGGCTTGGGCAAAAGTTTGATAATTTTAAATGTATTGATCTGAGAGAAAATGATAAAGCATTTTGACTAAAGGTGTAAAGGATGGAAGTGCTAGTAATAAATAGATCATAGATGTTTGAGGAGACGGGGAGGTTTTTGTTGCTCATCTGGCACAGATTCCTAGATACCTTTAGTCTGATTTCATGATGTGGAGAAGTCTTCAGTCAGAACCTCAAGAAGGACAGTTTGGACTAAAAAAAAAAGTGTATGACGAAGTATTTTATGATTTGAGTTTAGCTGAAAGAATCATATCTAACAGAAATCAGACTTGCTCTCTAAATATTCGGGATTTAGCAGATGTAGATTAAAATTCAGAAACTAAATTCTTTTGTTTATTGTTGCTCGATCTGTCATGTAAAGTTTAAGAGATGATGGGGATTTCTTGTTTTTATAAATAATACAATATAAATAATAAGGGAAGGGGATAATCTGTTTTCTGGAGGTTTTTTTTTATCCTGTGCATGGGGTTTTTCAGGGTTTGGTTTTTTTTTGTTGTTTTGTTTGGTTTTTTTTATATGTTAGCATTAAAATTGGGAATCGTGAAGCAGTTTTAAGTGCAAGTACTGTAAAGCAGGATCCCTGATTTAACCACTTGAAAGGACATATATGCATTATAAGCAGGAAGCTTATAAATAGAACTGACAACAGTCAGTTAGGACTGCAGTACAAAAATGATCTATTTCGAAGGGCTGAAATATGCAGAAATGAAATATACAACTTTAAACATTTGAAATGGTTGTGTTTCAATCTGTAAAACAATTTTTTTTTCATAGTAGAAATTCTTGATAAAACAGTAGGTTTTGTGATGTATTGCGTTTAAATTAGTAGCATTCAAAATGGTAGCATTCAAAATGTTCTGTATTGACTTCTTATCTGTCAAAAAAAAAATTGTCTTTAAATAAAATTTATTGTAGCATTTTGCGGTTTTGGTGATAAAAAAATTGCTTAGCAGACTGTGTAACAATGTTTAATTCTTCCTTTGTGCTGCACAAAACTCAGTAATTACAAGAGGGTTTTTTAAATGTGTATTAATAAGGCATGAAAACTTCCTCCCCCCACCCTTTTTTAAATCTTTGAGTCATACCGTCAGTTTTGACATTTTCTTAAGCCTGCTTGTGGAGGAGATTTATGTCGGGTTCTGGGTAAGACAGGAAAGTCTTAGAGATACTTGGGAACTGAAAAAATGCCAGTCTGTATCAAGAGCAGACTCAACAATGTAGCAGTGGAAGAAAATTGAGCTTATATTATCCTGAGAATAAGTATTTTGAGATGAAGAAAATGTATGGAACTTCCTAATAGAGAAATCCTAGAAGTAGCCAAGCTCGAGGAGGTTGGGCTGATTTTTCTTGGGTGGTCTTGACACAGGATGAGTGAAGCTAAAAGTCA
Organism: Petroica traversi; assembly: GCA_025920805.1. Lineage (NCBI taxonomy): Eukaryota > Metazoa > Chordata > Aves > Passeriformes > Petroicidae > Petroica > Petroica traversi. The sequence continues at coordinate 2,575,529 of JAHLSL010000015.1, forward strand.
TGGGTCCCAAGTAAAAATTTGAGTTCAGTCTGGGTTTTCTAGGATTAAATATAAGAAATAGATATTTTAAGGCAGAATGTGTGAGGCTGACACTGAAAAAAAAATCATCGTACTTACAATAGACTGCATATTTTAAGTGTAGATGAAAGAGTGATACAGTATTGCAAGAGAGTGGAAAACTGCCTTCAAGCATTAGGCTTTTAAGATTCAAAATTGGGTAACTATGTTCAATGTTCTGTTGAAACTGTTATTTTCTGTGTCTTGTTTTGCGTGGGCTAAGTTAGGGGTAGTAATGATCCCAGATTAAAAACTGAAGCTAATGCATGACTCACATAGCAAAAAATAAACAGATTTTTCTCTCTGCTGTACAAGTCTGGGTCTTATTTTGCTTTAAGTTAAAATATTCTTTTGTTTGTAATGAAAGCATATGTTGGGTATCAACCCCTTACAGTTGAAAAGATTTTAACAGCTAGTAGAAGGAAAGTACTTGATATCTGCAGTTTCAGCCTTTGGTCCTTTAGAATCACGGCCATGTGTGACAGCAGAGCCCAGCTATCAAATAAGGTTTGTGCAGGAGCAGGTGGGAGGACACAAGAAGTGACCAGAAAAAGTATTAAGGGAGTCAAAAAATAACGTGGGGTCGTTGGTCTGGAATAGAGTGTTGAGTGATATGTGCATAGTGCTTTGCTTTTTACTTTTTACTGTTTACCTTTGCTAGGCAAGTTTCTAAAAGAGATTTTGAAGAGATGAAAATTCTTTGTGATAGGTTGTTTAGTGTTTGAGTGTGTTGGTTTGTTTTTGTTTATTTTTTTTTAGGGGGACTGGGGGTGAAATTGTTTCTCTGTGTGCTGATATATTTTTCTGGGGGTCAAAGAGGTGCCTTTATCATATTCCTTTAAAGCTGTTTTACAACAAACTGCCTTATTTTTATTTCCTATAAAATTCTTTACTTTTTACAAATAATACAATTATTCATAGGATTTTTAATACTATAAAAAAACCCTCTTACACCATCTCAGGATTTTCAGTTAGTGCTTAATTTTGGTGCATTTAGCACTGCTGTGCATAAAGACACTTCTGCTCTGTTTTTTATATACGGAATTTCATAATGCTGAAGTTCACATGTGGTTATAGGTAACTTATGTGGGTTTGCAGTTTAAGACTGTGGAATATCTGGCTATAAGAGCTTTTTTATCAGTTTCCAGTTCTTAAACACTTCTGTTCCCTACTCTTTTTATTTTATATTTTTATTCTTATTGGGAAGCTGTGTATTTGAATTGACTAACATCTCAATGGCACTTTTGTACTGAAGATTAGCCAATTGCGTGGAATAAAGCAGACTGCTGTGTGCACCTTTTTTTTTGTTGTACTTTATGTATTCTGTAAAAGCCTACTTTCATTTATTTCATGAAGATGAATACTAAAGGGTTTAAAAATGAAACCAGAGTGCATGCCACAATGATTTGTTTAATTCAGTGACATTGTTTAAATGGTTACTTGAGCCAAGTAGTTGCTTGAGCCACGTACCATGTTCATTTTATATATGTGCATACGTATAAATGTATGTAGTAATTTTCAGCTGTTAATTAAAGGTAATAAGGTTTAAATTGATGGTACAGCCCAGTCCACAAACACTTGAGTTTTTGACCAGAAAGTGTTTTCCATCCTTGCAGCGATCCGCTGTAGAGGCCATAGCGTGAACCCGACCAAAGCTACCAAGTCACGCAGGTGCTTCTGACTTTCTGATCGGAAGGTCACAGTTTGAGTAAAGTTGCAGACAGCAAAAATACTTCAATTTTTACTGAGGCAACAAAGGCCTCTTAGCCATTGCAGTGTAGTTAATGTTTTCTGAGTGGTCTCCCAAAGACAAAGTACTTCTGGGTTATAAATCCATTATTGCTCTTCGCCGTGGTCTGACAGCCCGGTGCCCTTCAAAAGGAAGAGAGCAATGAAATACGTCGCATGCTGTAAGTGTCCAGTTGTCTCCCCTGACCAAGTAAGTGAAAAAAATGATGATGTGGAAGATCTTAAAGCAAAATCCTTCCCTTTCTGAAAATTTCCTGCCTCCATTTACTGAATTGGTCTGTGAGTGAAACGTGCGCTCTGTGTAGAATTTACAGTGCAAGATCAAATGGTCCAGAAGAAAATACTATTTGCCTATGGCAAATGCACAAAAATATTCTGTACAGCTTATTTTTTTTAAAAAACAGCAGTGTGTACTGCTGCAAGAAAACAAGAGATTTCATCAAGAGTGAAGAATATGGCTGAGCTTAAACCCTAAATAATCAGAATAATTAATCTCTAGCCTAATGTGTTGCTACTGTGTAGTTAGTTAATGTGAGCTAGTCATGTTTCTTTGGTAAGTAGATGATTTAGAAATAAAATGTGTCAATTAATTGGGGATACTCTAGATAAACTCTGGGTATGAAATTCCAAATATATAGCTATCAAAGAGAGCCAAGAGAATGAACCAGCTGTTGAGAAACATTCTAAGATGCTTTAAAGAAAAAATTACAAATAAGAAAAAATTCAAGAATAGAATATTGATAATGTAAATAAATATTATTTCCATTTTAATGTTTTTTCATCGTGATATATAAACATAGCCCAAGGTGTACTGGGCAGATTGTTATTCTGTACTTTCACTGAACTAATAACATATGTTAGGCCTTTCAGGTAGATATGGGTGATGTTGGATTTATATAAATCCAATTCTGTTAAAGTCTTCCATATTTTGAGAAGCAGAATACACAATTTCAAGATATTGTCTTTCTTGCATCTAGCACATCCTTGGTTTTGAGGTGCATGGAAAGGAATCTTAAATCTCAGCTTGTTCGGTGTATACTAGTTTTTTGGGTAAAATTAAGCATGTTTCACCTGAAATCAATATTAATATTACAATTCAACAGTTAATTAGCATTGAAAGATATTACATTTTCTCTGTAAAATACAGTAAAGGTATTGTAATTACAGACTTTGATTCTTTTCATGCCTGCCACTGAGTTTATGAAAATAGCATTTCACCCTGGTTTTTCCATTCATGAAATAGGAATGGTCCCAGTCCTGGTAAAGTGGTCTGATGCTTGTGGAAGATAAATCTGCTTCATGTGTGTGTTCAGTGTTATCACTACGATATCGAGAACTCCTTCAGGAGAATATATTTGCCATGACAAGTTTTTGTTTTCTTGTGGTTTGGTTGATTTATTTTGGTTTTTTTGGTTACATGCTCTTTATTTTGCTCCTTGGTATACAAATTTAAGGCTAAAATGGGGCTTGTGTCAGCATACTGTCTGATGAGCAGGATGCCCTCTGCTGAGTAATAGTGTGAGGTATATAGCACAGTTCCATAAATTGAATAGGAATTAGTAGTTTGCTCTTTTGGATGTTGTTTATATGGCTTTATATTTAACACCTCAGTCCTTGCAATCAGAAATTTGTCTTTCATTTGCTTCCTATTGATGCTTCGTTTTAGTAAGTGGAAATACAAATAACCTTTGTGTTTCATTCCAGTCAGTTTCAACCTTCTAAAATGACACACTAAGCTTAAACCAACTTCCAGTAAGTACGTGTATGTAATAGAACTACTTTTAGATTTCTCCTTTTGATGCATTGTGAGGACAGGTATACTGGGGGAAAAGAAATATTCACTGACATGCCCCAGAGATGAAAAATGGAATTTATAGGAAAAAATAAGATTACAGATTGCAGATAATAGTGTAAGAGATTAAAAGGTGTTGATGTGAGATGGAAAATCTATAGTCATGCTTAAACAATGATTTTTATCTGTAAAGGAAAAGTTTAATTTAAACCCAAAACACTCTAAAAACCAAACAGAAAAGAACCCCACACCTACCTCTCCCCCCAACAAAAAACCCAGCAAAACCCAAAATACCCAAGCAAACAATAAAACCCCAAGCTCTCACATGGCCTCCCTGAAATCAATTACTGAAAACACAGGTCAGGAGAACTAAGAAACATCCTTGTTTCTGTTGCTTAGTTGTAATGCAGAGTAACCAGTGTCCAAGTTGAGGAGTGGGTCATGGAATTCTTAGGTAGACAAATCTAGCAGTTGATATCATAGTAATTGATTTGGGTTACTGCTCTTGAATACATAGAGTCTCTAAGCTGTATAGAGCTGTGTGATAAGGAACTGTAGCTCTGAGCTAGAGGTGTGAGTAGATCAACTGCATGGTTTTATCTTTGTGACAGTAAATTATACAGTAGGACTAATAAATAAGACCCAAGGTTTGGGTGTTTTCTGGTAGAGGAAGAACAAACAGTGATAAGTTGCAGATCAGAAAATATGATGACCACTTAAAAAAGTCATTTTCAGGCTCCTGACAGAACTGCTTTATCTGAAGGGTTCTTGGGATGTGAGAATTGCAAGCCAATATTTTTGCTCATTAAGTAACTGTCTTTAGATTTTGAAAAACAGTAAAATAAGGACAATCTGTTTGATTCCTTAAAATGCTGATAAAGCTGTGAAATGGGAACAGAAATTGGAAAAGTTAATATCTTTGTTAGCTAAAATGTTTTGTAATATAATTGAATTTTTGCAAAATGTCCTAATGTGTTGTATTTTGTGTCAAGAGTTGAAATGGATTCCTTAGGACAGCTACCAACATAGGGTCTCTTGACTGGTTTAACTGTATAGTTAGGAGAAAAATAAAGGAAATCTGGCATTTGTATAAGTGGCTTCTACAGCACAGAAACTACCTGAACATTCTAAAGGTAATGACAAGACTACTTTTTTTCCCCTGCTAGCTTGTCATAATTTGCTTCATTCTTTTTAATATATATAATTGACAGAAATAGAACTTGCCATTTGGGTTGAGAAAATGCACTAGAATTTTACTTAGGCCTTTATGAAGTATGGTACTTGTCTTATATAAATGATGTCAATTCAGATGAGAATTGCACTAATTAATGCTATGTGGGCTGCATGGCATTTAACAAACAGAATACTTTGTTAATGCATCATTAGCAAAAAAAATTGGTTTTTTCCATCCTTCTTAACCGAATGTGCATAAGCAAGCCATGTGTTTGTTGTTCTGGACTGTAGGTTTGCTTTTTCAGTCTTGCTAAGTTACAAATACTATTGATTAGCTGTACCAGTACCATGTGTAGTATGATAAATGGCTTGGACACCAGCATTCAGAAATCTTTCAAACAGGATAAACTGCATTAATGTCTTAACAGCAGTACATTCTTCTGGATCTCTGTGCACAAAGTATCCCACGCTGGTACTTGCAGCAAGTATTTAATCTAAAGCAGTGTCAGGTGTGCTTCTGAAGGGGTCTGCAGCTGAATGTGCTGTGCTGCTTGTCTATCCCAACAGCGTAAACATGGAAAAATCAACTGCAAGTGCAGAACGGGAGAAAGTAATGTCTTGCCTGCTGTGATGCTCATGAATCAAGAGATAGTTTATGTTAATGATCCCTGCACTGGAGATGAGTGTAGTAAGGCTAGACTTTTGTTTTGAAAGGTTGCTGGAATAGAAGTTGCTGGAATACTGAGTTGTTTCCTTCTTCATGAACAGGTGTGGAGTGACAGGTTTAATTTTGTGGAAAGAAAGATTTGTCATGCTAGTACTAAATTTAAGGTATTGTCTCCTAGATGCATGTTTCTTTTGCTCTGCCTTTTTAGTCTAGATTAACAGTGGAAATAGATCGATAGAAAATCTACTTGTGAATAATGATTTGCAGCAGTACTACATGCTACGTAGAGATTCATACGGGAGGGAAAACCTGAGAAATTTTTCACATAGGTACCTAAAATATGGAAACATTCTCTGGGGTAGTATTTAATGATACCCTAAAATTTATAAATAGACAGAGCATTCAATCTGCTTTTATACTAGCTTGAAAATCTCCTGTAGAATGCAACAGTACAAAAATAGTTTATTTTCTAATATGTAAAAATTAAATGAGAAATAATTATTCTATCACACACACACAAAAAAATAGCATAATTCAGGTGTCCTGGATCCTTGTTACCTCACTGGGTGTTGATATCAGAAAATGCCAACATTTTTTATTTCTGCTGTATGCCAATGTATACTAATTTTCCATGGATCATGAAGGCTGCCATATTCTTCAGTCTGCTTGCTGTGGCAGGAGTGCAGTGAGCCTACATGCAGAGGTTGTGTGACTAGAAAAATAATTAGTTAAAAATCATTCTCTGAATGTATGAGGATAATGATTTAGGTTTGGAGGAACCTCCAGAGGTTTCCTCAGTCATCTCCTTGATCAGCTCTAGGCAGGTCTGGTTAGATTGGGTTTCTCAGTGTTGTGTCCAGCTGAATCTCGAATCCTGGCATGATGGAGATCCCGTGTCCTGTCTGAGCACCCTTTGTGGGTGTTTGCCCATCCCTGCAGTAAAAACTTACTGGCTTTGGATGATGATCCAGCAAGTAGGAGGAGACTGCTTCATGTTTCTGTTGCAGTCCACTGACTCCTTTTCCTCTTTTCCTGAACCTGAGCATAAACTGAAGAAGCTGCTTTCATCCTGCAGCTATTGCTGGAGTGCCTGCTTCTCTTCGTAGAGGAGTACACTTCCTAACATCTAAATACTTAAAAATAAATGTAGTCTGATTGTAGTTTTGTGTTAGTGAGAAAGAGCACACTTCTGGTTTCTTCTGCTTCAATAATTGGCTTTCCATTTCCATAGGAGTCTATTGCAAGTGAAAGAAAGTCTGTGAGACATGGGCAACAATCAGGCAGCTATTTCTTTAACTTTAGAGGTAAGCTGTCATTAAGTGTGTTGTTTGGTATTGAAAGGGAAATGAAGGGAAAGTGGAAAAATGAGAATGGTGTTTAAGAAACTTGACATTACCATGTATAAAACATTTTGCCTGTTTCTGTGGATGTCTGTAATCAATAATATTTGTGCTTATTCTCTGCCAGTGTTACATACCTTTTACCCTTCATCCATTGGAGCACAGAACTTCCTACGTCCCCTACCTCTAGCTGGCAAATATTTTAAATAGGTGTGTTTTTCCCTCTCTCACTGGCAGCAGAAGAAGTACTTTAACTATTCGTTCAGTTATTTAACCACAATGAGGGTGGATTTTAAAGGAGTGTATATCTGGGAATCTAGTTTTTGGTTGAGGCAAGGTCAGTCACACTTTTTGCCCAGACAGTGTTTCCCTGACATTTCTCACTGCGAAAAAACTTTATTGACTGAAGATAGGGTTTGCCTGCTTTCAAAATACTGGAGTACCAGCCCCTGTACCCCAGTTTTTAAAACTGGGCACTCATCAGTTATAGAAGGGTGGTATTATCTCTCCCCTTAATTGGAAAGGTAGGAGCTTACCAAGAGAATGAATTACTGATTTTATTTTTTAACATCTAAATTACTTAAATATGTGTTATTCTAGAAATTAAGGAATCTGCTGAAAGATAAATTTTAGTAAGATATTTCTTTAGAGAAGGAGCTGCATAATATGTTACTGCACTATGGAATGCTATAATTTACTAGGCTAAGGATATACCAAAAGGTTAATCGTGTGTTCTCTTTTTCTGGGGCAGCTTTTCCTAGGAATAGCTGTTTTTAAGCTTTTCATTCCGATTTTTGTCAACTAGATTTCTACAATGAACAGCCCAAAGGAGCATAAACAGGAGCTTCTGTTGTGGAATGCACTTCCTTTTTATTTTAAAGTGTTGATTAACTCTTTTAAAAACTCCTTTGATGTGACCGGACAAAGAGAGACTCATATAGCCCTTTGCGATTTGCCTGCAGTGAACCTTCTTCAAAAATCATGACCTTGGCTGTCCAAGTGACAAGGCTCTCAAGTTGTTAAAGTAGATTTAAATGAGAAGAAGGCAGGATGTCAAATAAGTGTGGCAGTAGATGTAGTGTAGCAGTACTTTGTACTAGCTGAAGCACGTGTGAGTGTGCAGCCACACAGGTGGCTGCTGACAGGATGGAAACTGAATCTACCAGCCCACAGTGAGACACGTACACCAACGTTCTCCTATCTGAGCATGTAAGCAATTAATACATAAAAATGAATACAGGTTATGCTTTCTTTTGCCTGGGGTTAGGAATATTGACAATGCCTTTCCTGGTAACAGGGACATTCTTTGTAATGTAGATATATGTACACCTTTGCCTTTACAGTCATAACAACTTCTTGTCAAATGAACCAAAAAGTCCCAAGTGAGACTTTCCCATCATGACAGAACAGGAACTCAATAACTTCTTATTCAAAACCCTGTGATAAAATACATTTCTGTCTTCAGAAATTGGGTTCTTTATGGATTTCCTTGGGAAAAAATGCACTCCAGTGATTGTTTCAATGTATGCACTGGGTTATAAAGGGAGTTGCAGAGATACTGTACTTATCAGCTGCACATGAACGGTTTGTGGTTTGAAGAGGGAACCTGGGATGGAGAAATCCAACCTTCTGTATCCAATTTTACCCAGTTGAATATGGCATTAAACAATCCTGTTGGGTACTTCCATTTTGTCTGTTGGAATACTAGACCATATGGTTTATTTGGAGAATCTTATGGGTAGTTTGTTCGTCTTTGTTTTCAAATTTTCTACTTTATATATCAGATAATGTAAGGAAATGTATTGTGAATATCAAAAGTAAACCTTGAAGTTCAGCACGGTGTTAAACTATGCCTTATGTCTTAATTATTTCATTGGAATACAAAAGTTGTGTCTCTTTGATTTAGGTTGCACATTTGAACTAAAGTCATATCAAGCTAATGTATAAAAATGAGGTAATTGTGAAATATTCTATTAAAAAAGGCTTTGGATCTTGCGTTTCACAAGAACTAGTTGAAGAATTGAACAACCTCAGGAAAGATATTATTATTCCTTTTAATGTGTGAACCAGACTTGAGCTATATTTTCTGACATCAGCCAGTCTTTTTGAATAAAGAAAAATCCTGGTGATGGTATTTTGGGTTGTTGGTTTGGTTTTTTTCTTTTCACTGTAGCCTACGGGTATTTTCTTGTCTTATTTTATGCATTTGTTTTGTACAATAGTTTACAAGTGGAAAATTTTCTTAAGAAATTTATTTAGGGTGTAGTAAAACTAACCTGAAGACATACTTAAGTTATGCAAATATATATGCTGTGTGAGATAGACTAGAAGGCTGTGTATCACTAGTTATTTATATAGCTTTTAGCATTCCTGTTAGTTGCTATTTATTTAGATCCATGTTTTGAGCATGTTGCATTGTTTCTTACTTCTGAAAGTAAGTGGAACAGCCTCACAAAGAAATGCCCTTTGTTGATAAGATGGCGAAGTGGGAGTGAATGAACAAAGGGGAGTATGCCAGGATTATAATAATGTTTGTAACATTCATTAAACTGTTAAGTAATATATTCGGACAGATGAGTGTTTCCCAGCTTCTACATAGCCCATTATGTGTTCTAGTAAATTAAAACTAGGAAACCTTTGTTGGAGTTATAGTGCTCAAACTGACATCTAATTCCCCCAGACAATAGGTACAAGCCTGCAAGCCTCTCTAATTCTTTCCAGTCTTTACATTTATTGATTCTTTTGTTAACGTGTTTCATCCAATCTGTTACAAACAGCACTGGTTAGAAGTGTGAAGTTTGCCACGTCTGACCTAAGGCACATTAAAAACAGCAGCTATCTGCCATGCAGTTGGACATCCCAGATTTACTTCCAATCAGAAGAAAATTTGGACCTTCAACTGCTTGGCTGGTTTGGCTCCTGCTTTGCTTAGAGGGACTGACATGTTAATTCTTTGATCTGTCTGGTTTGGAACTGAATTTAGTTCAGCTATCATTTGTATTCTAGGCTCTAAATGTTTTATTACTTGAGTTGGCTTATGTAAGTAGTTTATTTTGATTCAAGACTTCATTTTCCCTAGTCTTGAGTAATGTTTTGCATATCCAGATGTACATTTCTTACTGCAAAGTATAGATTTAATCCCTTTTTTTTCTTAACATGTCAGGTTTTTTGCATCTCTTATTATTACAAAGTTTGCAAATAATCCATTCATAATCTCTGAATGGATAGAAAGAACATTAAATTTTAGTGAAATGAGCACAATACATTTTTATTATTTTCTTCATCTTATACTGTAAAACATATGTAATAAATAATTGATAGTAAACAAACACATCTTATTTTTCCCACCATATTCATCACCAGTTTCAAAGCTTTGAAGTTCAGTAAATAATTTATGATAGTTGTTAGTGTAAGGAAATCTAACTGTACTCCTGATCCTGCTTGCTTTTTGTCCTTGTTGTTCTCAAGCATAACTTTGATTGGTAGCCAAACTGAATTATAAAGAATGTATGAATAACTGATGGGATTAATTTAACAGATGAAAATTAAATCAGCTATTTTTAATTTCATAAAAACAATCTTAGACATACATAATGAAAATTTCTGTATCTTAGAATTTTTTTTTAATTTGGTATGAATTGCGCAAGACAATGAAGAAGTGAATGTTTTTATTACAAAGTGGAGCATGTTTTCAGCCTGCTTTTGTTCTCAATACTTCAATCAGGGTGTCTTTTAGCCTGGTTAAATATCTTGCTGAGATCTGCTGTATTTGCTGAGAACAAAAGGTGTCAAAATACAAAAACAAAGAAATACATATTTTTGGCCTTTCATGAAGTGTTCCATAGAATACATGTTTTAATTCCTTTGTTTTCCCCTGTTTGCATGGAAAACCCAAAGATTTTGGGGAGATTTTTAAGCATTGAAGAGATTTTTTTTTCCAGGTCATTCAAGCTCATCAGGTTAGCTTTTATTTGTGTCCTTATAAAAGTTCTTAAGTACTACAGTAACATATTGTGAGTCTTCACATATATTCTCACTTATCTAAAACTTGAAATAAAGCAGAAGGAAAAAAATATATCACTTCAGTCAGAGAGATAAAAATTCTGTGTAATTCTGTAACTTGCAGGGACTGACGGCATCTCCAGTTCAACTCTCAAAACAGAGGGAGATCAGGACATAGGAAAGTGGTTTGAATCCATCCTCATTTTGGCTGCAAAAAGCAACGCGGTGTCAAGCCTCTGGTGTAGTTTTGCCAGACTGGGTGGGGAACTGCTATGTGTTGGATGTACCTAAGAATTTACTTTAATTTTTTTTTTTTAAACATTGTGTGCATATAAATGCAGATGCATGCTAGTACTTGTGCTGAAGGCGACAGGTCTGTGTAGGAATCTCTGGCCATTCCCAGTCTCTGGGCAGGCTGCAGCCTGCAGGGCTTGTCTTACTGTGGAGTTGTGCATATGGGAAGCCCCAGGCCTTTGTTTCTGACTCCGGTGGTCTGGGGAACGAGGGATGTAAATGGGTTCTGTTTTGTGCAGCTGTAATTACAATGAGGCATCACAGTGAAGCTTTAAAGGATGTTTTCAATGCAGGGCTGGATATATAAGGCACTAACAGGGGGAGGCTGTTATTCTATGGTATATATAGGGTCTTTGGGGTGTGAGGTTTAGGCTGGTCTGCAAGGCTTTCTACTTAAAGGTGATTTATAGGTATCAGGAGCCAGATATTGTGAAAGTTACCAAGAATAGCAAGGACCTGTTATTGCCTTTCAGAAATTTATTGTCTCTCAAGGTTTCCTGTACACCACTGTTATTTCCCTTGAAATCAGTGTGGGACCTGCCTCGTGTTGGCAAGACCACGTTAAGCTATTATTGTCATTAGTTCACTAATTTTTCTGGTGTGGCCGATGACACAAGAGGAATGATTTGGGAAGTTTCTGACTTTGACTAATATGGTGATAATTTCACTTGGCAAAGGCACGATACTACTTTCTCCCTACTGAGTAATAAAAACTTTCTCCAGAAAATGAATTTCAGGGATAAAAAAAAAGGCACCAACTTTTATAATTAAAAGAGCCTAAATATAGATGTTACCATCAACTACTTAGTGTTGTTTGACAGTGGCAAATTGTTTCCTTTAGGGATCTGTAAATGAAGGGTTGAGCAAGAATTCAATCTTCGCTTGGTAGCTTTAGCTGCTTCTTGAAAAGTACTTTGGTTTGGTTTTGTTCTAAAAGCTCTTCTTTTTTTTTTCCTCCCATGGTTTCTGACGTGCTAATTTTGTCTATTTTTAACTGCTGCGCTGCAAAGCCAGTGATAAACACTTGATAAAGCTAATGATGAACGCCCATATTCTTTGGGAAGCTTTAAAATTGTTAAAGGATTATCAGCAAGTAACATTACAAGAAACGTGTGACTACAGTGTGATCTCATGCATGTTAATTTTTCAGTGCTAGAAGAACCTGTATACTTGCCTGAAGCATCTCTGGCTTCATAGATCACCTTGAAGGATTGCAGCTTGCTTTTTGCAAGGAACATGGTTTGCAACAATACATCACCTTCTTTTCTGTACTCCTAGAGAGAATCTGCTGACAGCAGGGCTATGATAGAACAGGCCACATCCACCATTGACTTTTTGCTTTCAGTGTCACCTTGGGACATCATGTCTGGTTTCAAGTAATGATAATTTTGTAACAGTGTTTTGGTACTTAGCTTATTTTGTTGTCTTGTGCAGCTTACTGGCTTTTCAGAGGTTAAGTTCATGTGCTGCACAAAGTAGGTGCAAAAACGCTGTAGAAGAGGAGAAATCTCAGTAATTTTCAAGCTGCCTTTTTTTTTTTTAGTCAGACTTTGTGAACGCTTAAAAATTGTGCAAATTTTTATTAAATTGCAATGTGGTTTTGAAAACATCTGGATTTCTTGGCAAGGAAGATGAAGCAGAAAAAGTGGAGAAAAGACGGACTCCAAGAATAAAAGGAACCTTAACTAAAGGAAGCAGGTTAGCAGTTATGTGTGCACTGCCAATATTCGAGGTAGAATACTGCTCACACGCAGAGCTCGGTTATCTGCAGAACAAAGGAGCAGCTTACGTAACTCAGTACAGAGAGATCCAGTAGTCATTTTCATGACCCCTTGTAATCTCATAAAAGGTAAGGTATTCACAAATTCAGTGCTTGGTTCTGCTTACTGAAAATCTTTGGAGTTAAATTAATAAAACAAACTTGTGTAACTATTAGTGAATGCCTTTGTGAACTAAATGTTCCTTTTTAGGTCATTAGAATCACCAGTTAAACTATCAAAAGCAGTGTGCTTTAATTTAAAAGATTTTTTTTGTGCAAATCTACTTGAGGAAACAAGTAATTCATGGAAAAAGATATGAAAATTGAAATCTGACAAATGTGTATTTGTATATAACCTTCCTGTAAGTACTGAACTCTGTCTTTAATGTGTATTAGTTGCTAAATCAAGTCAGGTGTCTGAGGCGAGAACTGGAGAGCTGATAGCAAATATTCATAGTGGGAGCTGATAACAGCCTTAATTAAGCTGCTGCTGCTATCTTTCCATGATAAATATAGAGCTTCTCCATAAGTCATCTGACTTAATGCTCCATTTGCATCCAGGAGGGTTTGATTTAGATCAGTGTCTCTGTTAAGAAATCTGCAGATGTCTCTTTGATAGCCCTAGCTGTCTCTCACAGAAGAGCCTGGGAGCTCTGTTTTCCTGTGGTGCAATGTAGAGAAGGAGGTGTACATTGACCTAAAGCTGACCTTCCAGCATTTAGCTTTTTCAAGGTTGACATACCCTGAGAAATATTTATTTCTTTAATGACTAATGCTTTTTCATATCAGTTCTTCAACCCAGAATTCCTTAGTGTTTTTTTATTGTACTTGCTTAAGTCCAAGAAGCTTTACCTTGAAAACTGTGGCTAAAAGGAGAACTTTAGAATAATTCTAGAAGATTTGGTGGGCACAGTCCAAGATAGCTCTATTCATGTAGTGTTAATTGCAATTAAACACAAAGGTTCTAAGATAACAAATCATGTGGTGAATTTTTTGAATAGAAAGTTAATATTATGTCACCAGATGTTTGGATGGATTTATTGTCTCTGTCTATTTTGCTTTCAGTTGGACACATTGTAAATGTGCCTTATTCGTCAATGACTGAACTGTTTGAGACACTTCTTTTTAATTCTTTTCAGGGAAGAATAACTTGATTTGAAAGTTAATTCTTGTGTTAGAATTTTTTGATCAAATAATAAAATGTGAAAAAATATAAAATGTTTTCCCTGTCTAGAAATTTTGCCATTGTTACTGAACCAGACATTTTAACAGGATTCTTCTTTATAGTTAGAAACATTCATGGGAGAGTCCAGGGCTACTCCCTCACAGAGGGTGAATAAGCACTGATAATTCTTATAGTTGTCTAAACTTGAGATAAAGTAGATGATTAAGTTGATCTAATTTATAAAAGTCATCTGCATGTTTGGCTAGAAGTCAAATATTCCTTTATTTTCTGTGAAAACAAACCCAAAACAGGTGTTGTTTCACCAGAACCTGAGAAGTGCTGTGAGAAAAAGGAGTTGTGTGTGAAAGATGTAGAGGCTCTGGTGCATATGAGCACTTAGAACAGGCAAAATAAATCGTGTGTTCTGCTGTATTCCTGCTGCCTGTACTTGTATGTGCTAACATTTTTTCCTAGCTCTTTCCTGCTTCTCACTTTTTTCCCTTTTATTTTTTTTCAACATGGTATGCCTCTGGATGAATTTTTAGGGTTAAGAGGACCTGGAAATTTAATTTAAATTTAATTATTTTCCTGCATGTGTGCACTTATGCATCTCTCTTGCTCTGTGATGCTGCTAATTCAGCAGTGTTTTGTAACTTCTGAGGTGTTGGGATTTCTTGGTGTGATACCTTTGGGGCAGGAAGCAGAAACCAGCAAGGAATACGAGCCAATGTGCATAACTGTGAGGTGCTTAAAGTTACAAAAGTTGCTCCTTGGGCAATTGCCATTTGTGAGAAACTGATGAGTGAATATAATATTGGTACTTTCTTATCCATCAGTCATTAAGACAGTGGCCAGTTGAGTGGAATTTGTACCTGGAATTATGTATTTTTGCAATTATATTGCTGGATGGTTAGTATAATTAGATTGGTATAGATTTTTAATATATTTTAATATATATTTATAAATATATATTTATAAATATATATTTGTGTGTATATTTCTATATAACTATATTGATAGTTAGATACCGTGTGTAGTAAATTAGCTAATAATCAGTCACAAAAGTAGCTGAAAAATACTTTTCCAAAATACAAAGAAGCTTGTGTTTACACTTCTCTAGTCTGTAATTATTCTGTTGTATTTGTCTGCTTGTAATCAGATTAGTTGTATTTTAAAGAAATTGAAACCAAAATTATAGATTTTTCTCTATAGTGTGCAGGGATATGTTACTCTACTGAGGTACTAGGAATGTTTCCGGACAAAATAAATATTCTGTGTGAGAAGTTCTGCATATCAGCAGGTGTAGGAACATCAAATGGGTTGCAGATCCAGAGCACGTGTGGGGCTTACATTATCTGAAGAGATTCTCTGCTTTGTGATTAGAAAGGTGACAAATGTAGAAAGCTCCTACAGACGAGTGGATATCAGAGTTTTGCTGTGTCGCCTCACTCCCCTCCGTTTGTGTACTGCCCTCTTTGCTGCAGTATTTGCAAAACACTTCCCTGTAGTAGCTGTGTTTCCAAAGTGCCACTGAGTACAGAAACAGATGGCAGCTCAGTTAT
The DNA here is from genome assembly GCA_025920805.1 of Petroica traversi. Classification (NCBI taxonomy): domain Eukaryota; kingdom Metazoa; phylum Chordata; class Aves; order Passeriformes; family Petroicidae; genus Petroica; species Petroica traversi. The sequence goes on from JAHLSL010000015.1 coordinate 2,591,089, forward strand.
TTATCCATCTTGAACTACTTATTTCTATTATTTTTCTGGAAACAAATTAATTGATGTTAAGCTGTAGCTTCCTTTCTCCTGCTTCTCCTGTTTGCTCACTTTTTAAAAATTATTATTATCTTTTAAGAGGAGAAGACAGAAATAATTTCTGGTTTTTGTTGGTGGTTTTTCTTTTGTCCTTCTAGTCATGAATGTTGCAGTGCTGTAATGAGAGGTCTTTGAAAAGTTGTTGAAGGTGACATACCAAAAGGCTAAACATTAACTAAGACGAAATTGGTTTCTTCTGTTTCTAGAAGCACACATGTCAATACAATGATAAGAGTATGTCTAAAATACAGTTCAGGGTTGAAGGTTTGTGGGGGTTTTCTGGGGGTGTAGGGAGACAACATCGGTCTAACTTCCTTCCATTTTGTGTCCTTTTGGACAGTGTGGTTTTTTAAAGACTTCTGATGACTCCTTATGTGAAATAAACAGCTACTTTCCTCTCCAGCAGAAACTGTGCCAGGTGGACTTGGCACTGCTTGGAGAACTATGCTTACAAAGGTAACTACCAGCAATTCATTGCCTACACAGAAGGTTGTATCAAGTTAGGTCATGTATGGTGACCTCAAACTCCACACGATATTTTTGATTTGTTTGTTTTTATGAGATCATGGAAAAGACTGTAAGGGTTTTTTTTTGTACCTAGTAATCCTTTAGAATATGGTTAGAATGACATAATTTTAACATAATCAATTGACATTCAGTCTTTTAAAAGAGAAGATTTGCTCTCCAGAAAACACTTACTTATTTGATGTACTAGACCATCATTCTGTGTGGACACATTTAATTGGATATGTTTAAATTACTGCTGATGGGCCAGAGGAATAAACTAAATAAATCCAGGGTGATGAGCATGCACTGACCATGCCTGTCATTTCACTAAAGAAAAAAATGTAAGGATAGAGTAGATCCCATTGCCTTAAAGCTGAGGGAAGAGGGATTAAAAAATTTGAGCAATCCCAAGGCTGAGCTGAAGTTTTTGTTGCAAGATCTATAGGCTAATCAGTATTGCTAAGATTTCAGCTACAGCTGTGTGTCCTCTGTTGGAGGACTCTAAGGAATATTATGATCAAACAAGTGTTATGTGGATAGGCTTAATTTATAGGGATTGCTAAGTGTGGAGAAGATGGTGGGGATTGCTAAGTGTGGAGAGAGGCCATTAAAATGGGTTCCTGCCCTCACCTCTCAGTTTGCATGGTGGTCCTTCCCCTCATACAAGTTTGTGGAAAAGGTGGAGTGAGTGGGAGAGCTGGGAAGTAGTGTTGCTCCTTCGGTTAAAATAGTCTCTGCAGTCTTCTGGGTATCTCTGCTTTCAGCTAGCACACTGCCTTACATTTGTGTTCCCTGCTGTTTGGAATGCTTAGCTGGTGGTGTTACAGAGGAAGGCAAAGCTGACAATTAGCTGAGCTGTTACTCAGAAGTCTGCATGGTGCTCCAGTTCCCAGACAGTCACAGTAATCTGGGGTAAGGGAAACACATTTTGTGAAAGGTGGCTGTGTATTTCATTTACATGTTGCAAACACTGTGAATTTCACCATGAGTATATGTGAATGAGACTACATTTTGTTACTTTTTTTCACTGTCTTTTGTGAAATCCAAATCCTGGTCTGGAAGAGGAAAGGGTGCAATCCTGGACTGCTTGCTCATAGCACAGTAAATGGTGAGCAAGAGGGTGGTGCTGTGGGACCTGTGTATGCCTCTGGGAAATTGAGATTCTTTCTCGGAACTGGGAATGCCAGAATATTATTACTCATAAATTGCCCTACATTAATTTCTATTCCAGTTCTGTGTAGTACATGTAAGTGAAAATCTTAGAAATACGTTTGCTAAATCATGTGGTAAATGGTCTTGTTGATGACTGCAGTGTTGCTCTGGGGTTGAAGCTATTAAGCACTTATTATGGGAATCCAACAGGGCAAATTAAGAGAAACCTGTGTGTGTGCTTGTTATTTTAGGACTTTTATTCTTTCTTCTGAGAGACCTCATGTAGGACCCCATGACCTAAAAAGACTTAATATCTTTTAGCCAGAGGTTAAGTTCTGAAATCTCAGTTACTGACCTGTCAATAATGGAAATAATCACCTTCAAGGGTAGGTTTAGTGTTGTTATTCTTTAATGCTAAGTAGCTGAATATTGCTGTTAATAATACATGTACAGTAGCTTTTTAGCATTCTGCCTACTTGTATGTGGTATTTTCACTTTTAACTGTGTCTTTTGGTAAGTTGAGGGGAAATTTTATGTTTCATAAGTAACTGCCAAGTAGGTTTCTTATTTGTTTGTAACACCATTATAAACATTTCTTTAATTTGGGAATGTTCAGATGCAGTGGTTGTAACTTAAATCTATACATGAGTGTTCCTTGGAAATACTATTCCAAGTACACAAAACCACTGTGCATGGTAGAATTTACCCTTATAATAAATTCGATCATAAAAGAGCTAATGCACAGTATTTTTTGCAAGTTTTAACTGTTACATTTCAAGGCTTAAATGTGCAATCCATTTAAAACAAGTATTACTCCTGTTTATAATGCTTGCTGGATACCTCCCCAGATGCAGGATTTTAGAGATTTAGCAATTTTTAATGCCAGTATACAAATGTATCCTTTTACATAAACTTAAAAACATCTCTTCTTTTTCAACTTCACCCTGCTTTCTCTAGGATAGTACCTATCTGAAAAACTGTCACAGTCTTGTAATGCCACTTTAACCAGGATCATAAGCATTTTCAGTAATGTTCGTGAGCAGCATTACTGACAGGTAATTGAGTCCAGAAGAATCAATTAAGTCTTTTGATGGCATAATTATTTTGTCAGCCGTCGCTCTTGTACCAGTGGAACTCCTCTTTGAGGAAAAATGAAGTCATTCATCATTTGTAAGATTCATACATGAGCTTCATCACTATAGTAATAAAATTCATTGCTTGGTCGGTAACCACAAAGCACTCATACCACTGGAAATTGTAGCCACACTTACATACATTGCCATGTGCACAGTTAGATTGCTGTTGGATTAAGCATGTGGTAAAGGTTGCTGTTAGAAAAAGCACATGATAATGCATCTATAAATAAAGAAGGAATGTGTTTTTTGGATTAATTTATGGAATGTTGGACAGTTTGAACAAAATTGTAAAAATACCTGAAACTATATTCTGTCCTTCCTACTTTATCTCAGATTCCCTTGGTAAGGTTGATAAACTTTTTTTTTTCTTATTATATGCATTTACAGTAATATTCTAGGACCCTATGTTGTCTTTAAATAGCCTTTTCCCATCATCCTTGCCACTTTGTTTGTTACTTGCAACTTGCATAGGCAGTGCTTAGATGGCTTCTCTGTAAACTATATTCTAACCATATATATTCACCAGAATTCACTTAATTTTCATTTTCATCTCTGTGTTTTGTTTGAGATGTTTTTAAAAGCATCCAAAATTATTCTTATGTGTGGTTACAGAATGATTTCATAATTACAGCATGTGGTATAGTGCCTGACGACTGCATTGCCATTAAGGAATGATTTTCATTCAGTAATATTTTGGGAAGTTTCTAACACTGTGAATGAATGTGTTGGGCTGGCAACTGTGGTAGCTTTTGTTTGGAGCATCTGCTTCTGTTGCTACAGTGAATAATTGTCACCAAGCACAGGGGAGAGGCGTAGAGGTCGGGCAGTGGGTACTGCTTTACTTGCAGCTGCCAGCCTGCCCAGGTCTGTCTGCTACACAAACCACGTCCTCATGTCTTGCAAATCACACTGCCTGTAAAGCCTGACATGCAGACAGATGAAAAGAATAACTAAAGTCTAAAAGAGGTTTAGGGCATGTCAGGCTTTTTTTTTTTTTTTTTTTTTTTCCCCCATGGTGCCAAGCACTTTCAGTTTGTATTTAAGGAAAAAGGTGCATAGCATTTTGGAGGTGGCATGCAGCAGCATGCAGGGATGCCTGGTAACAGCAGTACAGAACTTTCTACACCAGAGGACTCCTGAAAGGAATTTCAGACTTCTGTTTGCAAAGGCAGCAATAGAAAGGGTGAGTGGACTGGAGTAGAAACAATTCCTTTTGTTGTGTGAGTACACAAAAAGTATTTTTTAATGAAGATTGTTAATGCATCAATTGTTTTTGATGTATCACATTGAGCTTCTATTAGGCTCATCTTTTTTAAAAAAGTCAAGGCAGTTGAACACATGCATCCAATGTGCATTGAATACTAAAGCAAATACAAATCATTGACAGCTCTTTTTAATGAAGAAAGTGGTGGTGGTGGGAAGGATAACAGACATTGCTTTTAATGAAATTAAGTCCACATAGTCCCAAGCATGCTAATCTCTCTAGGTGATACCCATCTCCTTAATTCCAAGATTTGCTATTGTTTTTAAAGCTATAGGTATCTAAAGAGAAACAATAAAATTAATTTTGTACACCTTCATTTTTAAATATTTGTTTTCCATCTTGGATAGATGATTTGTCAGGATCCCTTATAAGTGAATCTTCTACCAAGGTTTTTAAAGCATCTCTGAGATCCTAATAAGTAATGAAAAAAGGAGAAACCTTTTAGTCCTGCAGGCTACAGCTGCAGAGTATTTCAGAATATTGTGTAACAAATCTGTATTCTGTACAAATGATGAAACTGGATAAAATACCATATGGTGCTGCGCAGTACTTCAAAGAATTATTTCAATATTTTGAATGGACTAAAATATCACATGCAGATGTATTCACTCTAATTGGGACTTCAGAGTTGTACTGCTGTAAAGGAGAATATCTGTGCAAGCTGAGTTGTGGGCAGGGGAGGTGGAATCAGGCTATAGTGCAATATAAACTAGATGAGAATTAACTTTTCCTAAAATGCATAACAAACATGATCATCTAGCATGCTCTTAGCAGCAGCACAGTAGGTTTTATGGTGCTTTTGTAATTTGGATACTCTGATTTGGAGTCTAATTGGATTCCTGGGCAACACTAAATTTCTTACATTCTTAAGTTGTGTAAAGACTATTTGAAATAATGGGATTGACATTAACCTTTTAAAGTTTTCTTTTTAAAAAATCTGCTTGAAAAGATTACAAAATAAGCTGGAGTCGAATTAGAGATTTCAGGAACATCTGCTCTTGTGTGTTGACTATAGGCATTCATTCTGATTGGTTCTGTAATGGATAAAATATATTTGTTTGGGTTTTTCTCCTGACCTCCAATTACAAATGTACAGGGGGCTAAAAAACTTCCAATTCAACTTGGAAAGTACAGTGCCTTGAAATTCAGCCAAAATATTGTCATTTAGAAAGTCAATAAATACTTAGAGAAAAAGTTAAAATCAGGGAGGCACAGTTTATTCAATGATTTTGTGTTTTAGGGAGGAGATGCTTATATACATGCACTGAGTACTTCTACTTTTGGGGAAAAAAAAGGCTTCTTTGGTGCTTTTTAAAAAACTATAGCTCACATTTGTGAGTTTGGTGTTCTGTTGTTGTTTAAACAAAAGTAAGGCAGGGGTTCACTGTTTTCTTGTGTCCTTGCTGATGCTTATATAAAGCAAATTCAGTCTGGTTCAGAAAGCTGTACAGAGCAAATATTAACCTTAAGCCTCTCTTATTTCCTTCAGTATTGTTACTTCTTTCTGAAACAATGCACCTTGCAATCGTTAAAATGTCAGTGCAAAGCAGAAATTCTGTGGCAAAGGGGATGGACAGAAGTAGTAGTGGCTTTGATTTAAATTGTTACAAAATTTCATTAACTTCATTAGACTGTGGTGTACTTGTAATTCTCATCAGTGTGTGGCTGAAAGGATGCTGTGATGTATCAGGTAATCTCATGTCTTCTGCATATTGATTCTGTTTGATGCCAGGCTGTGGAAAATGTACAAATGTTGGGTTGAAAACACCACAGGAAATAAAACCCACAATGGGGTGCAAAACCTTTACCTGACGTAGGCCTAATAATGATGCTGACATTTGCATTTTTAAAAATTATTATTAAAAGGAGCATCTTTTACAAAGAAATAGCTGCTGGCTAGACTAATTTTTCACATTTGAACTCAGAAGTAGTTAATCATCTTTTAAGAGGTTTAGAAGACATTTGTGAGTCTGATCTACAGGTCATCATACAAAGTCAACTAAGAATTCTAATGGGAGCAGTATTTCCCAAAGCACTGGGAAATACCTGAAAAAAGGAGGAATTCATTCAACATAGTCTCAAGGGAGCTGGAAATTCCCTTAGGAAAGAAAAATCTATGTTAAGAGAAGCTTGGATACACAAATTAGCTTTAACTTGAGCAGTTTGTTCTTGCTAGTAGGAAAATGAGGCAGTGAAATGAGTATGCATTTACAGTTTTGTTTGCACTTGCATATATCTGTTTTAACATTATCTGAAGTTAAAACCCAAATCTACAATCACTGTGTTTTGGGGTGTCCTTTTCAGTCATTTTCCTCAGGGTATGACTGATTAATCCAGAATGCCTTCAAGTTTTGGAGCCCTGTGAAGCAGTGCATGCACAGGGAACAGGATTTCATGAGATCAGACTCTTACTAGGACGCTTAATCATCTCTACTGCAACAGGGACATTTGCCAATGAAGCCAAGGAGAGGGACTGTGCCAAAATCTCTTCAGAGCCTTAAACTCCTGGGACCTGCAGTCCTTTCTTATTAATACTGTCAAAATACTGCATCTCTATTAGTTCACTGGAAAATATTCCATCTGACTTTTGACCAGTAATCACCTTTTCAGGGTAGTGTATAATTTTTTTGTTTGTTTGTTTGTTTATTTAGGAAACTCATAATTCAGGTCATGAATGTGTATTTTATAGTTTTGTCAGCTCTTGTTAGTGTCTCAGTAAGGGCTTCTCCAGCATATGGTAAGGTAAATTGGGGAATAATTATGGTTGTAGGGGTATTCTTCAGGTCATCTATTCCAGCCCCTTGCTCAAAGCAGGGCTTCCTTCAAAGTGGAGTCAGACGGTTGAGGGTATTGTTAAGTCAAGCTCAGAAAATCCCCAAGGATGAAGATTTCACAGCCTCTCTTGGAAAGCAGATCCAGCCCTTTACCGTTCTCATTATGAAGCTGCAGGAAGGGGTTTTACAGTGTATTTTGCAGATTTTGGATTCTGGTAGTGACTTGGGTGTCTCATTTTTTACATCTGGGTAAGATGCAGATTAATTGTACATACCAAGCCTGTTTGGTTTTGATCTAGAGCTTTCAACTGATGCCATCTAAAAACGCTGAATTGCTTTTAAATCAGTGTTAGGATTTTACTTGCTGGCATCTGTTTTGATATATTGGAGCTGTAACTCATGAGATGTTTAGTTCTTTTACCTTTTAACACAGTTTATATACATTTACATTTTGTTTCTCCAGTGTGTAAAGACAGTCCTCGTTCTCGGCTAATGCTGAGATAGGGAGCTATCTCTATAAAGGGTTATTATTTTCAGCTGGCTTCAGAAAAAAAAAGTGTTTTAATGTGTGCATCAAGCTGCATAGCTTGAGAATTGTAGTATTTCCAAGAGAATATAGAGTCTGAACCTAGTTGATAATCTAGTTAAAACATGATATTGCTGTTACATCTGTTCTTGAAGGGAAAGTAAAGTGGGAAGGTGTAGAGTTTTTTCATGTAACCCTTTAGCTAATCGGGAGCTTCTAAAATTACATAAGTGGTTGAAGATAAAGTTATCCAAAAGGTTTTTTCACTTTTCATGTCTCTGAAAATTATTTTTCTTTCTGTATGAACACTACTGTCTTTTGAAGAAAGGGACTTGACTGCAGTGCTAATAAAGTGTAAAGAACTAAAGCTGTCACTGCTGCAAATGGTGTTTTCAGGAACGAGAAGTTAGTTTACTTGGTACCTCATAGCAAATGTCTTTGAAAGTCTAAGGTGCTGTCTGTGTGAATTATGATGAAAGCGTTGAGAGAGGAGGTGTTTATGTAGTCTGTCTGGTATGTCTTTTCCAAAATATATCTTTGGGTACATACTTTGGGAGCATATTTTTAAAGCAAAACCAGTGTGTTTGGTACAGTTCTCTTCCCTGACTTAGGTGAACTTGCAACTGGTGAATTACACCTGTCATTCCAAATGTGTCAGAAAAACTCATCCACATACTGTGCTCGGCAAGTTTTGAACACTTGACTGATGTTGTAAATGTTGTAAAAAATATTCTAACATTACTGTTACTAATTTTATATCTTTCTAGAGAAATGTTTGTGGTGTATTTTTCTAAGACTCCTTTTTGTATAAGTTCCCTTAATACCTGTTCGCACTAGAAGTAGAAATTAAGTCTTCTCTGTAATATAAACCTAGAAGCTGGAATAGATTGTGATGTAGTGAATGTTACAGCACTTCTGTTCACCTAGGGTTAACTTGGTAGGTCACTGGATCACCATTGTAAGAGTCAAAGCAAACAACAGCTATGTACCTGGCACACTTATATTTTTATGTTAGTCTCTGCTCCTGTTAAAAGCCACTTGAACTCAAAGCACTTGAACTGAATTGCCAAGCGTGGACCTTGCCTTGGAAAATGGGAGCACAGCCCCTATTCTGAGTCCCAGTAATAATCTCTTGTCAAGAGACAAGGGTTAAGACCCTATTTCTGTTAGGTAGGAATAGGCATTTGGACTTTTGAGAATCCCTGGATACACCCTTCTGATAGCTGCAGGACCCTGTGTGATACCTCCTGAGAAATGAGACCTCTCCCAGACTGAAACCCACTTTTATATCACTGTCTCACTTTTGCTATTTATGTATGCTTTTTATGACAGCATTAATTTTTGAATTTCATAAGTACTATATATAATAAATTTAGGCATCAAAATAAAATACAATAGACACACAAAGCTTAGGAAGTGAGAAAATAAGACAGTGATGCTGGCAATTACAATCTTGCTACTGTTTTCCTGTGGTATCAGTCGTGGACTCTGTAGCAAACATGTAATTAAAGATTGCATCAAAATGCATGAAACCAAAGGATCATTTCTCAGTTTATGTATTAATATTTAGCTTTAAATGGGAAATCTCACTTGCCGTCATACACATTTCATTCCATAATTTTTTAATCGTCACCTTGCAGCATGGATAATGTAGTTTTTAAATGTGGGTTTTGCACTCTTAATTTCCTCTCCATTGCAGCAGAGCCCGCCATAGAAACTGCAGAAATACTTAACAACCACCTGGGAAAGGATGACAAGTTTAGATTTAGGAGACAGGTGTGTTTGAGAGATCTGGTTGAGTCTGCTCCTTATTTCAGTAATTTGGATGACCTCTGTTACTTAAAGGGCTCTGAAACTGGATTGGCAGCACCATATGCCAGACTGAGTGGCTATTGCCTCAAAGAAAATTGTGATTGCTGCAGGTGTTTACCCCAAGAAGCAAAGAGGGTTGCTCTTTCCAGTGGTGCAGACTTCATACTTGTGTTTTAAAGAACATTATCTCTCTGCTGTCCCTGTGGCTGTATTATTACACTGTTAATTGATTTGGGATCCTGGACTGTATCTTCAAGGTGTACTGATAGTGTTTGTGGCATATGACAGAATTTTACTGACCAACACATGAAAGAAGATCAAGTTTTCTTACAGGTTATATGGAAATTAGTCCTGGAACAGGTAATCTGAAGAAAGAAAAGATATTTCTGTAGCTTGAGAGACATAGCCATTTACAGAGTCTCAAAGTCAATCTTAGCCCAGTGGATCTATCTTTAAAAAGTTACCATTTTAATTTACTGTGACACCTGGTAGGCCACCAACACCCCAGGTATTCCCCTGGTATGCTGTTCCACTTTGTTCTGTCACTGCAGGAGCAAATTCTAGCCCTCGAGTTGGCAGAGGATCACCTTCAGGAACAAATGGGAGTCATGTACAGCTGAAATAATGGCTTCTGTGTCACTTACACTGCTACCTTTGGTTTTGACATTTAGCTGGTGGGAAAAAGAATCTACTCAAGTAGAGTCTTCCCTGCCATAAAGTATTTCATTTTCTGCCATAAATTAAAAATAGTTAATAAGGAATAGGTGTCTTAACTCTAGCCAGCTGGACCTCCTGTTCCTATTGGTCTGATGGTGTAATAATTCGCAAGTCCCGGGAGCTGGTAGCAATAGTGAATGTCCCTTTTTGTGAAGACTTTTCAGTTTATTGAGAAATTTCTAGGAACGAGATGAAGTTCCATTATTTAAACATATTTTAGTAGTACATGTCACTGAAATTTTTTCAGTATGATTTTTTAGTTTCCCTGCACAGTGCTTTCTAATGGATAGTTTTGGTTGTAAATCTGTTGAAAAAAAGCACTATTCCTCTGACTGAAGCATTTTAGAACAGCTATTTCTACTATCCCTTTAAAAGAGGTAATTTGAGAAAACTGTAACTGTTCTAGTGCTCTTTCTCATGTAAATATGTTTAAAAATAAGTATCAAGGCTAAATAGAATATGGTGCAGAAAAAAAAAATCTGACAACTGAGAATTCTGTTCTTTCTTGTTGGCATCTGAGCCAGTCTTGCCAAGAGCAGTGACTCTCTTAGCCATGGCTGTTAAACTGTTCAGGTCCTTGACAGCTGGATCATTTAATGACCCTTCTCTTCATGTGATTTCTTCAGGGATCAAACACAGCACTGCCATGCTGAGCATTTCCCAAACACAGGAGGACCGAACAGGAGACAGACTTAGCTTAGATTGACGACTGGATTGATGGTAGGCAGCGCAGAAGATTCAAGCCTCATGCCAGCATAAAGTCATTTGACAGATAGAAATATTTGCTTATAAATTGAAAGAGTAGGTAATAATAGTGTTTTTTATGATTACATTACATGATATTTTGTGATTACACAGACTAATAGCTAGCAGATGGCAGAGTATACATTTTACTTGTTTACCAAGCTGATGGATGGCAGTGATTGAAAAACATTTTTTTCCTTGTTGCATTACTCTAAAAGCTTATAGTGGACAGGCAATTTACAATATGAGTCAACAATAATTTGTATCTGCTCTAGATTTTGGGGGGCATCAGTTATTCTCTTTATTTTATTTGACTTCTCTCAATGATATTTTCTACTTAGAGGAACGGGAAAAAATGAAATCTACTTTGAAAGCCAGGTCTTTAATGCGATGTATGTGTTCTTACAGTCTATGTATACAAATAGTATCTATTTGTATGAAGAGTAAATCGTGGGAGGCTTTCTCCACTGTTCTATTTCAATGTTTATCATATTACTTGGACATTTTGATGAAGAGGGAAATGCTCTGCCTTTTGTTTAGGCACCTCAGCACAAATCTACGTTGCTATATTGCATGCTACCAACAGAGTTAAGACTATCCAGTCACAATAATAATTGCAGTGGTTTTCATCCCTTCTGTTTAATTGGTATTGACTTACTCATATTATCTATGTGTATGTTTCAGATGTATCTGCTCTGCAAGTGTTGTTTGTTTGGTTCTCTTTTTTAGGTGCAATGACTTTAGGAATACTCTATAATCATGGAGTTGTTCATGAATAATAGACCTAAAACCTGAATTTCTTTCTAGGTTCATTCACTATGTGTTTTAGTCCCCAGGGTGGTGCCCTAGCTCCTTCCCATGTTCCTCAAGTGTGTCATTCATTTCAGTCTCTCTCAATGGTTTTGGGGTGTATTAGGAACATCATGCTTGTGGTTTCAACAAATAGAACCTTAATTTTGATTACTAGTAGATTTCCTTTTCTTCAAGGAAAAAGGGGCAAAACTGTGGTTGTTCTTCCCTCAAGAGTCATTTTTGCATCCTACTTTGCTGTAAGATTTCTAACTTCTGTGAAAATCATATCTGAGACATCTAGTATCTTGCAAAATTTGATAGGACTTGGACAACATGGTTCAAATTTTATGATTTTATGTTTAGTCATCTCATAACAACTTTTTTTTTTTCTAGAAAAATTGAGCTAAAACACTCAGATGGAGCCAGAATGTGATTTCTGCTTAAAGAATCCAATAAGACCATGGATTTTTTCCCCCTAGTAAAAGAGGAAGGGAAATCATTGCAAGAATTACTGTGGCTGGACAGGATGAAACATAACTTGAGATATTATTTTCAGATAGGAAAACTTTTGTCTTTCAGCCAGAGGATGCTTCATAATGTATATGCCTATTTGTAACAGAAATATTGACTCTGTTTAAAACTGTCCCTTGAATTCCCTTTATGAATTTACACCCATAAGACCTGAAAATACATTATTAGTACAATGTTCAGTTTTATATCAATCATGGATCAATCCACTAAGCCTCTGTAATTCTGCCTTACAACTGCTATCTCTCATAGGGTTTTCATCACTCCAAACTGCTAGTGGCCCTTCAGCAAGAAGGAAGCTGACAATTTTGTATTGTCTTACCTTTTGTAACGTGGGGGAAAAATATATTCACATAGTTGCTGGTTTAGTGAGCTTGTTTTTCATAGTCCCTATTCCCAGGGTAGACTTTTTTCCTGGGCAATAATTGATGCATTTTTTTATTTCCTTCTTCTTCTGCTTTCCACCACTGCATTCAGATTCATGTGGCAAATATATATGTATATATGTGTAAACAACTACTGTCGTGTTCTGCTTCCCTACCCTTGACTGAATTTTAATTTTGCAATCTCCACAAGATCCAAGTTTCAGACCAGTATGATAATATGACATTTTCCAGCTTGTATCAGTAAGATGAAATGCCTTTGGTAGTGATGCCTAGCTCTGGTTGCAAAGAGAAAGATGAGAAATAAGTGGTAGAAATCTAGGTACCAAGAGTCCAAATGATTTTTGTATGGAAACCTGACTTATGTACCGCCTGAATGTTGCTGGTAAATGCTTGAAGTCACCAGTATGGGAGAAGAGCAGTAGACAAGAAAGAGCAGTGTTTGTCTGTCCTCCTTAAATTTTTTTGGTGCTGTTGCTGGGAGAAGATGGGTGCCTCAGCAAGAAGTTACTATTGCATCAGAAACAGTTCCCAGGTCTGGATTCAGATGATGAAGCCAGGTTATGGGGTGAGGATCATGGTTTCAGGAACACTGCCTGAGTCCCTGCCTGTTCCTTCACCTGCCTGCCTGAATGTTAGAGGGCTGGAATGCAGACGCAGGCAGGGAGTGGACCTACCTTAAAACTGACTTGGTGAAAGTAAATAACTCAGGTGAGCCTTGGTAACAGGGACACCCCAAACTTTGGGACAGGGCAGGGGAGGCACAGACCTGGCTAGAAGTAGCAGAACACAAGGTTGCTGCTCCTGTGTAAAGTTTCATGAAAACTAATTTTAATCCTATTGCAGAAATTCATATACACCTTAGAAGATGACAGTGATTGACCTGCAAGTCCTGTTAAAGTGCAAATATCAGAGTTTTGCCAGGATTATAGATGACAAAGGAAGGGGTAGGTCCTAATTAAAGAATAAATACAGTACAGTTGACTTCAGTTGTCTTTGCTCAGATTTTTGTTTGCGACATTGATTCTTATTTATGCATGTAGTCTGCAGACTCTTCAACAATGCAATACTTCTATTAACCATCATCAGTATTTGCAAACAGGAGATTCATTCGCTTTGGGTTACAAATACCTAAATTGTTCCCCAGAACAGTCTCAAAGAATATGTTGCAGCTTTTTAAACAATTAGCCTGATTTCTAAGATGGTGGATATGGTTCCAGGTACATCTTTCTTCAAACAGCGTTAAGGGCCAAGGGAAGTTCTTAGAAGTGCTGTTGTCTGTCCAAAGCATAAGCTACTGTGTGTGTTACTCTAGATTTGCAAGCATTGGTTCAAATACCTGCATCTGCTGATTTGTGGTGTGTCCAAGAAAGGTGGTTCAAGTGTATCTCAAAATTAGAACAGATAGATTTAGGTTTCCTGACTAAAACTGTCTACCATTCAGGATTTAGCAATAGATTTTTTCTCCCTATAGGAAACAAAATGGATTTAATAGTAATGATTTTTGCTTCTTCACTGTTTACTAAGTGCTGTAAGTAAGATCTGTTACTTTTTAAAAATTATTTTTGTCTTTACTTTTTAGAGAAGACAACCTTTTTATTACTGCCTCTGTGCCAGTGAGCATGCTTTAGCGTCGAACCAAAACCAAAGGTATTTTAAATGGTGCACTGCTCCATCATTTGTTTCGTACATCACTGTATCGGTCTCTTCTGGTTGATTTAGGACGATTGCTCTTCAGATTATCAATCACTCTTCGTAAAGATAGCCACAACAATTTTGGTGATGTCATCAAATTGGTGGGGTTTATTTTGTTTTGATTTAAAAAAACAAAAACCTGTTTTTTTCTCTTTAGCAATTACTAAAATATATATTTACTGCCTGGCATATGACAGTGTTTAAACATCTGATTCAATTTAAAAGAAATAACTTACAAATAGCTTAATGTTATGAAGTTATGAAGCAATAGAAATAACTTGTATTCTGCTTCTTAGTCAAAAAGTCCTAGCTTCAACACCAATGCTAACACAAGGTTTTGAGATGGTATGTATGAAGGATTGAGGGAAGACAAAATACGAGAGGAAAAGTAGTTCATATCTTTAGGAGACATTTTTAGTAATGAAAAGACTTTGCTCTTTTGAACATTGTTCTTTTTTAGTCACTTTTCAAAATTAGGCACTGCTCTTCGCAGTAAATTTTAGTGGAATTTGCATGTTGCATGCAGAAGAGAGAGTGTATATGAAGCAGCATTAGTATATTAATTTATTACAGCAAATCACGTTTAAGTATGAAAATTGTACAATTAACACTCAGACCTGTACTTAAAAAAAAAGGTGATTAGAAGAGTCTACTGCTGTAGGTCCCCAAGAATGTCTAGAAAGAATGGAGGAAAAAATATTTTTGTTTCCCCTCTGTTTGTGTCATCTGTGGTGTCAAGTCCCCCCTCCCATTGCCAAATGACATGAAATTTGTTTATATGTTTTGATTAGGAACCCAGGCTTGATATGGTTCATGTTCTAGATGCTGTTGTTTGTGAAATAAGCAGACATCTCACTCAAGGTCACAAGAGGCAAATTCTGTTTCAGAACACTGAATATAAAATTTTTTCTCTCCACTTAGTTATCTCTTTACCCTATGAAAAGCTTGTTTGAAAAATTGAGTAGTAGCCATTTGTTCTATTGGTTTTCTGTGAGAAAAAAAATCTTATAGTGAAAAGTAGGATATTGATCTGGATAACATCCCTATACATAAAACATTCGCTGACATATCTTCTGTATTTCCAGTCTACCTTTACAGGCAAGATCACACTTCTTCTCTTTACTTAAGAATAAAAAATAATTTTAAAAAGCACTCTTTCCCTACACACTCTCACAAATGATTGACTGTGTTTGTTTAGATCAGTTGCACTGTCTTGGGGAAGCTGGAGGGAGAATTGGAAATGCATCTACTGTATCTCTTGTGTAAATTAGTTTTTTGATCGTTTTGATAGAAGATAATTGCTTAAACATGACAGTTAATTTGTGTTGTGTTCTAGTGTAGAAGCTTCAGAGAAAGTGTGTTACAGCATGTACAGCTGACTTTACTTTAAATTTTCTTGACTTTATACCAGAGGCATTTTTATCTCTGCTAGAAGTACAGTGCATATTTCTTGCAGTATGCTAATACAGCAATCTGTGCAAGGAATAGAATCTTGGTTTTAATCTTACTTTGGAAGTTACTGGCCATCACCATGCCTTTACTTTAAGATATTACAAAATTGGGAAAATGTAATATTTAATGCCTGACCCTCAGTATATAGGGTCTTGAAATCCTAGCTGAAATCAGTTTTTCCAGGCAATGAAAAATATACTTAATTTTTTTTTTATCAATAGCGTATAGGAAAGTTAGGTTAAAAGGCCTATTTTTAACACTTCTTTATTAGTATATTTTTATATATATATAAGTTATAGTACATGGATAATTAGAAACAAATTTTTTCTTCATAATAAAGACTGGACTGTTATAGCCTCAGATTGGCATTGGCTTTCGATGAAATAGTAGATGAGTGAATAATTGTATTTACAGTTCTGCCTATAAAAGAAGAAATCCAGGTGTTCACTATTAGTCTGTCCAAATCAGTTCTTAAATTCTGGTGTCTGACATAAATTGAAGTGAAGCAGTTGAATTGTAACATAATTCTGTGTCATTGCACCTCAGTCTTAAATTGTGCTTGTACCCAGTGCCATTTGAATAAATTCGGAAATCTCCATGGAATTGATGCTGTTATTAGTGAGACAGTAAGGAATCACTGTGTGTTTGATCACACTACAGTGTTGCGGAAGAAATGGAACAGAAAATGAGGTGTGGAAGGGAACAAAACAAGCAAGGAGCCTCAGTGGGGTTGGTTTATTGTAGAGGCTCTGTGTCCCTGCCTTGGTATGTCCTGCCATGCTAGTGGCATTTCGTAACAGCAAAAATCTGAGAGATAATGTGGTCATTCACAGAGCTGCTGATGAGCAGACACCAGCTACAAGGAACACTTTCACTGCTTTGCTATGAGAAACACAGCCAGCCTTAATGGTTCTTGAAGACTGAAGCAGTTGCATGAAGAACAAGTGTAAGGAGAAGTGTTAGGCTTGAGAAAGCACTGATAATTTATGCCCCTTGCTTAATGTTCGTCAGTTTGGATTTGTGATTTATGCCATCGTCCATAACACAGCCAGTGACTGTGACGGGACAGG
The DNA here is from genome assembly GCA_025920805.1 of Petroica traversi. Taxonomy (NCBI): domain Eukaryota; kingdom Metazoa; phylum Chordata; class Aves; order Passeriformes; family Petroicidae; genus Petroica; species Petroica traversi. The sequence goes on from JAHLSL010000015.1 coordinate 2,607,728, forward strand.
CTGTGCTGCTTTACCCAGCTTGGGTTCCTGACAGCTCAGGGCTCCTGGCAGCTCATGGTCCTGGGGGATGATCCTCCTCTCCCTGCCCACAGTGTAGTCAGCAGGACACACTGAGAAAGCAGAGCACTTCAGCTTTTGGAGAACAAGCATTATTTACCCTTGCTGTGCATATCTTCAGAATGCTGCACTTGTGAACAAAAGCCTCAGTATTGGGTGCAATGGTATTTTATTATAGCATAAAAAGTGAGTTTAATCTTGATTTGTTTGCTGCTGTGACAGAGTTACTGAAGCACCACCTCTGCTTCTTTTCCTGAAGAAATTTATTCTCTTGTAGGTTTTGGTTCCTGGCCTGAATCCTCCATGCAAATGTCAGAGTGGCGCTGTATATTAAAATATATCATTATTCCTCTTGGTACCACAGCATGATAAATATGGAGTAAAAGATTTTTAAAGGTACACATACATCTTCCCAAGAGACAGATTTTTGCAAATCTGTCTCCATTTACTCTCATTAGTATTAAATCAGTACAATTGATAACAAATGTCAGACTGTAATGTTTCTGGTGAAGCAGACCATCTGCCTGTTTTGTAATATGAACATTTATGCTTACAGTCAGTATACTTCAACAACTGGGCTGGAAATGCCAGGTAGTAATGTCTGTTACTTGAGGTCTCTGAATGCATTATGTATATTGGAACCATAATTAGTTCCATGCTTTCTGGCAAATGTAGTTATTAAAGCAGATTTCTTTCTGTGGATTGCTTACCTCCCTTGAAAGTACTATCCTCCTCTTAGCCTCTGTTTTATTTCTCTGTGATTGATTGTTTGTTTCTTACTAATGTATTTGTTTTTCAAGCTAGTTTTCTCTCTTTGAATAACTGGAATTTTTGAAGGCTGACTACCAACTAAAGTAATGTTGTGATATTCAAACAGAATTATCTTGCCATCAACTTACCACTTTGTTTTGACGGAAAGTTTTAGTTTAAAAACTAAGAGTAAACAAACTAAAAATACAAATATCTATTAAATTCCTCAGTTGAAGCTTTCTGGACTGAAGAATAACTTGCTTTTCTTCTGCAGGGACCAATGGAAAGTAAAAGATGACTTATATTTCAGATTACTGTTCAGTTGTCCTTCCCATGTTGATATAGGTGCTTTTATTTGGATGGTTGGGTGATAATGGACTTCAATCTCTTTGGTTTTCCATAAATATAATTGCTTTATGTCAGCAGTTGAAATCCATGTTTGTAGTCAGACATTTCCAGTCCTTGGTTCACATTGCCCCTGTGTATGCTGCATGTTGTGGAGTGAAGCCACCATGGTAGGGTTTGCTGGTCTGGGAATGTTCTTGTGCACTTTGGGTCCTGCAAGCATGGGTTGCACAGGGCAACCACAGGAGCTGCTGTGGAGGAAGCAGGAAGGGATTTAGGAAGGGATTTAGCACCAGGTCGTTGTGCTGTTATGAAAGTCAGCTGCCCAGAAAACAGGGAATGTCCCATCTGGACAGTCCATTTAATTAGTAGCACAGCTTCATGAAAATCAGTGGCTGAGATGAAGAGAAGATGGGGGAGAATTGCTCTGCTGTTCCTAGTTTTTTCCCAAGCCTTTTTCAGGAAGAAGAGATTCTTTGATGCCTTTGATTGTGGAACCTATTGAGATTCTGGTACAAAATAGGGAGATTGGAAGGTTTTTTTTGAGATTAACATTACTTTGTCTGAAAGGAAACTGGAGAATCGTGGTATATTAATAGCAAAGCTCTATATGTTATGCAGACATTTTTGTTAGCAAGAAACACTGTAAATAAAATCAGTGAAAAGATCTTAGACACATTCTTTATTCTGTTTTGCAGGAACCTTTTCAATTTGAATATGGAACAGTTGTTAACATTATGCATTTATAACGGATAGAGATTTGCTGAGTTATTGCTAGTGATACATAACCTGATCCCTGTACTTACTAACTTTCTTTCTCCATTGTGATTTGAGTATGAAAGGTAAGATAATCGAGCTATTCTTTTGTTTCTCAAGATCAGCTGACTTGAAATAATATTTGATAAAAAGAAACTTGGGTTTTGTTTGTCATTGTGCTGTTGGTTTTCAAACACTGGCAAAGCAACTTTCTTACTTGTGGCATGAGACACAATCTGTGCTTTTCACAAACTCTCCCCCTTTTGCTGGTTTCTTCAGTGTTTTCAGAGCAATATGTTACATTCCCAGCTTTCATGTTTGGCTTGGAAACCTGCACTGTTTAAAACTTTAAAATAAGCAATATTCATTCATTCATCTTGGTTTTTTAATCTAGTACTGCAAGATTATTTTGAGAGTATTATGTCTGAGCAGCTACACATGTAACTTCTAGGTACATATATAGTGTATATTCTTGAACACTTATTTATTTATATGTTAGATTTTTGCACGAGTACTTAACATGTGTTTGTCTTTACCAGTTGAGACAGGGTTAAAAATCTGTCCTGTAAAATACAAATATCTGTATTTCTGTGACATATTTGTGTTTCTGAGTTAATCCATATTTGTATTGTCTTGGTCTGACAATACAGCAGAAATGTCTTGTGTACTGAAGATTAGCAATTTGTAGAGGCTTCAAAGCATCAAGATTTTTAAGGAGAGCAGTTTAGACAGTGAGAAAAATCAACTGAAAAAAACCTTTGCTTGAGATTACTGTAATATTTGATGCTATGATTCTAGGCAGAAGGTCTGGTAATGCGGATATAGAGTTACAATCCTACAAGAAAATCAGAGCTTGCAAGTTCTGCCAAGGCTCTTAGTAAGTAAATGTTCTGCAGAATCTGGCACTTTGTGTTGAAAAATGTAAGAGGCAGCAGCCATGCAAAATTACAGAAGGTTTTAAAGCTTCTTCAATGGAATTAAAATGCTTTAAGTCACAATATATCATATCCATGTCCTTACAGAACACTTAAATGTAGTAATATTAGGATGTTGTGTTTTTATGTGCACTGTAATGATGTGCACATAATGCATCGTTGTGATTTCAAACATTTAAATCATCATTTTTTTTCTTCTTAGATAAATTATTTGAATTATTATTTCAACTCTCCTGATCTCAGTAATAAAAGGCAGCATCTAGTATTCTATTTTGTTAGGGGTTTTTTGGAAGGCAAAGTTTTGGCAAAAGGATGCAGGAGTTTCCAGGTTTCCAGGTGTTCCTGTTAAGATGGCCTCTGCTTAATTCAAATAAGAACTGAGAGACTGGAGAGAACGCTCTCGTTTTCACCTCTAACCTGTGTGCAGGACTTACCAAAGGATCATAGGCCATAAATGGATGTCACGTGAGTCTGTTTTCCAGGCAGTAAAGCATCCCATAGTATTCAACCAATATCCACATAGTTTAAAAAAAAAAAACCAAAACAGACCTTCCCAAATCGTTTTTACCAAAATTTGCTGTTAGTTAAGACTTCTTTCTTAACAAAACAGGTAGTATTTTCTTACTGTTTTAAGCAGGTTTTGAGCAAGTTGGTAGTCACTCCATTTTCTCATGGAAGTTTTTACTGTTACATGTTTATGTTGTATATAATAATTCACCATTAAGTACTTCCTGTGATAACAACTTAGTTTCTTCAGATATTATGCATATTCTATCAAATATTGAGTTACAGAGAAGGAAGGAGATGATCTAGAAACTGTTCAGGCTCTGAGAAGAACCCTAGGCATTGACTGAGTTGCTGGTTAGTCAGACACTTATAGAGTCTTCATTTTTAGTTTATACCCAAAATGTGCAGCACCACTTGTAGCTGATATGTGCTGACAAGTGATATTCTTGCTGTACAATTTTTATCTAGTTAGGTAATTTAAATAAACGGATAAATGTACCCAGTACCTGGAGTGAGCTAGTCTGCCTACTGCTTTGCTTTCTAAGAGCTGGCTTAGATTGTGCAGTTAATAAAAGTTTTAAATGTCTGGTCTCTAGATGGCCCAATATAAAATTCTTCCAGCTAAAGAACATTTTTATAATGAGTTCTCTGGTGGTAAAAAGAGAAGATAGTCAGTGTTAGACTTGACTCATAGTCTTTTCCATAATACTTGTTAAGAAATTACATTTGAGGTTGACCTAACTCAGGGTAATGATGACTGCTCTGAGAAACTATGTACCATCTCTATGCAGGTATTATTTCTTTCATTTTCTCCTCCTTATATAACTGCTGTATTTCTACAAGTCCCCCATCCATCTGCCTGCCCTATCCTTTTATTGTTGACATTTTTCTACACATCTCCTAAAAAATAAAAGAAGGTGTGTATTTGTTCATTTCTTACTTGACAAGACCCTTTCTCTCTCGAGTCCTTCTCAGAAGGGTCACTTCTTGGCCATTTGCTCTTACTTATACACAGGGTCTAAATTATGCTGCTGACTGCCAGTTCTGTGCTTGTGATTTTCAGCTGTACATATTCCTTGACACCTTTAATGACTCTTCTCTGTTTCCTTTGCCTGCTGTTTCTGACTTTCCCTCTAAATACTTTGCATGAATGTGTTTCTCCTGGGGACAAATCAACTGTTCTTCTTGTATACTTGCTATTTAGACTTTCCATGAATAACCTTGGTAGTCTGCTTGATCCTGAACTTCTCAACTGATACTTTCCTCTACCTGCAAATGTCATTTACTATATATAACATTGGCATTTTTTTTAGTACCCTGTGGTCTGAACTTCCTGTCTTGAGAGTTTAATTCCTCTCCATCCCTTCTTTGTCTCTGCATTTGCAGTGCATGAAAGAAGCATCCCTTCTTTTTCTGACTGTTCTATAATTTGGCTGGCTTCCAGTTAATTTCAGGGATCAATATGAAACCATTCTCTCTTACTCATAATCTGAATATGCAGTCGCATATATTTTACTTTGAGTGTTTTCTTTTCATTTTAGCACATCATGAGTCAGTGAATGAATTACATGAGTCAAGTGAATTTTAATAGGAGCTCTTGTGTCATAGATATTGCTTACAAACATCTTGTTTGAGGGAATAATTTTCTTAAAACTTAATTCTGGAGTTGAAGTTTGTGTTTGTTCTCATTTGTTAGATTTTAAAGTGTAAGTACATTTTCTGTGATTCATACAAGACAGCTTACAGTGCCTGTGTGCACAACAAGCAAGGTGCAAGAGACAAGGGAGGAGTTCCTGAGCTCTGGTGCTGTGATCCCTATAGAGCTGAGAGGCAGCAACAGCTCTAGCTCTGAACCTGAGTCTTACCTATATCCACTGTGTCACCTGTCACATCTGTGGAGCTAATATAATGTTCCTTCCATCAAATTCCAGCCAAAGTGAGGGGCTTTTTCTAAGTGTCAAGGGTCACAGCATTTTGGAGTTTGTTGAATACAGGCAAATTGTTCATTAGCGTGTTGTTGCTGGCTGCAGCTGCAGAACTTGAAAAGAGGTGGTCAGTTATGCAAAGGTCAGAGCCTGTTTGGAGGCTTCTGTTTGTTTCAGTCAAAATGTTTTAGCTTCAAATGTGAACTAAGGAAAACCAGTTCCTTCCAAAATGGTGTTTACATGTCGTGATAAATTCACTTAGATGTCACTGACTGGCCAAAGAGTAGCTCTGAAAGCTATTATGTTTTGAAGTTAATTCTGTCTAAACCTTTAGAAAGTGTTCGCAAATTTTCAAGCAAAGTGACAAATTTTATCAAAAGCCTCTGAGAGACATGAAAGTCTCTTTCTTTGTCAGAAAGTTTAAAATTTGGGGGGTTTTGGAACATTTTTCCACTTTGATATTTTGTCTATTGTATACAGTATTTCAATATTTTAAGAGTATGCAGAGACCTGAATAGGTTTTTTCAGATGTAATTTAGTATCTCCTTAGTAGCCACAGTGCAGGCAGGTAATTATTAGATGTTTTTGTTGGGATTGGTCTTCTAATTTGCAGAATTAATGTTCTCTTTTTAAACAGAAAAGTAGTTTAAGCATCCTTAATAGAGACCTGCAAGGCTCTGACAGCAGTTTCTTTATCATTTAGATATAAAGGCAAGAGTGATAAGTTATCCTTAAGAGTTGTCTAGGAATAGAAGTTGAGGGTCAAAAATTTGTCATAATTAGAGTATAAAATTGTGATATCTCTGTTAGTGTAGGCATGCAGGTATTATTTTCATTGAGCTTACCTTAATAGTGACTTACTTTGAAATAAGATTGTAGGTTTAATATATGACTAAGATTTAGTTAGTTGGTATTGTAATCTGGAATATTGGTTTATGTTCATTTTACATTTTGGGATAAGGGGGAAAAAGCAATTCACTTAATTCTGTTCTTACTGTTGGTCTAGAATGGGATATTCTACATGTGAATACTGGCCTAGAGGGAGCAGACAGTGGTTAGCTGAACCTCCCTTCTTCTTTTCTGGAAATTGATTTCTGTTGCTCAGTGATAGCCCTTTTTCTGTTTCTGAATAAGGTGGTGGGTTTTTCCTCCCCTTTGCTGAATTTCTGGCTTGTTCTTGTTCTTTTCTCTCCTTATTCTACCTTCTTGCTGTTTCCCTAAGACAGCTGTTCTGATAGTCAAGGTAGCCCATCGTACACATCAAGGTAGCCTCTATCACTGTGGGATGCAGTGGTGGATGCTCAGCTTCCCTGGCTGCTTTGCATTGCTCCAGCCCGGTGTCTGCTCTGTCCTTGGGAGCACATTCTCCCTCCTCCTGGTTTGTAAGTGGCATTTTGTAGGTGGCAGGGCTGCAGATACCAAGCTTTGCCCCTTGCCATCACTTTGTCATCAATAGTGTAAGTCTTCTCAGCTCTGGGGGAGCCGTCGTTGTCCTTCATTCTCTACTCCACAGCTGAGAGCTTTTCCTACAGCCAGCAGCTGCGTGTGCTGCATGTTTCCATCTGCTGGAAGGTGCTGTCACAGACAGGATCACTGGAGAATCTTCAGCAGCTGCGCTCGGAACAAGGCTCTGGCTTTGGCAGGTGTTACTTGGAGCGCTCCTGGCTAAAGACACCTCCATATTTTCCACATCCATGAAGTTAAAGGTGCTAAATGACTGTGATGTACTGGTAGTGGATGATGTGGCTGGCACCCATGCCTGGGCATCTGGGATCTGCAAGTAAGCAAGAGGAATAAACCTTCTCCAGGCTGGACAAAAGGGTGCCAGTACTGTTCTTGCTGCCTTCCTGTGATCAGGATCAGTGACAGTCAAACATTTTGTGTTTATATTGATTACTAGATTTACAAAAAAAAAAAAAATTCCTGGAAAGCATAAAATTTCTATTAAAGGGAAAGGTTTTTGGATGATATTTGTAGTTCATAGTTATGCTATTAGACATCCATAAGCAGTTTTTGTTTTTCTTCAAGCTCCCTCACCACCACACTTGGTTTAAGTCTTCATGCAAAAGACTCACACACACTCCTCAGCAAGCTTCACACAGAATATAAATATGGAAGTATTTCTAGTATGTAATATTTCTACTCTTTATTAACAAAGAGCAGCAAAATACTTTTATTAAAGCAATCTTTAAGCTTGTGAAAATTAAAAAAATAAATATGCAGTGTTTCTCATCGAGTCTGTCTAGGCATCCTTTGCCTAAAGGCTGTGGTTATGCAAGAATTTTGCTAGATTTTTCATACAAAATAGGCATCTCTGAGTAAGTGTTCAGATGTGTGTTCTTCTGAATATTCATGAAATGAAGAAACTAGAAATGACACTTTTCATGCTGATAAAATTCTACTTGCCCCCCCCCCCCCCCCCAAAATCTAAGAACTGCTAATTTCAAAGGGACAGAACACATGTATTCCTCTTAACCCATAGCCTTTTCTTTGTCCATTTCAATGGCATTTCCCTTTGAAACATATTTAGGCAGGTCAAATGAGTAGAGCAGTCCTCTGTCCTTTGTTTATCTGGTGCTGAATTTTTCCTTTAAGCTTTAAGATTTGTTTTTTAAACTCTCTCCAAGTTCAAGATGCACTTTGCAGAATATTGTTAAATAGATTAAATCCAGATGCAAATAGACTTTTGCAATTGTTACTATTTTAATTTAATTTTCTTATGATGTGTGCAGTTTCTCTATTAATAAAAATAATACAGTACTGGAAAAAATACTGGAGCAAGGGTAGATGTGGAGACAGAATATATCTGAGTAGAAAGATAACGTTGCTGGAAACAGACAGTACACAACACAGTTTTCTATCTTAGAAGTAGGAATTAATACAGTGAATACAGCAAAATATCTTAATTAGAGCTACAATTATGATTGGCCATTTCAAGCTAGGTCTTGATAAGAATCCAGCTCTTAGAAATTGATTTTTTTTTAAATCTTACACCATCCTCAAAATTAAGATTGATTTGATCTGCCAGCATGTGACCTTTACAAATCACAACACTACTTTATCACTTGATCCTATTTCCGAGGAAAATCTACGTAGATAACACAGCTTCCATTTACTATTATCTTGGAATCAATACATTCCTTATAAAATTCTCTGCTTCACAGAAATCGCTGTAAATAAAAATGTTTAATGTAAAAGTGATTTTTAGAACAATATTTGTGAACATAAGATTTGATAAATATACAATATTTGAAACAAAAAATTAGATTTGAAGAGTCAGCTATTATGAAGAAGTTACAAGCAGTAGATTTTACTTTGGAAGTGTGGTGATTGAAATATTTTTTCTGTGGTTACCTGTTTTTATTCTATATGTCTCAAATAATGAGCAGTATACAATTGTAAACCAGCAAGACTGTGTGCTTGATAAATATGCCTTTCAAGCTAAACAAAATACTTTCTAGAGGTGAATAATCTTCACTTATCTATAGGTTTTCAACTTTTCTTCAGTTATATCCTACTCTATATTAGTTTTCCTGACTTTATACAGAAAATTTAGTGGTTTGTGACTACTATGAATAATTTTAATAGAACATTTAACCTTGTTCATTCTTCCATATATATGGGTGTGTAAGGAACCAAACTGAATAACTGTTTCACCACCAGAAGAGATGTTTCCCAGAGCACTGCCATTTCCCTCATTCCTTACACCAACTTTGGTATTCAGGATGGGGAAAGGCTTCAGCTCAGTGACCCTCTGTGAACCTCTAGGAGCCTGCAGAAAATATACTTATAATCTCCTTACAATAAGGTCAAAGTTACAAAATTCTCCCTTTTTCAACTCTTTTTCCCAACCACCTGCTTGCTACTTGCATATCTTGGAATTCTCCACATGACAGAACCTTATTCTAAATGACTGTGTGAAACCAGGGGTTTTTTTCCCCCCGCTCACACACTGTTTCTGTGGAATCATGAAAGACAAAGCCAGCAAGATCAGTTGGCTGATTTTCTCTCTCATCCTGATGTACAGCTGCAAGGTAAAGCACTGCAAATGTGGGGCTTGGGTAGAAGGGAAGTGAGCACCACATTTGGCAGTGGTCTCTTTGCAGTTTGAATTAAGAAATGCTGTAGCTTGTGCTACTATAAAAGCATAAGAACAGAGGTGCTGGTTAGGCCAAGAATTCAGCTGCTTTGCTATCCTGCTTCCTTCTGCACTCAAATGTGAAAAGGTATGAGGAAATTGCTATTCCTTAAGTTATAAAAGATGTGAACAGTTACATCTTCAGTCTCAGGTTGGTGTTTTTCAGCACAACTCTATGGGACCTTTCTCCAAAGAGAAAACATTTATTTGTACCCTATTTGGCTATCATTTTTCTCTCCAAGAATATTTATCCCATTACACCACAGCAACTTGGATTTTTGGAGCCTGTCTTTGAAGAAACTTTTATCAAAAGTCTGCTTTGTCATATTCATTTTACTTCTGTAAAAAAATGTTCTAGAAATTTGAAAGATGTAGAAGAGAGAGCTGTAAAAAGTGTAAAGTTCTCCACTGCATCAGTGGAGTATTATATTTATTTCTTGGGTGTGTGTATGGATAAACAAACCGTACTTTTACCATTTCTTGACAACTGCTGCTACTTTTTAAAAATCTGAATTTGATCATTGTAATTCAAAGAGCTACGGAGCTACTTTGGAGTCTAAGATCTGAACATCTTGTCTCTAAGGCAGCTGTCTGACAGAAGTCTCCAGAACATTATTCTCAAATGTTATCAAATTTTCAATGGAAAAAAAAAAATCCTTCCATGGGATGAATTCAGATTTTTCCATTAGTTGATCTCTAAGCTTCTACTTTATTGTATTTACATTCTTATGACTTCCTTATAGTCTCAAATAGTTTTCAGTTTGGAAGGGTTAAAGATAATTAGGCAAGAAAAAAATTCCTGTGCCTCCTTTCAATTATGTTATTATTCCTGTTTGTGATTTTTTTTAAGCAATCTTGCTGTAAGGAGGAAGTAGATTTTTCCTAAGGTAATAATATTATCTTAGAAGGTCTTCTAAGATAAACATTGTAAAATATTTGTTGTTTTGCTGATCAAAACATTCTGAATGAAGGAATAGTTTTCAATTTTTTCAGTTACCCAGAATACTCAGGGCCAGGTGACTGGTCTGGCCTTCAACTTTATTTTGAAGAAGCTGGCAGAAAACCTTAAAAGTCACCTTTTTCCCCCCCAAGATGAGACATGGTAGCCATACCCATGGTGTTAATCCTCTCAGAATATGATCAAAATAGAATCATTCAGATCATTTGCCTTGCAGGGAAGTTTGGAGACCACTAATGAGAAGGCATGCATTCTTGTAAACTGAGCAAGCTTTTTATAGCAAGTAGTGAGGGATATTGAACTCAGAAGCCTTTTAACAAAAGCGACCTTCTTGACAGATCCATTGGGTTCTGCATCTGTAATGTATGCCTGAAATCCTTGTGCTCTTTACCTGAGTTAAATTCAGTGGTTAGTGGTGAAACATGAAGAGTACCTGGAGAGGGAAGGGCTATAGGGAGGGAGAATACTGGGAGCCCCTTTGCTGTGACTTTGGCCTTGGGGCTTCTGGGTTGCAGCAAACCTCAGCCTGAGCTTTCCTTGACTTTGCTATGGAGGAAGGGAGGAATTCTCTGCTTCTTCCAGCCGCTGCTGCTGGCTCCTGCTGGGAGAAAAATCAGTGAAGGTGGTAGATAAATTGATAAAGATTCCCAGGCTGGAGGAGAAAGGCTTCTTTTGGCACATAAAGGTAAATTTTTATTTATTTAAATGGTTTACATTTCCCGAGAGAGTGCTTCAAGTCATACTTTACACATTGCATCTTTTAGTGAAGGGTGTGATTTGGGATTGTTCTCTCTGTTTGAAACATGAGTTTCAAAGCATTAGGCACCAGTGGAGCTTCACTGACAAGTATTTGTTACGCTAAATAAGCTTGCTATTATGTGTTCTTTATGCAATTTGTGATAGAACTTTTAAAAATGAAAAATTTGCTGTAAATCCTAACCTGTGTTGTCTACTAGGTTTGCTTTGTTGTTGTGAAGAAGTGTGTTTGAAAAACTCTTGAGAAGCAGCTTTCATAAGCTGAGCAGCTAGATATGGAAACATTAGGGGGTTGAACATTTTCCTACAATTCTGTTCAAGATTTTTTTTTTTTTAAAGAATGAACAGTTGTGTGTGGATTGTAAATTATTATGGGAGACAATTATGAAAGAAACAGCTTTGGTAATTACAGATAATTTCTATACAGTATGTTACAAATACTGGATTTTTTAAATACTCATCACAAGTTCTGAGATTCTGACTAATCACTCTAAGGTGGGTTGTCAAAGCTGAAATTGAAATACTGGAATGTAAATCATTCAACAAGAAAAACAAATTTTTCATAGTGATAGGTTGACTCATACATGTGTGTGACCTTGAAAAATGTATGTGTAATCTTGTTCCAGACATTAGACCCTTCATAGTAGTAAGATTAAGCATATATGTAAGTGTTAGCAGGTTTAGTGGCATATGGCTGTGTACACACTCCAAAAAATCCATTTGTTATCATTTTTTATTTAATGCTTGTTTTCCTCTGAGTCTGGACCATAGTGCCCTCTTCCTCACTCCTCCACCCTCCAATAAAAATTAATGAACAGTGTTTTTTACTGCTACCAGTAATGTTTAATGGTTTTAGTAGAAAAAAGCAAGCAATTCATTTGTGGAAATTCTTCTGGTTTTCAGCACACAATTCACAGTATGAATATATTAGGAGGAGATAATGGGAATCTCATAAATAGCAAATACAAATATATTTTTAAGACTTTATGTTGATAATGCATTCACAGATCTTACAAACTTTAAAGCAAAAAATGCAGATCTTCAGTGTAGGTATTTTCCATCATTCATCAGATGTTTTCATGTTACTTCCAAATTTAGGAATAAACCTTAAACTGAGATGCATTAATTGATTTGATTTGTTACAGACAGTGTGTATATATTGCTTAGATGTTTCTACCAATCAGGCAACAACTTACATACAAAAAACTAAAAAATGTATTGGAATTGATAGTACATGAATGATTCTGTTGTATGCACTGGCTGTATTTTAACAACAATTTAAAAATATTTAATTATTTTTCTTAGTATAGTTTGTATTGGTACTTACTATGCATCATATAACACAATAAATGAATTGTACATGGCAGTCATTATACCAGTTGGTATTTCTTGTTTTCAGCTGAAGATCAATTCTTAGCTCTCCGTTTTTGTTTGCCTTCCTTTTCAATATGGTATGACTTGAAGATTACTGCTGGTAAGCCATTCCAGCTAAAAAATCCATGTTCATGATCACTGAGTTATCTGTGTTCATCACAGCAGCCCAGAGGACAGAGTTCTGAACTGGACAGAAAAATTAATGGTATAAATGAATTTGAATTAATTGCCTTGAATGAATTGTGTCTTTAGCGCTGCTGCTCAGGTTTCTTTCACTCTTTACCAGCTGAAGTGTAAGAAACCCAAACTTTTGACTCCCTTTCCAACGAGGAAAATCAGCAGCAATTTTAGAGAGCCCAGTGGTGTTATTGATTGTTATTGCCTTGAGACAAAACACTGGAATAAGGGTTTTTTTCAATTTCATAGTTAAAAGTCTTGGTCTAAATGGGAGTTGCTGTGCCTATTGATCAGTTGAATATCATCTGTATTGAGTTCTATATCATGCTTTTTTTCCTCCTGTTTAAAGAAAGCTAAATGGCTGCAGTAATTTGCTGAACTTGTGCTATGAATTTCTAGGTATGTCTCCTGTAGGTTGTCTTACTCTGTCTGGCCTTTCGGGGGCTATTTTGGCCAGGAAAGTCAGGCTGGCCTTGAAGGCTGAAGTATTGTTGAAGATGAGAAGCAACAGCCTCAAGTTGTTGTGCTTGGGGCGGAGGAGGAAATGTTTAGATTGGTTATTAGGACAACTTTTTCACCAAAAGGGTTGTCAAGAACTGGAAAAGGCTGCTCAGGGAAGTAGTTGAGGTACCATCCCTGGAGGTATTTAAAAGAGCATAGATGGCACTTAGGGACACATTTCTGTTGTGGACTTGATAGTAGCTGAACTGTTGGTCTCAATGATCTTAGAGGTTTTCTCCAACCTAAATGGTTCTGTGATTCTGTAGATTGTGTGGTTAAGGAGGGCCTGCAGCTGCCTTTTGTGAACAGCAGCTCATCTGATTCCCATTTGCAAGTGCAGTAGCTGCTCTGTTAATTGGTAGGAGAGCAGCCTAAGAGTCCCCAGTATTCTCTCTGTATGTGGGATGTACAAGCAGCATACCTGTCGGAAGGGAAAAAATAAATCCTTTTCTTAAAATTGCTATATATAAAACCTACCAAAAAAAACCAGAACAGGTATTTGAATTACTCTCTTTAGCAGACAAAAAAGAATATCTTGTTTTCCTAGAGTTGTGCAAAGGAGCTTGCATGTTTGTTAGAGTCTTTTAGTACCTGACATAATCCAAAACTACACGTGGTAGTAATGTAATTTTTTTGGAGAGATGCTGAGATGAGCATACAAAATGATCAAGAACTGCTCTGTGACTGTCTGGATTACTCAGTGTGCTTATAATGGGAGATAGCAGACATGCAGCATTTGAAAGGTGGGAAGTTTATAACCACTTTTGACTCTTTGGCATGCTTCTGATAGTCTGTACAGACTTGAGATATATAGGGAGCTTTTAAATTAGGAACAGAGGCTTTGTCCTGCTGTCAGAATGACAAATATCTATTTGTGGTATTTTCTCTCAAGAAAGCATTGAACCAAAATTTATAAGTAAGTGCAAACACAGGGGGGTTTGCTTGTTAGTTGTTTTTGGGTTTTTTTAATTTTTTGTGAAATTGATAATTTTTAGCCAAGTTTATCTAGGTGGTTCTGAGAGAAGGACACTTGGGACAAAGGTTTCTGTCCTCAGGATAGAGTGCTGCTCTTCCTTCTGCTGAAGCCTGAGAGAGGAGTTCATTGATCTCAATAATGAAGACATTGAAAAGTCCTTCAGCAAAACCGGGAGACCAAATCTGACATTGTGATGTATTTAGTTATTTGGTGAGGAAGAAGGAAACGGGAGAAATATGTCAGGTAACAAACCATGACCTGCTAGGCCTTATTCGAACACTAAGGATTTGGGGAGGAGGTTAGTTTGTTCCCTGAAGAGAGAGTTTGGGGTTTTTAAAGATTTTACTTTTTATTTAAGAAGGAGAGCGTCATAATCTTTCATTTGCCTTTAGATGGTCATTTTCCTCGACAATTGAGTTGATTTCAGCCAGAGGAAGAAAAGAATGAAAGAGATGGGTAAAAATGCTTAGGGTCAAAGAAAACTCTAGCTTTTCTCATGGTTAAATACAGACTTGTGGGTCAGTGCCTGTGAATGCATTCAATACAGCATCAGAGCTTTTAACTCGTCTTTTTGGAAAGATGAAATATTCACTATAATACAAATCCTTTGCATATGTATTTAAAATAAGCTTGTTTGGAAAAAAAAAAGGTTCTTTCAGTGAAGGAAGGAGAAGTTTCAAGTAAATAGTAATTAGTCCCTAAATACTATGTTACATGAGTCTGTCTTTCTCTGACAGATACCATATTCAAATAAAGCTGCCTATTATATGTGTGTATATTGATAGCCTTCCATGTCCTTATTAATCACAAGATTAAAGAGGAAGTAGCACTGAATTTACAGCCTTTTCAAAAAAAGGATTGGAGTAGTGTATTTTCAAGTGTTAGTCTTTGGGAAACAGATGATTATACTGCTCATATTTATGTTTAAGAAATGCTTATCAAGTAGCACTGCTTCTGTGCATCAGTACCAGATCACCCAGTTGCAATACATATGCTGCCATCTATTTTATAATTAAGTGTATCTGAAATAGCTACTGCAAATGTGAGTGCTGGTACTGTGTGTGTAACTGCTGAAACTTGTCAGTCCTTTGTGCTCCTTTTATTTCTGGAGTCTAAGCTAAACAGACTAACTGCTGCTAAGAAGCTGTCAGGGGATGCATGTCAAACACTAGGTGTATCATGCGATCAGACCAGCGCTGGGATACATAAGTCAGTGGTTGGAAGAGGGAAAAAAGTGACCTTTTTCTCTCAACATTGTCTTTACACTGAAAGGAACAGATGAGTTTCTGAATTATTCACAGTACTGAAAGCTTATAATCATTAGCAATGGTGGCAGCAGCAGACTATTGAGACAGGGGTTGAATATTTTGTTAAAATGCTTGATTCTGAAGCTCATCAAAGGATTCATTTCACAAAACAGTCTCTGGGAATTTGGGTATTTAAGATCTGTGGGCAGTTTCTTCCAAAGAATCGAGAAAGAGAATATTTTCTTCTTAATTTTGTAAGGATCAGTGTTAAAATAAAGGTTAATATTAATCGCAGGTCTTATGCAGTTAATAGAACAAAGAATGTCTGTGAAAAGGATATGCTGTTTCAGTGAGTAATCCTAATGAGTTGATTAGTAATAAAGCAGACCTTTTAACCCATAATGTAATTACTAGATATATAAATAAGCTATTTATCAAAACAAATAAGTTGATATTCATAGTAGCAAAATTAACTTGGAACAAAGATAGTAAGACTGTCTTGGTTATAACTGATAGGTGGTGGAAGGTAATGCGTTTCTTGATGCCATGGATTGGTTTTCCTACTTGAAATACAGACTGTTTATCGTTTCCTCAGAATTGTTAGCTTCTAATGGTACAGTCTAAAATTCTTTTGTTTCAGCAGGTCAAATTCAATACCTGCAAATTTAAAGTTTCTTCTCCTTTTTAAATTCTTAAAAATATTTATGCTTATTATTGTAAATCTGGGAAGTAGGAACTTGGATGCAGTGTGTAATAATTATGCCGTGGTTTAACATGTCATTAGTGTCCCACGACAAACACTCATCAGTCAGATGCTGCTGTCCAAATGAGAACTTGTGTGGCTGCATCCATTATGACCCTCTACTGCGTGTTACTAAAGACAGAGGTTCTTATGGACATATGGGAAAAGTAGGGGGAAAGCAGTGCCAAGGCCTGGAGAGTTCACGGCTACAATTCTCAGGAAACCAAGTTTTTAAAAATCTTCCAAAGCTTTTACAGTTCTCTCTTTGCTTTTAAAAACTGTTCCTTGTGAATGGAAAGATGCACTTTTTTGGACACATTCTGAATCTTCTTAACCTAAAAGGCATGTGCCATATGTAATGAACTAAGACTTTCCTAGTGGTCCAGTTAATATTTTAACATGGTTGCACATCACAGAATGTAAAAAAAAACATGTTAAGTATCTGTAGTAGCACTCTTAAGATTGTTAAACAGAACTTTTCAAGTGCCTGCCATTTCTGGTGTTACTTGCTCCACTGGGTTGTGAGGGTGGAAATAAAGTGGCGGGTGGGGAGGTGTTTCCATGGAGTCACCAGCATTTTGTGCCTTCCTCTGCAGAAAGCAGGGTGTTCACAGTGGCTCTGGCATCCTACTTCATCTTGGTCCACTTAGGCTGTTTTTATATGCATTATTGTAGCCTGCTTTGTTTGCATCAGGCCCCAGCCTGGGTTTTCAGGTTTGCTTCACCACCTTCCCCAACCTCAGGTGGCACAAAGGGTTCTCCCTGTTACCCAGTGGCTACCACAGGGTGTCAGACATTCCCTCTGTGTTTTTGGCGTCAGGCCAGGTAATAATTGCTCAACCAGCTGGCAATTGTTAAAACCAGACAGGTGAAGACAAACCCAGACAGCTCTTGAGACCCTGCACTGTCCAGTCAGTGCAAAGCCTCTGGCCTTTCACCAGCATTGACAAGAATCCTATTTATTATGCTACTTCATATATAGACATAAAATTAGATTAAAGCTTTCTGAAATTATGAGCATCTGTCTTGTATTTTCTGTCTGAGAGAACTGTGTCGGTCAACACTACCAAATGCACTCAAAACAGACTGACTGAAGTCATAGCTGCAGGTCAGAAACTTAATAAAATCTGGCTAAAAAGGTCTCCTTTTTTTTTTTTTTTTCCTAATGCTAAAGCAAAGATACAGGCAATAAGCTAATGCTGTATTGCCTGTTTTCTCCAAACCCTATCAGACTGTTCCTTGTTGCTCCCCCAGCCTCAGAACCAGGCTGTGTGCTGTACCACGGTCCAGCTTCAGCAGGAGAGGGATGGGATTATCCCAGGGATGCTCAGACCCATTAGGCTGCAGAGTGCCAGGACACAGGGTTGGTCATCTTGGATGAATGTTTGAATGAGAGCATCTGCAAGGGAGAGAGAAGGGAAGGCGTGGCTATTACAGTTGCTATTATTCCTAATTTTGCTTTTTAAAAAGAACAGCTTTTCTCGTTCATTTGATTTCTTTTATTTTAAATAAGTTTTAAACTTAATTTCTTGTAAGCACCTGCCAAATCCAGTTTGCCTCTTCTTCAATCCATGGGAAGAACATAGACTCCCTCAAAAGATTCACAAATCTTTTTCTGTGGTTGCACGAAGACTCAGATTCTAGAATTTTATCACCAGGATTCTGGCAAATGGTGCTTTGTGACTCTGAACTGTGTCTCGTTTGACAAAGCCAGCCTGCTTCCGATTTATGGATAAGGCTTTCAACAATTCAATTGAATTCAGAAATTGAGACTGACAGGCTGCTTTCTAAGGAAACTGTATTGTGTCCTGTCTCTAGCATGGCACAGATTGAACAGGTCTGTGCAAGTGTTCAGGACTGATATCCTGGTGAGGTAAGGTACTACTTCATTAGTTTCTTATAATGTAGCTGTTACTGAATCACTGTGGCATGACCTCTAATTTAACAATTCTGCAGGACAGTGAGTGCTCTTAAGTCAGAGTCATATACCAGCCTGTAATGGTTTTGCTGTTCATGCCATGGTTTTTTCAAAGGTAAATAAATGGTTTAAATAGGAGATGGAAGATGCAGAGTCACAGCAATGTTTTTGACTTGCTGATAGTATTTCTAGGCAGTAGGTCCTGATAAATCTGGCGCCAAAAGCTTCTAATTTCTCCCTTAGGTACAGAGGAACATAGCCCTGAGGGAATAATGGGTGAGGAAATACAAAGCAATACATAATTATCAACATTCCACTATTTTTAGCAATGCTGGTTTTGTTCCCATAAACATTTTTATTTTAGTTGACTAAATAGATAAAAGAATTTGGAGGCAATTAATTTTATGCTTTCTAGCTTCAAAGTCCAAAACCAGCATAGAATTTGTCTTCTCAGTGGTATTTTGCACATTTTATGAATGGTTTTGTAACCTAAATTTAAAAACTTCTCCCTGTGATTTTTTTTTTTTGATGGGGGCGATCTCTTGTTTTTCTTCAGGGGAGACAGAAGAGAGGCTACTTAAAAACTTAACTTACATTGGTATAAAAACGTTCCCGCCTTGACCCTCCAATACTCCCTGGTGGTCTTGGTTTGGTCACTTTTGCCATAAGTTCATGAAGAGACAATTTATCAGCATTTTGGTGGTTTGGAATATACAGCTGCTGAAGGCAAAGGGAAATTAGATTAATTACAGACATTTCCCAAGCTGCCTTGACTTAGGTTAGCTACCTAGTGGGTTTTGTTACTTTAGATTTAGGAGAAGAATACTACTCCTAATACTTTCCCCATAGCATGTCTTTCACTAGTGGTTCTTATTCATATATATAAAACATCCATTTTTATGTATACATATATGTGCACATAGGCATTTCATTAGCTTTGTCATGTTCAATTAAGCTTTTTAATCATTAAGAAAATAAGAGCTGCAAATGGGTTAAGATCTGATGGGTATGTGTCTAATCATTCCACAGAGCTATATAATGTCTCTTAACTTTCCAATCTCTTTTTTACCTTCTTCACTGTAGTCTCCACCAAACTCTCTGTGCAAGTCTCTCTCTGTTACAGCTGTGGTCTTTATTCTGGGTTTTGTTTGCACTGCTTGCTGAGTGTGTTTAAGAATCCCTTGATTACATATACTTCTATTCAGTTATTTGGAGACCCCAACTGACAAAAAGGATTATTAAGATTTCCTTTATCTCTCCCATTCCCCCATATGAAAGATAAACTCTCCCAATACCTGCAAATAACCTATATAGAATCTTTTTATTTCTGAAGCCTGCTTCTTGGAAGCCTCAATTAGCTCACACACAAAAACTGTATTATTAATCCCACCCGGCAGCTCTGTGCAGCACTACCAGACAGTCTGGGCATGAATCGAAGGTGTGGAGTAGCACATTCATTGTTCCCAGCTGAATGAGCCCTCCCCAGAAGATGAGTATGTCCAGAAATGATAGCTGAGCAGTCTGAACCCCTTCATTCACCCTGCTGGGTGTGCTCATCCTTTCACCTGGGTGCGTTAAGAGCCTATGATATTAATCAGAACGGCTCCAGTCTCAGAGCTTATCTACATGAGTGGTTTTAAAAGTGCACTCTTCTGTCAGCATCGCTGCATCTGCACAATAGATTTTGCTAGCTTAAGCTGTGACTTCTAGTAAATTCAACTGTGCTGCCAGAACTTTTCAGTACAGACCAGATCTCTCTGTACTGTGCATCTTTAAGCATGTTTTTGAGCTGTGCAAATACAGGGACAAGATTTTGATGCCACCAAGTTCAGGTGCAGGTGCAAGGAGTTTCCTTCTTTTTCTAGTGGCTGCATTTCTTCAGTCCTGGTCCACCCCTCAGGATCAGTTTTTTTCTAAAAATTTTCAAAATGCTTCTGAATAAAGCTATTGTAGTTAAAAAACTTTACCTTGGATTTCCTACTATCCTAGATCTCTTCTCTTTAGAGGAGAGGCCCTCTACTCCATTGTGTAAATCAAGAAATTTTCTATACCCTATCTTCTCATGCATCTCATGCTCTCTTTCTGTTTCCACAAAATTATCTCAGGTACCTAGAAAATTCAGCAAAAAGTTAATGCTTGGAAGTACCTATACCAGAACTGATGTTTGTGCCCTTAAATACAGAGTAAGAAAATCACAAATCGTTTCATATTAGGTATAAGGCCATGCAAAAAATGAATGTTCCAATCTGTGTTTCATACTAAAAAGGAATTAGAAATATTTGAAACAGGATAGAAATTAAACTACCTGCCCATGCAGTCCATATGGACTTGTCTGAGACATCTTGACTGTCACCATGGGAAAGATTCTTTTTCTTCTTCAGCTTGTGCATTCCATGTCCTGTAAATGAGTGGAAGCTTCCAGCATTCCTTGCTTTGTCTTACATCTCTGCTTGCTAAACTTACTTGATAAGAAATACATATTGTTTAGTTCTAGTGTGACTGAACTGTGGAACAAACTCCTGTTGGATCTAAAAGGATTTAGTTGATAATTGAGAAATATTTTCAATATTAGTGTGTTTGGAGACCAAATTTTTATTTATGTTGTTAATAATAGAAATAGCCCATCCTTTAAAGGCCACTTTTAGATCTGTTGCTGAAGTAAGTTGTTAGTTTAATTAGAAGGACTTTCAATCAATGAGTGTACTGAGAAATTCTGAGAATTATATGAAGTGGTAATTTAAAGGATTTAAAGAAGCAACTTCCTCCAAGAGCATAATATGAAAAGCTGCTCAGTATTTCCTGGAGAAGCTTCTGCTTACATTGCTGGAATCATTTGGCAATGGAGCAATTTTACAGCTGAGACTTGGTTCTCTAGCGTTTGAGGGCAGATGCTGTCACTGGGCTCTCCAGCAGCTGCATCCCCATGGCTGAAATTTGGCAGCATGTGGAAGCCCAGCCAGGGGCCTCACCTTACAGGTAACACACACCAGGGGAAGAGGAGGGCAGCAGGAGGCAATTCTGTCCTACTTCCCCAGCTTCCTGAAGGAGGCTTTGAATTAATAATGGTTAATTGTTCTTTAGGTAGTTACAAGAGAGGCTCTTGGTTGTAGTCAGGTAGGGTCGTGCCAGAGCAGGCTGTGTGGACACTTCCAGAGAGCAGCAATTTGAACACAATTGCTAATTGCTGTGGGAAATCTGGTGTCTCACATAGTTAGCCAAAGAACTTATTTTAAAAATGCATTATTCTTTTGTTTGCCCCAATCAAAGTCTTAGTTCTGTTGAAATTGGAGACAAAACTTGGGAGGTAAGAGTGGAATGGGGTGATTACAGGACAAAAAGTTTTTGTATGACCTTTAAGGTAAGGCTAAAAATCTGGTGCAATGAAAGGGATGCTTTGAAAGAGAGTTAGAACAGGGATTACAGAAAGGAAGTGATCCAGCAGGGCAAACAACCTCCAGCCTTTACTGTCTGCTGATGTTGGATTGTGCTGAAGAAGAGACAATTAGAGGTTGTGACAAGAGGACACAGCTTGTGCAGAGAGGGAGGCAGGAACCCGGGAATATAGAAGAACACATGACAGCTGATACCATCTGAATAGATGGGATAGTTAAATACAGTAGTAGGGATTGCTAATGTGAACATAAGCAAGTTAAACAGTGCTTTACTACATCTTATGGTGGCATTTGTAAATAATTTTTACACTACTGCATTAGGAGCAGTAAGTGAATGTGACAGTATGAGTATAGAGTACTTGTGTCTATGGGAATTTTTCATTTGGAAATTTTCTTGTTTTGTATCTGTGTGGTTTTGATTTGTTGCTATTTGAGAAAGTCAGTTGCGGGGGCAAGGGGATAACTTTGAACAAAACAGAGTTCTTGAGCATTAAAAAAATTGTCAGTATGCATTAAAATCTTACTAGTCATTCTTTAGAGAGATGAGTCACTAAATAATTCTCCAGGTTTCCAGGCTGCAACAGTATCCTCATTATAATGAGTCTGGGACTGAAAAATCTGGTTACCTGTCAGATCATAAGGAAAAGAAAAATCTTGTGAATGTCTCCTGTTTATGTGGAATTTCAGTTTTCACTATGAGAAGCTGTACTTGGAAACCAAGGCTGATGTTGCATAAGTATCCTATGTCATGCAACCACAGCAATAACTTCAGCACCCACGCTTAGCTATATTTTTTTCTTCCCTCTCCTGTGTGTCCTCAATGACATCCTTGTTACAGTTTCCTCAGGTCCTCCTTTTATTTCTGGACACCTTCACAGTAATATTTTCAGCTCAACCTTGTGACTGTATGCCCAGCTCTTGCGCGTCACATGTAATATACTCTATTTCCTTTACAGCGACTTGAGAGATGTATTGTTTTTGAAACCTCACTACTGTCAAATTGTTTGAAATTAACTGTGAGTTGTTGAAGGGGGAGTTGAATGATCGACAGCCTGTTCAGATGGTGAAGCTGACATACTGATAGCTTTGTTCTCCAAACAGAAAAGCAGAAATGACTGTGCTGTGCTACCTGCTTGGGGATTCAGGGACTGTAGCACCTTTGCTGATGTTCATGGCTTGTTATATGTTGTTCTTGTGTCAGACACTCCAACCCACTTGTTTTAGTTTTGAAAATCTCTAGATTTTTTTTAGATTTGTCCCACAACTAAAGAGGACTCTGTGGAAGAGCTCTGAGAGGGTGCAAAAGTAGATTAGAGAGACACAATTCAAGAAGGAATTATACTTGCATATATTAGAATACCATTAAGATAGGTTGAGAACACAGTGATGGAAAAAGTGTGTAAAAGATGGGAAGGAGATGCTGGCACAAAGGATGAATTCCAAGTTTCGAGGAGTAGAGGCAAGTACTTGAGCCTTTTTAGTTGCTGCTGAGTAATGAATTGCCCAGTGCTGACTCTACGAGTTTATTACTTTGTGCTCAAGTAAATGAGTCACAAAGTTCTTCCCTTCTGAAGTTTTCTTTGTTCTCTTCCTCCACTTAGTTTTTCTCTTAAACTCTTTTCTCTTGCTAGGTTAGCTGTGTCACTTTCCTTCCCCAGTGTTGCCATAATGAGTGCCACTGATTGCTTCTCTCTTCACTTTGTGTCCTGAGCTTGTTTTGTTATTCATTTTTTCTTCATACTGCAGGATTCCTGTTCTCTTAACTTCCTTTCCCTGTCTTCATCACATATTCATCACCCTCCTTTTTACTAAAGGAGCACTTCCTTTTATTACTCTCTTTTGGTCTTCATTGCCTTTCTCACTTAGCTCTTTCAGCCCTTTGAGATAAAAGACCTTTTGTACAAATTCCCCAAATTAGAGATAGATGCTTCTGCTAAAATCAGGGTTCATGACAAGCCATCCTGCAAACCATCCTGCAAAGGAGAAACAGAAAATGTCAGTGGAACCCTGTACTGAGTTCCTCTGCAGAGTCTGTTCCAGTTGGGTCAGTGTCTCAGTTCTCTCTCCTTACCAGCTTTGGGTGTTCTGCAGGGCCTGCTTGGTGTCTTAATAGCCAGCACAGCACAGAAATAGCTGTATCTCCATCTTAAATGCTGCTGTGTGGTCCTCAAACCCTCCCAGGAAAATGCAATCCTGACAAGTGCTCCCTTGACTCCCATCACTACAGAGGGTGCATTATGTCTTTCTGCCCCTGTGAGGGAAAGCGTGAGAAGTTCTTTCTCTTTTTCCCCCAACTCCCAAGAATTTTAATTTTAAGTAATGACATCAATATTTTTATACAAACATCAGCCTCTGTGACTAACCAGGATGCTGCAGAACTCTTTATCTTGCTGAGTTTCCTGACTCTTATTGCAAGAAACTTCTGTAATGAACATAGAGTACATTTATTTGTTGTTTATTCTGTCTCTAATGTAGTTAAGATTTTTAGATAGACTATGCAAAGTAACTTTTATATTAACATTACATCCTGTAGTGATGGTAGATACGAGTGTTCTGTTCCCCTGACTGATGCAGAAAAATACAAAATAATTTGCATGTGTGTTTTTGTTAGGGCTTTTTTGCTGGGAATTTTTTTGTCTATTTGTTTTTAATTTGATTCTAAAATGTGAGGTTAGTATTGACTTAAGGAGGCTTCTTTTAAATTTCAGTTTCTGAACTGCCTGTCTGACAGGCCATCTGTTTCTCACTCCCCCTTAGCAAGGCTGACTTGGGATGCATTCTCTCTAGTTTCTATGCTGGAAGACAGACTTTTTATATTAAGAAGTGAGTTTCTAGATATGATGACCTGAAATATCCATGTATTAAGAGTCATCAGTTTGACTAATGGCACACCATGGCTACAGATCATCCTAAGCACCTCTTCAAAGTGTCATTTTTCCAGCTCAGTTGATTTCTGACATATCTCACTTTATCAGCCATTGAAGTGGAAATTTCATCACTCTTTTATGCTTTTTGAGTTTTTCTTAGTATTTGTTTGTAATAGGTTTTATGGGTGATTAGTTGTGCGAATTGTGAAGTTTTTTTGTGGACAAATTTTCTTAATTTTTGCATAATGTACCTAAGCTTTTTAATCTACTTGTTAACATGTATCAGTTGAATTTTGTTTTGTTGTTCTGTTCTTAAGAGACTATTAAATACTATACCTAGTGCAATTTTACACTAATGCAATATTTACATACATTTAATCTGGTCAACAATTACAGGTACAAAGGAAATTATTATTAAATTAAAATAATGGCACTTGCAGACATGTCTCTATTGAACAGCACTACTTAGATGCTATTTTCAGCAACTGTTGTCAGTGCTGAGAATAGGCACTGTCTTAGCTCGCAGCCTGTAAAATCCTCTGCTCTTATTCCAGAAGTTCAAAGCCACTTCTCCTCCCAAATATCTTTGAGTTCTTGTACTGCTTGTGTTTATGTGGAATCATGACAGCAGATTTGGTCCCCATCTGAGCAAGTGTTCAGACTGTGCTTTTACCTAGGAGTCAGTGTGGAAAGATCAATGACTCTTCATTTGTAATAATGGTAATTAATAACAAAAATAATGGTAATTCAACAATAATGTAGGTCTCTGCAGCTGGGAATATTATGATTCTTTGGAAAGCCTAAGTTTTTAGATTTAGATGTTGGGAGGGAAGTTTGTGACATGCAATATGTAAGTTCCTTCCCTGTCTCAGTTTGCTGGCCTTGGGGAGGGAAGAAGGGCTCTGCTCCAGCAGCATGCTGCTTTCCTTGCTGCTGCTTCTCCTTGAGACTGAGGAGGAGACATCTCCTTTGTGCTTCCTTAGAACAATATTTCAAACTCTCTTACTGTTCCCTTGTAACAAAGAAATATTCAAAAAAGATAAAATTTGTACATTTTCTATTTCAGCTCTGTATATTTTAATGACTCTCATTATTTTTAGAACTAATTCCAGTTTTGCTTTATATGTTTGGAAGTGTCTAAAATGGATATAGATGTTGAAAGGGACTATAATACTATAGTAAATCCATAAATCAATCCAAACAGTGATATAATCTTTTCTATTCAATTGTCTTGTCATTTTGGCAACAAATAAATTTTATTTCTTACCTGTTTACTATTTCAGGCCTCTGTAGACTTTTGGATATCAAAGGATGTAAAATACTGAGGTATATTTAGACTTCTTAGTCAGGTTCCTTGGTGTTCACTGAATCGTGTTTAATGCTGGGAGAAGTTTCTCCGAGTGGGAGATGGGGAGGGAGCTCTGTGTACCTTAGGCACGATTGCCATCCTGCTGCCAAACTGTAAAGAGTTCAAGGTGCTGTATGAAATCAAATCATTTTCCATAACATTTTAAGTGCCTGCAGGCATTCTAGAGTTGTACCTGACTGTTTTGGATAACACTGAAGCATGACCTTAATGCCTTTTTTACATCTTGCCAATTAAAATATGTCTGTAATATTCTTCTGTGTTGCATTGTAGAACTTAAGTATCAAGGTTTGTTTTTTTTAATTGAAAAAAGTTAAGTAACTATGATTTGTTTGTTTGTTTTTCTTTTTCACTACATTGACTTTACTTCATGTTGCAATAGATGACTAAGAGAAACTGATGAAAGGCCGTCCTAGTAAATTTTAAATGCAGTGTAAAACTTCTAACAGACATCAGTCAGCTTTTTGTCTGAGACATCAGTCATTGAAGCTCCTGTGGTGGTTTTGACACTCATGTGTGAACATGCCTTGTGCTCAGTTTGTTTATACTTGGTGTCTCTACAACACTTAGAATAAAAGAAGGAATTTTGATCGTTTATTTGTTCTGATTATTAATTATACATAACTTATCAGACTTGGTAATTAAATATTGTGCTAAAGGTGTTAATGATGTCAGAGGTCTACAATGTAGCCTGACACATATGGGAATGAGCTCTTTGATCCCAGTGACCTGATCACAACAAGAATTGGTTCTCGTTCTTTCCTTCTAAATTAAGTTGAAAGAAATATATCAGTATTAATTTTTAAATGGGCATCTCCTCTTTATGGTTTCAAGCTGTTTCTATAATTTGGAGTGGCACTGGGAAAGCAGGTTCTGAGTCTGCAGTCAGCTAAGCCATGCAGAGAAATGGGCTGAGCATGACTGTATGAGAGCTGACATGTCAGCCTGGTGATTAGTGAACACCCTCCTGTGTCATTCAGCCTGGAGCCCCCAACATTGGAGAGATCACTGGAGAGGTCATGGGAGATCCCAATGCTCAGTGACACAGATGGGCATCCTCAGGTTTTATACTCTCAGAAGTAGTAGACAGAAACTTGATGTAGTGGCATGCAATACTTTTTTTTATTTTCTGTAGCCATGCAGGCCATTTTATGGTAGCATTGCAACACAACATGCAGCAGGATGTAGCACAGCTGAACTGACATCCTTTTGTGCGTTAGTAGTTCAACAGCTTTGGAAATATTGTTCTATGAAAATTACTTCATTTAGTTGGGGTGAAGCAACCTGATAGACCATAAATATTAGCATATGGGCAAAAATTCCTTGCAGATGAAGGAATATGTTTTGTAATACATCACAAAATAAATTTAATTTTCTTTGGTATAAGATTTTAATCTGATTTCATAAATTAGTTGCTGTGCATTCGGCTACCCTGAGATGCACCTTTAACATGATAGGAAACAGAAGAGAATAAAAAAAGGAAATATGATCAAATTTGTGCAGCAGCGGTTCATTTAAATCTGTGAAGATTTGAATGGGAAATCTTGTTAGTATTTTAATACAGTGATCTTTAAAAGAAAGGGGCTGAGTAAATGTAGTAAATGACAGTTTGGTTTTTTTATTAAAATAATTTTCTCAATAAATTCTCATCTCATTTGGGGATGAAAAGTGTTTTCTAAGGAAAAAGAAGGGTGATTCATAGTGGGACAAGTTCAGATCTAGTAAAGCCATCTGCAAGCCTCCTTTTGTTTGACTTGTCACTGCTGACTTACCCTACTTAAACATTAATACTGATACTTGTTTCTGTGTTCGGCAAATATGTTTGTGTTCTCCCTTTCTGCTTGTTGTCTGATCACAGTAAAGAACATTTATTTGTAGACAGATCTTTAAGATAGTTTTTATTCTGTCTTCTTTTAGATATGTGTATTAATTCACTGATGAAATAAATTCAAAGACACAAGCCTGAGGATGTTAAGTGTTTCCTAAGACTAGCTGAAAGATACTATTAATTTTTAAAGGCTACTGAAAGTAAACAGGTGTTTTGTATATTGCCAGATTCAAAAAGATCATGTTCTTAAAACCTAAAAGGTTTGTTTTGTTGTTTGTTTTGGGGTTTTTTCAGGAATACCTACAAATAATCCAGTATTCCTCATTATTCTGGCAGGGTAATCACTGCTGAAGTATTTCCATAATGCAGTGCTGTTAAACAGCTTGTATTTTTTTAACCTTTTCATTCTTTGCCTGGAGAGGCAACAGATAACCCAGAGAACTGCTGTTTGAAGTTTGATTGAATTCATTGACTTCGGTGGGAAGCAGATCAGTACTTCTTCATGCTACAGCATAGATTAAATCTTTGAGGATTTCAGCTTGGCATAGTAACAATGTATTGTGCAAATAAGAGTTTGGTATGTTGGTTTGGCTTTTGTTGTGCTTTTTTTGGTTTTTGTTTTTTAACATTATAAAGGATTTTGGAAACTTGGATAAAAATAAAAATTATTTCTTCTTTGATGGTGAATAGTGAATGTCAGTTTTCCCATGGTGCAGTTTAGAGACACTAGGAATTAGTGGCCCTTTAAAGTCTTGGCGTGCTTAGATGAAAGGGGAGATAGGCTTTACACTGCAAAAGAATTCCCATGTGTATTTGTTAATAATTATTTTTGAAATCACAATTCAGTTGAGTATTAATAAAACATGGAGTTTATAATACGTCTAGAAAATGGATCTTTTTTTCCTGGAAAGTACTTGCGTTCATTAGTAAATCAAATATTTTCAAATCTGAGTGTTTCATATAAGCTGTGCTACCTGGGCATGCAAATATCTAAGTAGTCATAAATGTAATAAACTTTTGTGTTATAAAACTTTTTTTGTTGTTTGGGTTTTTTTGAATCTTGTAAAAATTTTGGTTAACCACTTTTTTAAAATTAACCACTTTATATTTGAAAATATAAAACTAGAAGAGTGTTTCCTTAAATGAAAGGTTTTGGAGCTTTTTCCTCGGGTCTAAACTGAGCTTCACATAGGCCAAGAAGTGCAGAAACCTTTTTGGAAAATTTTAAAACAAAATTATAAAGGACTGACTTTTATTCACAAACTTAAATTATGGCTCTGTAGGAAATTACATACTCGATAAAAATATTTTAAGGAGTGACAACTAATGAGTTTTGTATTAAGCATTTAAATAAAGTGAATAAAGCAGTCTTGTTTTTGCTGAAAAGAGTTCAAATGGAGTTTGCTGTTGCTTTGTGATGTTGCTTTGTGTGTTTTTAGCTGTCATTTTACATCACAAAGGAATTGAGTGATAGTACTCAGCAAAATAGTCTATTGTTTAGTTTTTCTTAGTTTTATTTATTTCACAGTTAGATGCTCCAAATTGAGGGGAGCACTGAGGAGAAAGTTCTCACTGAGACAAAGGAGAGAACCCAAGTATATGTGGTATTAAATGAGAAATATAAAGGCCTCAGTTAACAGGTGCAGTTGCAAAATATTAAAACCTTCTGAATTGTTCTTCATTTAGATGCTTTTTCAGCTGTTTAAAGATACAAATTATATTCTTTATTTTAGCACTTCTTTTTAAAAAACAAAAGCAAAATTTCTTTCTGTCAGAAATGTAGATATTTTGGTTGAGGGTTCAGGACCCAAGAAATGAAACTGAGATGTCTTGTTTTGAAAACTGAGAAGTCTTGTTTTGAGACTATGTGAATGAAATACTAAAGGAAAGGAAATAGTAACAGAAATGTGATTCTTTCTGTAATATTCCTTAAAAATTCTGGGGGGGAAAGAAGGTATTTCTGACTGTCATTTACAAGTCAAATATTTTCTTGCCTTCTAGCACAATTTACATGGAATATGCTGGCTAGGATAAACCTTCCTGCACATCACCTGTGTTGTTTTTGTAGCTTGCTCTGAAACTATTTGTACATGTTCTCTGATGAGAATAATTTTCTTAGAATAGAAATTACAATAAAAAATTATAGAAGTCTAAAAATATAAAAAAGTATAAAAGCCCAAATATTAAAACCATGAGTTTCCAACAAGCAGAAGGAAGCCAGATTTGCATTAAAGCATGCAAGCTTTTCAGAAAAACAAAAAAATATACAGCTTACCCACAGATAGACCTTGGGCAACTAACAGATTCCTAAAGCTGAAAAACGACTATTTTTCCAATCCATTCTCTGCTCTAATCACTCTCTGCTTTTGATCTTTTAATCTGTTGTATAAAAATGAGTAGCATTGTGTTGATGTTTTTCACAAGAATTTTCTTGCTAATGTTTTAGATCAGGGTAGCTTTTGTATGGGACTCTGGGAAGTCTTGCAGAATGCACAGAAGTGCTTCTCACCCATTGCTGAGCAGATCATTCCTTTTCTTTCTGTTCCAGGCAGTTAGGGTAGCAATTACAGCAATTAGAGATCATTGTAACACATCAGTGGTTGTCTTTCTAATTTTATTATAGGTGAATGTAAGCTGAATGTAGAGAAGACTTCCAAATAAGCTGGACTGATGAGCGCAGAGAAGGAATGAAGTATGGATGTGAAGGAACGTAGGCCTTATTGCTCCCTGACAAAGAGCAGACGGGACAAGGAGCGCCGCTATACAAATTCTTCTGCAGAAAATGAGGAGTGCAGAGTGCCTACTCAGAAGTCTTACAGCTCCAGTGAAACCTTGAAAGCTTTTGATCATGATTCCTCTAGGTTGCTGTATGGAAACCGCGTAAAAGATTTGGTCCACAGAGAAGCAGATGAGTATACCAGACAAGGTAGGCAAGATGTTGGAATTCAGAGTGTGTAATTCATTAGTTGCAAGGCATTTTTGCTGCAGGAAGAGTATGTTATTACACCAGTTTAATCAGTTTTGGTAATGCTCTGCACACAGCACACTTCCCTCGTATCTCCCTACATGTTTTACAAAGATGGGGAAGCATTGAGTACCATCTTTGGAATAAATAATATTTGATGCTTAGGAAGTAAATGGCCTTTGCTGGGCAATGGGTCAGTGACAATATTGCAGAGTCAGGTGTGAAGCATTCAGGCCTTACAATTTAAAAACTACACCCCCAGTTATTTGGCTCATTAATAGGTTGCTCAAAAGTTTGCCATTCCAGTGTATCTAAAAATGTAAATAGTTCAAAAATTAATAAAAAACAAACAAATACAAGTCTTCCAAGAAGCCTAAGCCCTATAAGTAGGTTTGTGGAATCATAATATGTACGGGTGAGCATACAAATAATGCATTGGCTGAGTGCTTTTATATTTTAGCTTACAAAGGACACTAATAGAGCACTGTTCTGTGACTAAGGTAAATTAATTCACAATTTGTGCATTTGGGTGTGTTGGATGATTTTTTTAGTGGTTATCTCTGACATATAATCAGATGGTAACAAGTTGCTAAAGCTCACTGTTGAGTTTTTGAGTTCAGGACTGGAGTGACGTGAGAAGTCTAAATATCCATCGAGATGCTCAGAACATTACTGAATTTGGTCCTCTTGCACCTTACTGTAGCTGACTGTGCTTGACAGAGGGTTTGGACAGATCTCAAGAGGTCTGTTTGGATCTTAGGGATTCTGTGTGATTGAGCTCAGCTCCAATTAGGGTTCAGGTTACGCATCACTTTTGGATGCAAAACGGTAGTGTCTGGAAGTGATACTTCTACATTTCCACAACTAAGCTAGTTATTGTAAGGAGGAAAAAAATGTTATGAAATGTGTAGAGTACTGTATGTCAGCTATCTGAAAGGATAAAGCTAGGCCAAGAGCTGTGTGAACCTATGACTCAGTCTTCTGTTTAAAGCTATCTCCTCTTTTATGTGGAAACAAAAGTAGATTTAGAAATCTTCCACCTGCTGAGAAAGTCCTTAGTTTTAATTTTAGAATATCTAGTTTTCTCCATTGATGTTTTTTTCTCCATTCCATTTAGAATAACTTTACATTAAAATTAGAGCTGGGCAGATGGTGTTGACTTCTTTGCCTACTAATGTTTTCAAGGGAAATAAAAATATTTCTCTTATGCTCCTGTAATTGAGGCTTGCTGCTACTCTACTGTACTTTCTGCTGTTTATTTTTGGTTTCTGTGATGTGTTGAAACTTCAGGTTATTACTATTTTCTAGATTTAAGTCAGTAGTCACCTTGCCATCATTACTTTAATGAGGTAAAATCAAGAGAAAGTTTTCTAGGACCTGTAATGTAGGCACTTTCTTAGTACTAATGATGAAATTATGTCAAAACAGGCACCATTTATTTAATTTATTCATATGATATTGCCTGACTAGAATATTGTTCTTTTTCAATTAGTAATAACAAACTGGGAGAAGTTCTGTGGTCTGGCATGTCACATATGAGGGTGCACTGGGGCTTCATTTTTATTCCTTTTCACTTTCTTCAGAAAAGCAGACAGTATTTAGCTCATACATATTGCCCAATATGCAATAAATTGCATGTCTACAGGCCTAAAATGGTAGTCTAGGATGGATAATTCCCTCTTCACCTTTCAGAGGTCTCAGCACTGGCTTCTGTGCCCATTTAATTTCCCTCATTGTCCTTTCAATTCTTTTTGTATGGCTTATTGGCTTCCTGTACTGCAGACCG
Source organism: Petroica traversi (assembly GCA_025920805.1). Lineage (NCBI taxonomy): Eukaryota > Metazoa > Chordata > Aves > Passeriformes > Petroicidae > Petroica > Petroica traversi. Next base: position 2,639,994 of record JAHLSL010000015.1, read on the forward strand.
GTTTGGCCCCTTTGGGGACTACCTGCAGGTTTGTTAGGGTCAGGTAATAAAGGTGTTGTTTTAGGTAGTGTATTCCTTTGATTCATCTTTGACTGAGAATTTACAGCTTCTGGCATTGTGGAAAAGGTCGTCAAGGTACTTTCAAAGGTTTTTAAATAATATATAAAAGATGCTTCCCTGTGGGTTATTTTTTTCCCCTCTGCCTAGAAATAGCGTGAGATATGTGGCTTTGTTGACAGTGTAATTGACAGCCTCCTAATTCAACAGGAAATTATTCTGTAAATAAAAAAGGCAGCCTTTAATAAATACCTTTAATTGGGAATGAATTTTTTAAATTAATCATGACCAGTGTTTCAATTTCTGCCATGACTGTGTAAAATAACAATATGAAATTCCTAGTGTCAGCTGGAAAGTTGCTGGAAAGTTACTGGAGCAGTTGTGCAAGATTCTCAAGTCTCTCACATGTGGATGTATTAAAATCATGAAGTCATAGAGTATTCTGAGTTGGAAGAGACCCATGTGGATCAATGAGGTAAACTCCTGGCCCTGTGGAGGACACCCCAAGAATCACACCCCATGCCTCAGAGTCTTGCCCAGATGCTTCTTGAGCTCTGTCAGGTTTGGTGCTGTGACCAATTCCCTTGGGAGCATTGGGTGCCCAACCACCCTCTGGGTGAAGAACCTTTCCCTGATATCCAACCTAAACCTGTCCTGACACAGCTTCAGGCCATTTCCTCGGGCCCTGTCACTGCTCACCACCGAGAAGACATCAGTGCCTGCCCCTCCTCTTCCCCACAATGAGGTCTCCCCTCAGCCTCCTGTTTTCCAGGCTGAACAGACCAAGTGCTCTCAGCTGTTTCTCATACAGCTTCCCCTCAAGGTCCTTCATCTTCCTTGGTGCCCTTCTCTGGATGCTCTCCAGCAGTTTCATGTCCTTCTTATGTTGTGGCACCCAGAACTACCCCCAGCATGGAGGTGAGGCTGCCCCAGGGCAGAGCAGAGGGGACAGTCCCCTCCCATGCCCAGCTGGCCATGCTGTGTCTGATGCAGGACATGGTTGGCCCTTCTGGCTGCCAGGGCACTGCTGACTCACATTTAAAATGGCAGTATATTTTTTATGCCTGATATTTTAGGGTAAGTCCCTAGAAAGCTTTCTGCTAGTGAATCAGAACTTTCCTGTCTCTTCTTCCTGAGTTGTTTTGCTACATGTTTTTGTGCTTCCTCTCTCCCAAAATCCAGTGGTAGGAATTCAGTAAGGGATACTGCTGTTGGAGATAGGTGTGCTTGATTTACTGGTAGCTTTACTCCATTAGATCTTTTCTTGTGGAGAGAAGATTCTCCAATTTTCTGTTCTCATGATATTTTTCCTCATGAGTTGAATTTCTGTTGCTTTTAGTTAATTACATAAATAGAAATATGAGCCCAAAAGTACAAATATCTCTCATTATAATTTTCAAAATTGCATTTAAAGCATATTGTAAAGTATTTAAACATGAAATTATTATATAACTGGTGACTGTCTGGTCATTTTTGAAACCCAGCTGACAGGACTAGAAGAGCAAGTAAGCTTCTTTAGGAAATTGGAACTACATTTGACCAACATGCTTTTGATTTACATCCATGAGAGATAAGACCTAGTGCAGTCTCCTCTTTTTCTCAAACCTCTTCACCTGTTGTAAAACTGATTTTGTTTGAAAAATTTTCTATGAGGATTATTTAGTCTACTATTTTTATGGCTTTTAAAGCAGTTATTTGTTTTCTCTTTGTTTATAAACCTCACAGGAGAGCCATGCAAATGAAGGCCATAAGCTTTTTTTCTTAAAAGTAGTTTCAAGGAAGATACTCAATTTTGTATTAGATCTTTGAGAAGATACCTAATCTCATGCTTGACAATGGCTGAAGCTCCATGAAAGACTATTTACTTCAAAGGTGTGAGATGATAGTCTCTTGGTCATGTGTTAGAGAAGAAGGTAACACCTGTTTTCTTAAACTTTGGGGTATCCAGCTATGTAGAGCAGCCTGATTTAAATGTGCTTCTCTACTTGATTTAATGTACTTCTCTATTTGAATGCAGCAACCTAAATGCTTGTAGTTGGACAGGGACCATTGGTGAGGGGTTGAAACTGGATGATTTTTAAGGTCCCTTCCAACCCAAACCATTCTGCGAATTATTCTATGATTGTGTGTTGCATTATGCCCAAGTGTCTTGCTCAGTTTAGGATTAAAGCTGGCAGTATGAAGTTGGATTTCTCTGTTGAACTGAGAAGAGTTCCTGGTTTAGAAAGTTAATATCCCTTCTTTTGTGAAGGGATATTAAGTACAAAAAGACTACTATGTAAAAATATTTGAAAGTGTGGCGTGACTACAGTGTGGGTGGGAAGGATGGTAGAAATACAGCAAGTAAGAAGTACTTTTAAAACTGCATTTTTAAAATAAAGTGAAGTAATACTTTAACAATATGAATTTAATTTAAAAGAGATCATGAATAAAACCTGGACTCACAAGACCTGAAAAAACTTTGTAGTTTAGTAAGAAAAATACAGGCATGCAAAAACTGTGTTTTATTTACCATTGGATACATGTTAAAGGGAAGAGAGCAATATTAAATACCTCTCAATTAGTCATTGTTCCATTTCAAAGGCTTTTGTAATTGCAGAACAGTGTAGTGGTCCTACAGAGAGATCCATGTATTGTGTCAGTGACATTTTGCACAGGAACAGAAGATGACCCACAAGCACAGGTAGCAGAATTCAGTGAAAGTTTGTGCATGTTCATCTTTTCTTACAAAATAGTCACAGCACTGTTTGCAAACTGTATAAATTAAAAAACTGAGTTGAAGGACACCTTTTTCTATTAGAAGACCCAAGGAGGTAGTGCAGGTTTTGTTCAATTTTTACTTTTTGAAAGTTTGAGTCAAATATGATTTAGACTGCAGGTAAAGTTCTTTGGTCTTCCTAGATGACAGTGAGAACGACTTCACTGTGTTTATCAATCAGAACAGTTCACTGTCAACCAAGTCTCAAAATCAATTGATTTTCATTCTATTCCTTTCAGTTTTGCAGGAGAAACTATTCCTATGCACAGTATTGTACCTTTACTCTTCTGGAGTACTTAAATGCCTAAATTAGATTAAATGCCCTAATAACTCCTTGAAGCTGCTAAAAGAGAGGCTGAATGTACCAAATAAGTAAAGAAAAAGAATTCCTTTACTTCACAGTAAGATGGACAACTCATACCTGGGTGCTAAAAAGTAATGCCATGTGCAGTATGTTACAGAGTATGGATATATCGCAGCTATTGTTCAACTGCTATTGCCATGAAAATTAGATTTAGGCGCTAGAAAAATATTGCCATTCAGAGAAAGAGGGGCCTGAAACCGTGATATATATGCTTTGACAGTTTTATTTTATTACATAAGATATTAAACACTGTCAAGGATACATTTTTAAGACCTTAGAAACCCGTACCTTAATTGCAACTACTATCCTAATGTGATATGACTCCAAAGTCTATTGCTTTAAATACTAGCTGCCCAAAATGAATTATTTGGGTAGCAAAATATTTAATCTTTTTAGTCACTGTAAATGTCAACTGTAGGATGAAAGGATTTAAATGGTCATGGTTTTAAACCTAAAGCTTGAGTACTTTTACCTGTCCAAAGCAGTGGAAGGATAGATACCTAAGAACATTTTTTACTTTCCACTACCTGGGTTTTATTGATGAGCTGATTTTTTAGGCAAGTGCTTCTCAATAGAACTGAATTAGCTTGCTTTACAAGGTATTTCTATGAAGGTATGAAATAATATATTGGTGACTTTGTGATCTCCCAATAAGCAAATTAATTACCATTCAGGGATGGCAAGCACTGTCTCTCAAAAGCTAGGGCAGATATTAGAATTAGTGTTTTATGTTTCCTGGCTGCAGTGCAAGATGTGTCCTGATTGTCATCATGACAGATCCTTTTTTGTTATGCTAAAACATGGCCACCTGCAGTGTCTGCCTGATTTCAGTGGGTGACTTCTGTAAGCAGCATACGGTGCCAGTATGTTCTGGATTATTTTGTGGCCTTGAGCTAAGCACATAACCTTCTGCCAGAGGTGGTTTTTTTCTTTTTTACCTTGTGTAATACAGGAATAATAACACCTACCTACCTCACGGGCATTTTGGGAAGATTAATTAGTTTATGTTTGCGAAATGCTTTGAAGATGAAAAGCACTGTAAGTGCTAAGTAATATTATAATCTCTCATTGCTATACTAGTAACTTCTTAAAGCAACAATAAGAAGTTAATTGGTTTTCAGGTTCCAAGTGATAAGGATCTGTTGACTTCTAAAGTTATTCTATTAGCTGCAAACTGGTACGAAGGAAAACATTTCACTTTTATTTGATTGGGAGTATATTTAGTTCATGCTCAGTGGTATGCACACATGCTCTAAGGTATTCATCTAGGTGAAATTGGCCCCTTGTGGACCATGGCCTGTAGATGAGCTTCAGATCTAGAGACAAAGGGTAATTGTGATTCTCCAGGGAGAAATCAGCCTTGGTTATTGGCAACAGACTGCTTGTTCAGGCAGTTCTACGCAGCCACTACAAGTCCATAGAGTGGAAACCTTGTCTTCAAACAGTCCAGTTGCAAAATAGGAGAGTTAAATTATTGATCATAATGATTAAGGATTTATAAGGTGAGCAAGAGGCCTTCACAAGGATTTTCAACCTCATGGAAAGGAAGATACTGTAGAGGGTCTGTAACTGCTCTCTTATATCTTTCCATAGCTCATATACTGAGATGTATGTGCTGCTTCTGTTCCTAATAAAAACTAAACGCTGGACTGGGGAGATGAATGGATCCCATGCATGGCTATGAAAGATGACTTCAGTATGCTAACATCTAAGGAGAGGATAAAGCTAGAAAAGTGTGCAGTTAGAGATGGGATAAGGGGAGGAATGAAAGGCTGAAGAGTCCTGTCTTCCCTGTCCGTTGATTTAGTGCTTAGGGCTGAGAGTCAGGGCTGGAGGCCAAGCTGTGAGTGATTGCTTATTCCATCACTGGCAAATAAATGCATAAAGTGAACAGAGATGTAAAATGAAGGTAATTTCTCAGAAAGTTCCTTGATGCTTTCTGAAATTAGTTTGTAAAGTGTCAACTTACGGGCTTGAGAGTCAGTACTTGGTGTTACTGAGCTTATTAAAGCCAAAGAGGAAATGGCAGAGCCAAGGGAACAAATTTGCTTCAAGCTTTTCAAGCTTTGTTTTTCTGCTTTTTTTCTTTTTTTTTGGGTAGTGCCATAAATACTTCTGAGTGATACATCTTTTCATGTCTTCACATAATGGACATTTTGCTAGAACATCTAAATTAAAACATTACTACACTTCATTTATTATGGGGGTTTACAGAGTTGAAAGCCTTTTGCGGGATTGTGATGGGAAGTGTGAGTGATAGAGGGAATAAGAGGCTTTCATTTGTGCAGAAATTTTTGGGTCCATATTCTGTTTTGTTGCTTGCATTTAGCTACATCAGTGATTCTGAGTGCTTCCTTCTGTCCATGCATGGAAGAGTCAGTTCCCATACACGGGAGTAGTTCTGAATGAAATTCCACAAACTGAATTGTACAGGCAGCTTTGAATAGGCACGTTGGGTTTTTGCTTTGTACCAGTTCAGAGCCTGTAGAACTAACCGAGTTTTCTGCTGTGCTGAGAGACAGATCCCTCTGGGTCTGGTCCATCTGCTCACTCATGGTGGCAGATAGGCCTTTCCCTCATGGAAAGGCATAAATAATAGTGGAGTTTTCACACCTCCATGTATGGAGGAATAGCAGTAAGCCTGAGCTCCAGTCTGCATGCCTGTCTTTATGCTGCCTCCTTCCTCCTCACCTTCCTTCCCCATTTCAGGCTGTATGTCATGTCATTAGCACTGTGCTGGCCTTAATGTGGCAGTTCATACCTGTCAGATCTGTCTTTGCAGCCTCCTTGCAGACTGGATATCCATCACCTCTACATTGCTTACCCTTGGGTCATATTTTCTTCACATCTATCAAATTTAGGCTTTTTGTAATTCTTATTTTGTAATAAATGGATGCTTGAGTGTTGATGTTTTGGTCCCAGGATCCAAAGATTAGGACAGAGGCCTGAAGTGTCTATACTGATATTCTGCTCGTGATCAAGACATTTTGTTCTTTGCTACTGTAGTTGTATTTCTTTTCTAAATCCACAAATCCCTTTTTTCCCCTCTTGCAGCCCATGATTGGGACAGCTGTGCTGGTTTCTCTTAATTTACTTTGCATATTGTATAATCATAGTCATAAAATCAGATTTTAATATAAAATCCCCAAATTTGGAACCATAATGTTTAAATTATTAATTCATTTAGTGGAACATGTTTGCTTTGCAGCTTTGAATTGTGCAATTGTGAAATTATCTTCAGCTGGCTTTAATCTTACTCTGTGGTAACTTCAGAAGGGCTTGATGAACAGCCCTTTATCCTTATACTGGTTTAAGAAGTGCTTCTTATATTCTAGTCTGAGGATTAGGACTGTAGATCCCCTGCCACCTCAAGCCTAACAGAGAATAAAATTATGAGTTTCCCATGCTGCACTGGAGAGTCTGCATGTTTGAACCATAATTTGGAAGACCAGTGACAAGAAGATGACTGTGTTTCATACACATAAATTCTTCCCTATATCTGAAAATAAAAACTTTCCCAGGCTATATTTCCAATCAATGTCGCCTTGTGATCCTGTAGGAATAAAAATGCTTATCAAGTTTGAAATGCTTTATTTCCCAGAAATATGCGAATATATGCGTGTGATCTTTTACTTTTTTTCCTAAAAATTGACTTGGGATTTGGATCTTGGATAAAGCTCTTCTTTCAAGAGTAGCACAATAAGCAGAGCTCCAAGAACTCACAGCAGCTGGCACTAACCTTTTCAGAAGTCACCAAGACCATGACTTTTGTCCCCAAATGATTTTAAAATCCATAAGGAATGTAAGAACTGTGTGATTAATGTTTGTTGAGAATAACCGTAATTTGAAAATTATATGTACCCATATGATGATATTTAATAAATTTTAATGCTCTTTGTTATTATGTAGCTTACTGGATATATTAGAGAAGAAGTTGTTTTTCATATGAATCTTACAGCTCCACTCTAAATCACATAATGACAAGAAAAGGAGGTTAAGATGGAAAAGTGAATAGAGCGGAAAGGTCAAGAAAAAGAGATTAAAAGGTGACAAGGAAGATGATGGTGATGAGTGAAAAGAAAAACACGGGAATTAAGAACAGGAGGAAAGTGTGATACAGTGGATTAGGATGGTTTAAATTTCACAGATAATTTTCACAAAAGCAAAAATCAGGCTGAAGTAAAAACAACAAAATACCACACCAAATCAGAAAGAAAATGTTAACATAGGCAAAGCTCATTACTTGTCAGTCTTCAGTGCAATTTCTCACATCCTAGCAAACAGAATTCTGCATGTACAGGTTTGAAAACTCCCTTTTACTAAATGTATTGTGAAGTTTGTGTGACAGAATGGATGTATCACTTCTATTAGTCATTCCCTCTTTTGTGTAATTGCATTCTACCCACCTAACATTCTGACTTCTGGAGACAGTGTTTGTACACTCCTTGTCAGAGATTTTTAGAGCATCTAAGGTACCTGTTTTACTATTTTTAAAGAAATCTTTGTCCTTTCATTTTCAGCAAATTTGTTATCCTACTGTATATTTATTTCCATGTTCCTCCTCTCAAGACCTTTCCTTACAAAGGACTTCATTGTAAGAAAGTGTGAGCTCTGCATAAAGAGCTTCAATAGGAGAAATGTGTCCCCCATATAGAGTCTAAATATGAAATAAAAAGGAAATAAGTGCTTTTCCCATATCAGAGTAGCAGAAAACAACATGGTCCTTGGAGGAACACTTTTATACTGGTGCTGTTTATACAATAAGCTTATATAATAAATATTCTATCAGTGGGGATGTATTTGTATGCAGTAATCTCCAAACAGAAAATAAAAACTAGAGAAAGTTTTTCCTCATTTGTTTTATAAATAGATGAAATTATTTTTAATTTAAAAATTATTTAAATTTAGGATTAAGTAGCAAGTCAAGGAAATGTAAGGGAAAAGATTGGTTCTCCTAAGGACCATAATCATAGTTTTACATCTGTACAGCTTTAGTTGTTTCACAGTTTTTCTAAGTCTTGTCTAAGTATTTTTTTTCATGCATTATCACATAGTGATTATAGGGAAAATGCACTTGATTTTTGAATGCCACGAATGTGTTCTAGGCAGGTAGAAGAAGGTAAAACACAAAGGAAGAATAGATTAGAAAGAGGACCGACAAGTAATGAGTGATGCAAAGATAGCAGATACAGCATGAAACATTAACATGAAACAAGAGCCAAACTGAACAGAATTTTGGGTATGAACTTGGATGCGTTTGGGACCTCTGTCTTTTTGGTACTGTGTCTGTCCTCTTAGGACAAAACCAAAGTCAGCAAAGGCACTCACGCTGTAATTCCTTTGGTTTAAAAGCTAGGGAAGTTGGGTGTGTTTTTATGCTAACTAGGCAGGTACTTTGGAGGCTTTTCAGATTCTTTTTTCTATAGTCTATTGTTGCTAAAACCTGACTTGTCAATTTATCAGTGGTTAATGAATTAGTAAGGACAGTGCTGATAACTGGAGATGCTGACAAATATTCTTTTGGCAACTTTTGTTCATTCCTTCTGTTGGATTCTTTCACCTTTTCATGGTTTTTAAGATAATATCTCTGTGTTTATTTTTAGTATAGATCCAACTTAAAGCAGACACTGACAACTGAAGAACCATGGGACCTTTTCTTTTGTTTAATAGTCCTCTTCAAAAACCCATTTTCACAGATAACATTTCCAAGTTGAAGCTTAAGTTATTATGGAGGTCTTTGAAGGACTTCCCCAAATTAGGCTGGGGGAAAAAACGTAGCACAAGTGCAGCAGGTTTCCATATAATTCCAGCTTTTAACTTATGGCTTTATAAAGAACTACACCATTTCTGCATATGTCAAACTTTCTTATAGCAGTGTTTGATTAAACTAAAAAAAGTAAAAAACCAAGCACATTTCTAGACAATGTAACCTATATGATTCTGGCAGAGAAATATATTTATGCACATTATCTTTAATTGCATGATAATTGTATATATAGGCATATATGTATGAAAACTATGTTGGTACCCTGTTTTGTCTAATGAATATAGTTAAGGAGGTGCACCAATCCTACGTGGATTATCACTTACACAGAAAGTTGCAGCATACCAGGTAGGCATGTGTGGTCTAGCTGGCAAATGCTGTGTTTTTAACAGTGATTGCTGTACAAATTTTTAGAAGTTATTTTAGAGTTACTAATTAATTAGTTTTGCTCTTTTCTGTACCAATGGAGGATGTCAACAGTCCTTATGATACCCATAAATTGATATTCCTAGCCTGGAGAAATGCAACTTCTAATAGTTGAGGGGTAGTAAGCAGCATTATTGTCAGTTTTTAAAACTTAACTTCATGACATATCATCCCAAATACTCCAAAACTCCCAAAGGTGTCTCCAGGACAAGTCTCCTTGAAATGTTGTGTCTAAGCTGTGTTTTACTTTTAACTTCATATTTCTTTTAAAGAAAAGGAAAAAAAACCCACAAAGCATTATGCTGCCTATTTATTCTGTACCTCCATTTTCTTCTCAGGAATTGTTTCATTACAGTGGCCATGCTGTTTTTAAGTCTTTATGAACTCTTGAGGCACTTACTGTCAGTGGGAGAAATTGCAAATGGTAAAGTGTAAGAAACCGATGAGTAAATCCCTCATATGGAAGTAATTCTGGCAAGATTAATTAGAAACTCTATGAACACGAGAAGAATATTCTCACTTCATGCTCTTTTTTTCTCACTGAGCTCCTAAAACCTCTTTTTCAGCTTTTAAATTGATTTCATAGTTTTGTTCATTATCAGGTAAAAGCTCCCAACTACCCACTAGGTCTGCATCCCAGATGCATTCAGCTTCCCCTGGATCCTGGAAGATTTCCTGTTTTCACTGTTCATAAACCTTATGATGATGTAAATTTTTTCTACCACAAATGTATGATTTCCTTTGGGATTTGAATTTCTGCATTTCTACACAAATAAACATTTTATTTTTCCACATCAACTTTTCAGTTTGGATTTTGTGGGTTGTTTGGGGACTGTTTTGTTTCGTTTTTTCATTTGTGTAGGCAACTTACATGGACTACAATCCTCTTAGTGAAGCTCTTAGGAAGGCTTTTGGTCAGAAGATTATGTAGCCTGATGATTCTAAAGCTGTTACAACATTTCAGGGCTGTGTTGCAAAACTTCTCAGTGTAGTGAAAAGCTCTAGTATATTGAATGGGATGACAGAGCAGTATACAAATTTGCCCCCCTTTTCTGTTTTGGCTGTGCAATGCCATTTTGTTGAGTTTTTACCATTCATAAGAGAGGGAAGAAGAAGATATTTTACATGGAGGTAGATTGTTGTAAACGTCAAGCTAAAAATCCATTACTAGATGGTAGGTAGCGTGTTATGTCTGAGACCAAGTCTCCTAGGAGGCTCATGAAGGTGTTCTGGAATGCCTCAGGTAGTTTCTCCTAAGGGCTTAAGATGAAAAAAGAAGTGTGGAAATAGTCTTTTGAAATTGTACTGTTCCCACATGGCTGTACCTGAGTGCAGAGGGCGTTTCTGCAGTGGGGGGAGCAGGGGGCTGTGTGGGGCAGCTGCTGGAGGAGCTCAGGGTGTGATGCTCTCCTGCTGTGCTGCTCTGATTGTGGCTCAGGGGCTGGAATGTGTCTGCCTGGATCCTTCCTCACCTTCATCTCAGCACCACAGCACCACGGGGCTCTGGGGACCACAGCCTAACACCTTGTGGCATTGAAGTCAACAGCAGTTTTGTTACTGACTAAAGTAACCTTGTCTTTGGTTAAAACACCTCTTTCCTTTCCATTTTGCTTCTCAAAACCCTCTTTGTAGAATAACTAAGATGCTGCATGTGCAACTGTGTGTACACCTTAGCTGCTCTATGTGTGTTTAGAGACACCTGTGCACATACACATGTGCACAGAGGCTTCTTCTGTATTTGTATCTGACTTTAGGCAACTGTTTGGAAATGTAGATTTACATGCTAATGAACCAAATGCATAAACCAGTGTTCTAAACTGTTGCCATTAGCATATATCTACAAAAATGCAAAATAATAAGCATTTTAGACACTTTACTACTTTCAGCTCTGACCCTATTACCACTGGGCGGTTTGTTTGGCCTGTTTCCTTCGCTGATTACTTTCAGCTCTCATAAAACCTTAAAATTCACATGGCATGACAGCTTTAAAAAAAATTACAAGATACTATGAGTGTGCATGTTAATCCCCTTTCTTATACCCTTGACACTCTTCAGACAGTCACAGATATGCTTACTCCTTTATATTTACCTCCTCAGCTATATTGTCATTCAAATGTCTATTCACAGCTGCATAATAAGGAGTTTGATTTGTACCTAATTGTAGTAATTGATTTTCATTATTTATGAAAGTCATTGTCAGAATTCATTTATGGTTCTGACTGCAAAGAAACTTGCAGCAACACCTTCAGGTGACTGCAGGAATAAAATAATTAACCAGATCACTTAAAAAAAGTCAATGACCAGTGCATTAACTCTTAATGTTTCAGGAATTATTTTGCTTCTGTATTTATACTTCTGCAATTCTATTACTTTCTCATGTATAGAATTCTGTTCTTGACATATTATAAGCTGTAATTATCTTGCTAGTGTGTTTTTATGTTAAATGACTAATTATGGAAGAATTAGGATGCCTGTCAGATTAAAAAATTGAATGTGGGTCCTAATTTGTTCTCAGGGCTATGAAATTATTGTGGGCTAGGGTGGAAAGGTATTATGGATATAGGTATGCAAAGGAGCTTGCCAAGTGACTATATATCATAAAATGTCTTAAATCTACAGACATAAAAGTAGGATGAAGACACAGCCATTAAAAAGGCAGTCATTTTTGAGTGTCGCATAATTTAGACACTCTAAGTTATTGAAGTGTCACAAGTTTATTGCACCTAATTTATTAATACAATCATTGGGATTCACTTATGTCTCCTGCTCTGCCCCAAAACAGGCGAAAAGTCTGTTAAAATGCACAGACTCTGCTTCAGCAGTAAAAATGCTTCTCAAAATACAGCCACATGAAAAATAACAATTTTACTGCAGTACTTGAAGGTAACAGGTGGCCATGTTTCTGTTTATTTGTATTTATGTATTAAAGTAGGGCAGAGAAATCAAATAAAAACCAGGTGGATTTTGTTCCTGTTTAGGTTTTCCATTGTCACATTAGGTGGCATTTGTATGGGGAAAATAGCCTCTTGCTTTGGCCTCTAAGGAAGAAAAATAAAAAACCTTCCCCAAAAACAACCAACCAACTAAAATCCTGACAAATACCTTGTTAAGTGCTTATATGCTTTGAAAAAAAATTTTTTTTTTAAAAAAAGGAAGAGTTCATTATTTATTTTTAATGCTTTCATGTACTGAATTGGCTTTTCTTAGTTACCAGGTTCTGTTTGGTTTATTTGCTACCCAGGATCACTTTTGATGTGTTTAAGCAGTTGACAAAATACTGCTGAGGAGAGCTGGAGACAAAAGAATCCACTTGATTGTAATACAGATAGAATTTTTGAAAAAACACCTTTTGTGATATCTAAAACAATTATTCACATGAAGAGTTTTTAGTTTTAAATTAATTACAATAAAATAATTAAAAATTTCTCACCTTTTGTTATCTTTTTTTCCCCTAATCAGGACAGAATTTTACCCTAAGGCAGTTAGGAGTTTGTGAACCAGCAGCTCGTCGAGGACTGGCATTTTGTGCGGAAATGGGGCTCCCCCACAGAGGTTACTCTATCAGTGCAGGGTCAGATGCTGATACTGAAAATGAAGGAGTGATGTCTCCAGAGCATGCCATGAGACTTTGGGGCAGGGGGGTCAAATCAGGGCGCAGTTCCTGTCTGTCGAGCCGTTCCAACTCAGCCCTCACTCTGACTGATACCGAACACGAAAACAAGTCCGACAGTGAAAATGGTAAGTTCTTGTGCATATGCCCATATATAAATTAATGTTTATTTGCTGTTTTGGCTGACTCTCAGTAATTTTAAATCATTAAAGGGATGGCTTTGAATTATTTACCTTTTTTTTTTTTCCTCTCCTCTTCCCAGAAAAGTCAATATTCAGTATCAGTTGTAACTAATGCAGCCTTTGGGTGCGATGCCTTAGCTGTAACTTTGAAAGAGTTTAATCATAAAAAAGATTAGTTCTGTATTATCTCAGGCCTTGTCACCTGTTACCCTCTGGGGAACAGCTAAGTGGTGATAAAGTTTTACCCCAGACTTGCTTGCATTCAAAAGTTTCAAAAGTAAACTGTTCTTCATGACATCTTGGAGAAGTTGCAGACTCTTAGAGTGGATGAATGAACACAAAGAATAGCTTATTAACAGGGCTCATGTGATTGAAAAAGAAATTAGATTGTGCTCTAAACTTCTTAGCTGATGAGAGGAATTGGAATTGTGGTGAAGAGGGACATGTGGCCTTTGATGTTCCTGGGGGACTGGATTACTCTGCAATTAAAATCTGCAACAAAAATCTTACCGGCAGTTTTGTAGGATGTGGGGTATGGCCATTGTATATTAAGTCTTAGAGTTTAAATGAAAACAGGTTAATACAATTGACTGATTCATTTATAAAGCTTTTAAAAGTTTTGCACCCCCTCTTGAGGTTATGAACAGAATCTAATGTGTTAAATGCTAACTGTACCAATTTTAACTTTTTATTTGCAGAAGACTTTCAGCTTTGCTAGAATTAAAACAATTCTTCTATTAACTTCATGACTTTCTATGTGAAAAATTCAAAAGAGGAATAAAGAAAAATGAGTAACAATGAAAATTAGTGATGGCTATTGCCTGCATGTCTACATGTCATTTTATTAATTTATTAAACCTGTCTGCTCGGCTGTACAAAAATTAGAGCAATTTTATTGCTACCCTCCAGCAATGACTGTAACACATGGTGGGAAACAGCTATGTAGGTAGGTATGTATGGAAATCCTTAAAAAATGAATGCACTTTTATTTTAAACTATAAGCAATAAAGTTTAGTCTGTCCTATTTATTATTTTGAATTCAGATTGAGAAAGCAAAACCAAAGCTATAATTTGCTGTTATTCATCCTTGCCTTTCCACTGGTGGCTGTTTCTGCATGAAGATACCTGTGCAAAACCACTGTCTCAAATGGGACCCTCCTTTTGTGTTGGACTTAATGCTCCTGAGCAGACAGCTCACAGTGTTCACGGATGTCTTGTGTCATGCTTGGAAAATTTGTTTGGAGTCAGAGGCAAGTTCTGACAGAGGAATACAGAAGTACTTGCCTACCACCTTTTGGCAGTGGAGTTTCTGTGTGATAATGCTTGGTGTTTCAGCTGCAGAGTGATCTAGAATAAGTTGTTTAGCAGTCCTGTGATTTTGAAAGTCTGAGGTGAAACAAGTCCTTTTGACCCTTTTGGAAAACTCTTTGTTAATGATCTTGAAAATACATTTTCATATAAAAAGCATGCATGCGTACACTATTTCCATAGGAAGTCATATCTTTATGTTGCAGAAGAGGTGACTGCTTCAGAGGTTCCATAGGTTTGGTGTACTTTTCAGTAAATTTTATATTTAAAATTTTTTAAAAAATGAAATTGCCTGATTACAGTGTGCCAAAGCATCCTCCATCAGCTGAAAGTTAGAGTATTTTGTATTTATATTTGTGAGGGGACTGTGAATATGTTAAAAATACATTATTCTGCAGTGATTAAAATTATGCAAGGAATGTCTGGTGTTTGATTCAACTTCAACGAAGAGTTTAGCCGCTAGAAAGGATTACAGTTGATTTATTTATTAAGAGGGAGGCCAGCAGTCCAACTTAAGAATGTACTGGGACTGCTGTGAAGCTAATGAAATTTTGATGGCTTGAGAGTTCCCTAGGGTTATAAAACATCTATAACTTGGACCGTGTCATGGGTCGCCGTTTCAGTGGAGATGTTAAAATGGTGAAAAGCTTAATCTTCTTTGGTATTTTTTTTTCTCTGAATTTTTGTTTCCACTGAACCTGGAAGACTTGGCCAAGAAATTGCTTTATGCACGTTGTTGGAGCTCAGTACGTTTAATACTCACAGTAGAATAGAAAATATAATTTAAAGCCAGGGAAAGGATCGCCCTGGCAGGCGCAGGTGCTCTAATCAAAGCACTAAACTGCAGGTGCAAGTTTTGTTAATTTATGGCCTAAAGTTAACAACTGTGCCAGAGCACTGCTCAAATCTGACGAGTCTGCTAAGGCTTTGAAACCAGAGAGTTACAAGTCCTCTGTACTGCATCCCCCTCTGCTGTGCGTGAAAGAATGAATGAATTCTGATGGAATTGTTTTACAGGTAAATGCATTTCTATGCAGCATTTTACCTGTAAGGTAATAAAAGGAGCAACTGGTGATGATGAGCAAAACACAACACCACCAGATTGTACTCTCTCACCTGAAGGCTTCAATGTTTCTTCAATCCCACCCAGTAAAAGTACTTGCTGTTTAAATAGTCCATTGCCACAATCAGACCTTACTATTAACTGGACTTGTCAACGATGATGAGAACTTTGACTTATCCATTGGCTTTATGATTTTAGGATTAATAATTTGCTGAATGTACTTGGGGTTTTCTTCCTTGCCCGTTAGACGGCAAGAGAAGCTCGGCATCAAAATTGCATTTCCTTTCATTCTTTGTAACTGTTACGTGTTTGCTCTTCTGAAATAGTTGTGGATTGCATATCCCTCAGGAGGTAAAAACTTGCAAATCTGCTACCTAATGGCAATAAGCAAGAAGAAACAGTTTGTTGAAAATACTAACCTTTTTTTTGTCAAGGTCTTAATAGTATGTTTCTGAAATCCTAAAGAAAGTTAGTTAAATTTTTAAATAATCTTGGAAGGTTTAGAAGTCTCTTTAAGCAAATAATATTGCGCATGATCAAGTTCCAAAACTGTAAATATACTAAAAACATCTGCCAGCAGATAATTTTTTTTTTTTTAAACGACAGAACATGTATCAAGCATAGGGTTAATAGATGTATTCTCACATCAAAGGTTGTTTTAGGATACTGCTCGGTAAATAAATCTGAAAAGAAATGTTTTTCTTTGACTTCATTCAAGTTCCATGTAGGACTCTTGGCATCATATTCTGCGAGATTTGTCATGTCAGCCTCCCTGAAGGAGGGCCTGCATCTGTTAATCTGGGCAACCAACCAGTGTCACGTACAGTATGATGTATCAGCTGGAGCACACTGAGCATGCACGTGCTTTTGCAGGCTTTCTTCTCCACTCTTATTGCAAGTTATTTCATAAATGCTGCATCAAGAAATTCATGCTTGTAATTGTTTTAGGGGCTGTTGCTTTGAAATACAAGCAGCCTTTCTCTTACACTCTTGCCAGTGACTTTTTTGTTACGCTATTCTAAGATTACTAAAGCTCAACTTTTAAACGGGGTAAATATTGCAGGAGACTATGAGCAAGAAGTTGTAGTTAGGCTTCAAATGGCCCATTTGCTTAAAGGGTCAATATATTTTTAAGATATCTTAGAATACACTTATATTTAAATTATTTTTTAAACCCATTAAACTGCAATCCCTGACTTAATGATACATCAGAAGGTTAATAAGCAAAAGATGAAAGCTAATTGAGCAAATTATTCCAGAAGTACAGCACATTTTGACTGATTGATTGATTTGTCCCTGTAAAATTATTGAACTGGTTTTCTGTGCACTTTTTGTGTGCTGGCCTGAAAGTCAGGCTGTGGTAGTGATCGTGACTGGAAAGTCACTCATATGACCCAAGTCTTTGGTCAAGTCCTTGTCACCTTCTATCCTCTGGAAGCAGTAGTGATGGTGCTTCTGATAAAGGTGGAGCACTCCAGATACAGGCATGTCATCACGAAGCTGACTGCCACAAAAACTACCTGGGCACACAGAAAGTAGTTCTGATGGTACTAGAATGTGGAGTTTTTTTGGTTTGTTTGGTTTTGTTTTTTTTTGTTTAGTGAAAGTTTTGCACTGATTGGTGTTTGTTAGAAAACCAGAGAAGATCAGGATGTAGCAGGATAAAAAGAATAAAGGGAGAGAGAGAGGGAGTCAAGTTCATGGCCTCAGGCAGTCATTCTGAATTGGTTAGATAAATGGTTTGAAACTTAGACCAATTTTTCACAGATACAGAAAAGTAGATATTGCTGGTAGAGTGTTTATTGCTGAAGGTTTCTATAGGGAGAAAATATCACTTTATCAGCCATGTGGGCACCTACTTGCTTCCTCTCCAACTTCAGTTTCTGAAGATAACATTCTTATGAACCTAATACTCTTTTGTCCTTCCAGAATGATGAATTTACTGGCATTCAGATCTCTGAAACCCAAGAAATACATTGGTAAGATACTTGTCAAGACATTTTGATCTGTTGTGTCTAACCCAGTTCATCTATAACATATAATTGAACTCTGCATTATTAAATAATGCACATATTTCAGGAAGTAGTGTCACATGTTTTCACCTATTTAACATCTTTCTTTATGCTAAGGCACAAATCTTGAATTAAATGAACCCTATTGAATAGTAGCTGCACCTGCTAGCCAAATGCTGAGCCTACTGATCAAAACCAGCCACATAGCTGGTGAATTAATCCTCATCTTACTGCTATACCACCAATTACAATTTCTTCAGTCTTTCCCACAAATTTCCATCTAGCAATTGTCTGCTCCTCATTAAGCATGCCAATGTGTCATAAATCTTGCTTTGCTGCCAAAAACTTTCATGGCCAGGAAATCAATCTGTTTTATTTTTGAGACAAGTCAGCTCTGAAATAATATTTAATATTTAACAGGCATACAAATTTTTCTTTGGTTATGGAGACATGGAACAGAGATCCATAAACAAAAGTAGTTTTCTGAAATATTGGAAGTTTTCTACAGTTATGCCAGTTTTCAGGTTCTATTATTATAGCCATCCTGTGGATATATTTCAGTTAATAATCTAATTGTTAATGCAACTGAAAATCACGTTCATAATTCCTTTAGCTAATGGTAGCTCTTAACAGACAACAGCTGGGCTGACCTTTTTGCAGTAACTTCGTGGGGTCTCCTGGGTTTCATAGATTTGAGTGTCATTGAACTTGCTGTTAAGGAAAGGCATGAGACTCCAAAGGACCATCTTAATTAGGGTGGAGCCTGGAGTAGACCTTGAGGCCAGAGGATGAGGCTCTTTGGCAATATTTGGACAAATTTTCTGATGTGCAGGAGCTGTAAGCTGAGCAACAGCTGACACCAATAAAATTGGAATTGGGATCTGCAAGGAAAAGCAAATCAAAGGAGAAAATTTCAGAGAATTCAGTCTTAGCTCTTTAGCTTATAAATCTTTCTAATGTTATGGAGTGGTGAAAGAGGTGCTTAAAGACAAACTGTCATATCTCAGGATTTCTCCAAATATCTGAATTTTAAGGAAAAATAAAAGGAAGGTCAGATTTCTGAGGAGGAGCTAATAAAGACGCTTCAGGAGGACCTTGGGCAGATCGAGGCATACAAATAAAATTGAGACACAATCAGTAAAAAGCAGAGTTGTACAGAAACATGAATACTAAGAAAAAGGAAAAAGGGGAGTTGATTTATTACTTAGCAGTGGTAGAAGATTATATTGCTGATACATTTTCTTCTGGTTAGTTTTGTTTTTCAGCATTTGCTACCTGAGTAACTGATCACAGAGCTAATGTTTATACTCTTAAATAAAGGATTAGAGATTGCTTAGATAAATAATATTTTTCCTGTATATATAGAGTGCCTACAGCCTCTGGAATTTTCGTGATTCATGCCTGAGAAACCACTGATGATGGATATGGTTCTGGAAGGTAAAAACAAATAGGACAACTTCAGAAGGGGCAAAGAGAAAGGAGGAGGAAGCTTTCTAATCAGTTAGATGGGAAACACCATAGACAAAAAACTGGTAAACGTTTATGCTTTATAGCAAGCAAGAAGAGACATTCTACACCGTCTCAGGGCAACTGTTCTGGTGCTCAACCAACTTCATTGTGAATTTTTCCCCTTTATATCAAGTCAGATTTTCCCTTGCTACAGTTGGGACCATTGCACTGGGTAGTGGAAGCCCAAAGTTCCATTTCTACTTTTTGCCTTTCAGGCTCCCTGAGCTTCTTCTCGATTTGTATGCTTCAGCACTCCAATCATCATGGGCAGTCTTCACTGAATTCATTCCAATTTGTCAGTGTTGTACTGGCAAGCCCCAAACAGAATATTGTCGTCTAGATGTGGCCTTCAAATGCTGAATAAAAGGGACTAATCACTTCCCAGGGTATGCTGGCTCCGTTCTTCTGAATGCAGCCCAGTATGTGGTTAGGCTTATTGCTGAAAGAGCACACTGCTGAACTTGTCCACACTGACTGCCCAGGTCCTTTACTACAAAGCTGCTTTCCAGTGGGCTCACAGCTGGTACTGTTAATGTGGTTACTCTGCCTTTTGAATGCATGAATTTTTTTCAGCCAGTGCTTACAGCCTGTTGAGATTCCTTCTAAAGGCAATGCTGCCCTGCGGTGTGCTGATCAATCTTTCCAGCTTGGTGTCATCCACAAACTTGCTAGGGGCACATTCCATCTTGCTTTTTCTCAAGATGTTAAATGTAGTACAGACATAAAACAGTATCATCCCAATATTAGCTCCTGATGAATGCCATCAGTGCTAACCAACAGTTGTTCTTTGCCCTACAAAACACTAATATTTCAGCCTCTTTATACAACCAGTTTCCCACAAAATATTCTTTGCAGCTCACCCATTCAGTCCATCTCTCTCCAGCTTTGCTGCCAGGAGGATATTCTGGGAGATGACATTGAAAACCCTGCTATAGTCAAAGAAACAGTATCTGCTGCTTTCCCTTTGCCTGCTGAGACAATTAGCTGTTTGTAGAAAGCAGTCAGGTGTTGGGGTATGATTTGCCTTTGGTAAATACATGTTGTTCTCATTCACTTTCTTTTCCTGGAGGCCTATCCCAGCATATGAAGGATAGCATCAGCAATATTTGTTCCATCATCAGGGTGAGGCTGACTGCCTCTGCTTCCTCATATATTCCTTGCCCATCTTGAAGATAACATGACCTTTAACTTCTAAAGAGACATCAGGACATCACCTCAGGGTCACAGTGGTTATTGGGCAGTGGGGTTTTCTGTCATATGTGAGGGTTTCTCCCACAAATGTATACTGTCTCTGTGTATACAAATATACTGCTACTGAGATGATTCTGCTGCTGCACTGAGTGCAGTGCTAAGGCAGGAGTGGGGTGTCTCCATGACTGGTTTGGGGCTACATTCTGAGCCAGTTGGAGGCCTAGAGCAAGGTGAACAAGCATGATCAGAAGTTTGAAATACTCAACATGAGAAAAGCTTGGGAGAGAGCTCAGCCTTCTGCATGCAGTGTGTTCTGTCTAGATACTGTGTCTGTTACAAAGGGCATGTATGGCAAAAAGGACCAGAGGCAAGCAGTGCAAATAGAAAATAGTAGAAGTTAGCTCAGACAATGGCATTCCAAAAGTAACTCAGAGCAATAGATTGTTGGGGATCATGGGGATATTTAGTCATCTAACGTATTTTCCAAACTAAATTTTAAATGCTGCTGTAGTTGCTGTTAGACCTTGAGGAAGAGGGTGCCAAATAGAAATTCTTCACTTACTTTCTGATTTTGTTTTTTGGGAGTCAAGTGTCTTATTCAACCCAAAAATTCAGGAAGCATGTTGATGAAGTTAAGGCTATAAAAATGTTGCTTTGCAATTGAATATAATACTAATATTTATGTATTTTTCTCTTCTAACTGGAAATGGTTAACTTTTCATAGACTTTTTTTTCTCCTTATTTTAAGTTTAATATAAAAATACTGCTCTTTATTTCCCCTAAACAATATGTGCTCATCTGGATGTGCAAGGATTTAAATGTGAGGTTGCCATAAGAGGAAAGTATGCTTTGCACATCTGCAAACTGATGATCTGCTGTTTTGATTTGAATTGCGGTTTTGATGTCCTTGAAAAATCACAGCAGGAGCAGTAAATTGTTTTAATTAATTAATTAGAGAGCAACAAATTTGCTGAATCAGGCTTATTGACATAATTATTACTGGAATAAAAAGGAGGAAAAAAAGCTGTGAAAGCTGTGAAATTATTTGGTTATCACTAGAAAGCAAGTTTCTCAGCTACTACTTCCCTAATTTCCTGTATAGGTATGTTGATACCAGGGTGGGGGTGTATACACACACACACACACATATATTCATATATTCATCAGCTTAACTAAATGAATGGCAGAGATAAAGTCTAAATAGTATTGATCCTATATAAAAAGTAGGATTATTTATATTCTGTTGTTTTAAAGGTGATTTTTAAGCTTAATCTAATTTTGATTTGAAATACAATTTTAATTGCGTTTCCTTATATAATTATGTCATGTTGAGAAATAATCTAATAATGATTTCAACTTTAAAGTAAATATAAACTGTGCAATTGTAAGAGTATCAATAATAATTATAGGCAACAGCCTTTGTATGCTGGTCAGAAAACAGCTGGAGAAAATTTGTGAAGTTTTTCTTTTTTTTACAGAAAGCTGCAAAGGCTTTTGGAATAGACAGTTCTTTAAGTCCTGTTAAAACCACGTAAAGACTTATTTTAATGTTTTTTGGATAAAGTTTTTTTTCCTTTGATATAGATGAGAATTCAGTATAAAATTAGGTTTCAAGCCAGAACTTTTTTGGGTCTCTGTAATATACTGCCTGATCTGTTGGCAAAATTCAAGCTTTTTTCCCCTTGATTTAAGGGAAGAAGAAGATAAAATCTCAAATCACAGGAAAATAAATGCTTGTTAAGAAGCTGTGGGTTTCATTCTTATTTTACACTCTCCCCCTCATTCAGTTGATAATTTTCCTCCTAAATGACGTTACATTTGTTTTCACCCATATGTTGTAGAGAAGAAATGGGGTTTTAGCTCACTGAAACCAGGAATAATAATTGTTGGAGTTTTTTTCACTCCACCTTAGAAATCTTTCAGTGGAAATGCCTTTGATGACTGCTGTGATCATTGTGGTTTAGTCAAGGCTTCTGTATAGTATCTGAAAATGTGCAAAATTCGTATCAGTATCTTACTTTGGTTTTTGTTTCTTTTTCTTTTTTCTGGGTTTTACAGTTATGAGCCCACAGCATCAAGTTAGGAAGGGTGAACAATGTAAATTAATTATGGATTAAATTACAAATATGCAAATGTTTAGGAGGTGTGTGTATCTCATAACTGCTATAATAACATCCATAATAGATAATAGTTTTCTCAGAGTTTGATGACTCTGTGCAGCTGCTATTCCAGATCCGTACTGCTGCTGGCCAATCCCTCCCTGGGGTACTGTGGCTGCTGGCTATGTACCACTGAGACAAAATGTGAGCAATTCCATCTCTAGTGAAGTATTCACAGTAGAAAAAGAAGCTACTGACCTGGGAAGCCCTGGTTCTGGATTGTCAGGCCACGACAGAGTAGAAATGGACCACAGATTGTTTGTCTACTTGACTGTTTAATGGTTGCTTTTTGTCCTTGTGGTGAAATAGATTGATAAATGTGCCTATATAGCCGTATATATGTATACGTAGTCATCCTTACAACACCTTTCCTCACACAGGTTTTTGTCATGCATGCAGTCTTCTTACAGAGTAAACATACAGGGCTGAGGACCAGTTGTTTCCTCTTCAAATGACCTAGAAACTTTGAAGCATTTTCCCAGTGAATACATGTGCAGGCATGAGCATGGGCAAGGGAAAGTTATTCTAGTGTTTCACATCTGCCACTGAATTACTGTATGCTGGAGAGATTGATTTTCCTCCCTCCTCCTCAGTTGCTGGGGTTTTATTAATGTAATATTTCTATAAACTACTTTAAAGTTCCAAATAAATTGCTTTGGATAAGTGCTGATGACTAATGCTATGGAGTCTCAGTCTGCACCTGTGGCAGACAGTCTAAACAATTTGAGTTGTTTTGTTTGTCTACAAAGCCTGACTTTCTTTTTGCAGTGAGTTTAACTGAACTGTGTTGGTCACTTGTGCAGTTTGAAGAAAAATAACAGAAGTGAGAAGTCTAAGATGCTTTGAGGCAAAGTTTAGTTCTTTGAGAAGGTTTCAGAATTGTCTTTTCTTCCTGCTGTCGAAGATGAATATTGAATTTATCAAGATAGTTTATAATCTTTGAAGTTCTTTTGAATATTCAAAGTTTACAAGATAACCTGGGTCAACATGACTTTGAACGATAGTATCCAGTCTTCTTCCATGTAGATTTACCTAGAATTGTTCAAGCTGCTAAGTTCTTCATTGCGTGATTGCTGTATGCTCTATAAGGAGATTTATTTAAAATTGCTTAAAAGCTGCACTCAGTGGGGAATTCTGCTGCTCCTTCCCTTAACTACTTTAGCTGCAGAGAACATATGACGTCTTTTTCATTAACTGACTTTGCTGCTTGTTTGCTTTCAGTAGAGTTCTAGGAGATTGTTATGTTGTTTTGTAAACTCAATATTGCTGGATCCTGGCTGCTTATGGCAATTGAGATGAGATTAGATGCTTTTGTTAACAGGCCCCAGACTTTAAATTTATAGGGACTAGGCACCATCTGTTCTCAATTAAAGGTCCTGAGCTCTGAAATTAATTCCTTCCATTGGTCCATTAGACTCAATCTTTTGACCTGAAGTCATGATAAGGTTATATTAGCCTCTCGAGTCTCGGAAAAGTGAGGAGTTCATGCAGGGCCAGTGCTGAATATTCTTTTTAGTCCTTGTATCAGTGTAGTTAGAGGGTAGAAAGCAATGATTGTTTTTCCATTTTACAGGTAGAGTGAGATTTTTTTAAAAGCACCCTGGAGATTGAGAGCTAACATCCTTGTGAGTTGTAATGGGACTTGTGCTTCCAAATCACTGAAGTGCTATTGAAAATCTTTCCAGAAAAATAAAATTAATATAGAGAATGTTGACTAAATTCTCAGGAAGACTTGATATAGAAGTGGGCTGGGTGTAAAAGGTCCATTGTTCCAGGCTTACATTTGCTCATTAGATTAGCTGTGTTGTGCTTCAGCTGTCTCTCATTGATTCCTTCTGCAGCTGCAAAAGGATGGAGATCTTAGCAGAAGTCCCTGCCCTAGAATTTTTCAGCCAGTGCATTTCCTGAATTCATATCCATCCTGTGTTGTGTAGAAGTTGCAGAGAAGAAATGGATGGACAAATGAGTTCGCATTTTTGTAGTTCTAGCTCTCCCTATATTATACTGAAAATTGAGGGTTTTCTCTGTCAAAGTACAGCAGGACAATACTGTGGTGTGGAAAGAACCTGTAGCCATGAGATTTTTAGTTTCAAAGTAAAAG
This sequence comes from Petroica traversi, assembly GCA_025920805.1. NCBI lineage: Eukaryota > Metazoa > Chordata > Aves > Passeriformes > Petroicidae > Petroica > Petroica traversi. Next base: position 2,664,498 of record JAHLSL010000015.1, read on the forward strand.
CTCTAAGGCATCAAATAGCTATGCTGGTTGTTAAATTTTCTGGCACTTCCTATACACATGAAAATGTATTTTAAAAGTTTCAGGACATGGTAGTTCCTCTGTAGATTTTGGTTTTATTTATACAGTGCTGGTAATCCCCTGGCATACAGTTTGTAAGAGTTTTTGAGGCTGAAGGCTCTTCAGTGTCCTGTATGTGTTCCTGTCTTATCCCAAAATGCGATTTATTAGAATTTATTAGGCTGTGAGTAGAAATCAGCAAAGAGGGAGTTCACATACGTGTTCTTATCCCTATACAACAATCCCCATGACATAAAAATGCAGCAGTGTTTGACAGGGAGCAAACCAAGTCAAAGTGACTTCTGGGTTTGAAAGGAATGACTTGTGACTAATCCACCCAAGTGTTGCTTGTTGGCGACCTGTCAGCCAGAGGTTAAACTCAGGAATTCAGGGGTTTTATTGCTTCTCAGTATTTTCCTTTTCTCCTAACTCCTTCTCCATAAATGTCTTTCTCACTGGGCGGTGAGGACACTTCTGCACTCCCAGTGCTGCAGAGGTTTATACCTTCAAGGCTGCAGTGCCATTTCCTGGTGCCATCCTCATTCTGCCAAGACACTTATGTAGTTGTGTCACACCTCTGTTGTTTTTTAGGTTGCCAGATGATGGGTTGCTGAGCCCTGTAAATACTGAAATAGTGGGTTTTTTTCATGTCCATGAGGAAAACCACTCTTCTTACTGTTCTAGCAGTTCAATGCTTATTTCCAGCAAGGCTGTATCTCAAGTAGACCAGAACCTGTTGCATTTAAAATGTGGGTTTTACCACAATCTGGGGGTAACCATGCAACAACTTTTGTTTATTGGGTTCATAAACAGGTATGTAAAACTAATTCTGCTGCCTGCAATTAGGAGTTCATACAGATTAGTAATTTGGAAGTTAGCTATTTTTCAACATTACTTAAACTGGAATAATGTTGGAGTCCCTATGATACAAGGCATTGTTAAGTGTGGCTTAGACGGCTCTGTGACACAAATATAGATTTCAAAATTCATTCTCAGTTGTTACAAATGCTCAGATCCATTTTTGAAAATGTAAGCTGGAGTTCTTAACTTTTTCCCAAATGTACCATATCATATAAAACTATTAATGGAACTTACCCAGAAAATATTGGTGTCCACTTTGTAAACATTAATACCACTCCCCTTATGCAGAGAGTCATCTTTGCACTTCTGGGATTTAGGGAACACATTTTAAACTACTATAACAATATTGAAAATATGGTAACAGAGTCTGTGTAGTGTTAGTTAGCAATTTGCTTTAAAAAGGGGTTCATTTCTTGTTTTCCTACAAATTCTTTGTTCTTTGCAGTATCAAATGCATTGATTTTTTATAAAAAAAGTTAATCAGCTTACCTTCATTCAGAATGGATTTTTGTTCCTCTGATCAGCTCTACACAATTGAATTTTTCATCCTCTTTTCTGAGGTATTTCAATGTTATGAAAAAAGCATTAAAGAGAATTCTGATAAATTATTCCTTTAAAAAAGATTCTATTGCAATGTACTTTTGTTGAAGCTGGAGAGTTAATTGAACTGAGAGATTTCTCTTTTTTTTTTTTCAATGATAAAGGTATCTATGCTTGGTAAATACAAGAGACAACTCTCATGAGGAACTGGTTTCCCCTACTGATTCTGGTTACCCCAGAATTTATAATATGAATTTGAAGTAACTGTTAAGTTTTGTTTATTTGAAAATTTGATTTTAAAGTAGACTTAGTGCACTACAATGTATGGGAAGAAATATTTCCTGGTCATATTAAAAAAAAAAACAAAATAAAGGCTTTCTGAATGTTTTTTGTCATGCTGTCTGATTCTGCTTTTATGGAGCAGTGGTGGTTCTTCCCAGAACCTGTAAAAAAGCCAGGCAATGTAATATGTTTTTATGCAAAATGTGTCATTATGCTTCTTTGCCTTAAGAAACAAACAAAAAATAACAATCCAAAACATCAAAAAGAGCCCTATTTTTCCTCTCCAAAAAACCCATGATCTTTCTTTCCAGTGTAGTTCTACTTTATTTTTCCTTGTTAAATCAAGCTAACCTAATCTTTCATGAGTTGTTTTTGTGTCTGTATTACCTCAGGCTGTGCTCTCATCAGACTTCACAAGCTAAGTGGACTTGAGTTTTGGATAGTCTGAGGAAATAATCAAAGAAAATGTACCATGCTCCTGGATGTGATGATAATGGCTCATTATGTCCATTAAATTTAGTCCTGAATCGGTGCTGAGTATTGTGCTGTGAGTTCAAGTTAGACCCCTTGGACTCTGTGTGCTGATCACTTGCAATTACTAAAGCACAACTGTTAGCTCAGCTAAACTCCAGTTCCAGTATCTTTCATTCTGCTTATCAATTTCTTCTGAACTTTACATGTGGGAAGCCTTCAAAGCATTTGCTTTGAAGTGAGAGACACTTCAATGAAATCTTGATTTGGTCACTAATTTGCTGTATGTGCATTTGCACACTGCTTAATTTTTCTGGTTTTGTTTTCCTACTTACAGATAAGCATCATACTGTTTATTTTCTGTCAAATTTACAAACTCTGCCTCTTTTAACTTTTTGAACTGCATAAGTTGAAGCAGTTGGGAATATTTTTTGTCGATGTCTATGTGTATGTGTGTGCATAAATAAATATATATAAAATCAAAATACATTTACAAAATACTTTACAAAGGGCCTAACTTTTATAAATTTAGAAGTGGATAATTTCTCTAAATTTCATACAATTAAAAATACCAAGGTGGGTGCAAAAAATCTAGACAATTTTTGATAATTTCAGATGAGATGCACAAATTATAAGCATTTTAAGGTGCTTGTGTGTGTACGTTCTGAATAAATGCAAATATTTTCATATGTTTTTAAAGTGTATGTCTGTTGCTGCTGCTAATTGCTATTCCTAGAAATGTGTTCTCTCTCTGCTTGTACTGGAGTAAAAAAGCAGAGATTGTGTTACTGGCCTTTCTTTGGTTTCATGCCACCTCCCATTACAGCAGAGTACAGCTGAGCTGGTATTCTTGTACAGGCTTTGGCTAAATTACTACGAACTTCCTGAATTGATTCTTTTGATTTTTGATTATATCAGTACTCTTAGATCAAGAGCTGACATTTTTCACACTCCTCTACAATATAATTTTTACGTTTTCTTTTATCTCTCATTCAGGGCTCTTCAACCAGGCTTCAAATTTTATCGATTCAGTAACAGATTACTTTTCTTTTTTTGGAAAATGGTCACAAGTGTCTCGTCTCCATCTCCTGTTTTGGAGAGCTGCACATACTGCCTTGCTCAGTGTGCTTGATGTTATCCCATAGGATGCACAAAACATGAGGGAGATGAGGCAAAATCAGCTTTCTGAAACTATCTGAACTGGTCTCGTCACATCTAAATGGAGCAGTGGCCTTTCCTCCACTCTTCTCCCATTTCACCAAAAGCATGGGAATGGTTTTTTATCAGGTAGACAAGCCTGATTCCATTCTTCCACCAAATGAGTGTGCCATGTTATAGTCAGCCACTGATTCTTGGGAATGGAGGCAGATGCTTGCACTTTTGGAGTCACTGGTGGGTATCAGGAAGAAGCACACAACCTTGCAGGGACACTGGATGGAGATTAACTCCTTTCCTGCAGTGGGTTAAGGAAAAGCCTTCAAATTCCATCGGTGACAGAAAGTCCAGCTTGGCTTGCATCCTACCAGCCATGTAGCACTGGGACAGCTGGAGCAGCTGCTGGCACTGGAAGACCTGCATTTGCATGTGCTGGTTGCCTGTGTATCACTGCAGCTCAGTCGTGTTTGCTCTCTCCCCCTGGTGAGTTGGTCTGTGGTAGAGTGCGGAAATGTCTGCCCTAAATTTGGTAGTTGAAACTGTGGAGAGCAAAGCCAGGGTGAACAGGCAGCATCCCTGTCTGGTCAGAGCATTGCCCTTCTCTGCTCTCTGCTGTGACACTGTACTAAATGTGTCTGCCTGCTGTATTTTCTCTGCAGTGCCTTCCCAGGACCTCCCAGAGTCAGCTGTAACCAGAAGTGGCCTCATTTGTTTTGCAGCTGTAGAGGATGACACAGCAGAATTCAAGAGAAAATGCTTGTGTTCATAGTATTTCCTCATTCTGAAATGTAGGATGACTCTAGCCTGTCAGGTGTCTACATTTGAAGAGAGTCATTAAATCCATACATTTCTATTAGCCCTTCTCATTTTGGTGCATCCATTCTTCAGACTACTCTGGTACACAGTTTTTTACCTTGCAAGGCTCCTTCTGCAAGAAGTATTCCATTTGCAATTTCACTGCATGGCCTGTAACAGGAGATACAGGAATAAAAGGATTTTCCAGAGAGCTGAGCATTGCAATGTATCAGTTGTGAAAGTTTGCTTCAGGAGGGACCAAATCCTTATGCTGATTGACATTGCCAGAATTCATGTAAAGCATCATGCAGCATCAATAGGATCTCATGAAAGCTGTAATATATCAGCTCATAATATTCTAGATTATAGACTTGGTCAGAGCCGTCACCAATCATCAGACTGGGAGAGGAAAAAAAGGTGCACTCCTATGAATATGGATAGCTGCAGGTGTGAAATCATGCATGCATTTCTATTGCAGTTTTCAAGACTTCACTCCTAACATCTACAGGTTTGGCTGGAGATTGTTACTGCCCTGCCAGGTACCACCTGAACAGACTGATATTATGGATCAGACTGATTTAATGGAGCATGGTGCAACTTGGCTGAAAGCCATGAATGTGTGGAGATTTGTTTTTTCCCCTGATTGTGACTATTCAAATGCACTAGGTAGGCTGAGAAACTTGCAGATATAAGGGGAGTGATGTTGGGGTGAACACAAATTACCTAGTCTTTCTTCCAGGTTTTGAACTTTGTCAGACTATCCCACAAAGTGTTCTGCATATCATTATTTGCCTGACTTCAGAGACCAAGTCTCAAAAAACAACACACTTTCAAGCTAAAAGGATGTGACATCGATTCATCTCATCTTTGCTAGGAAGGAGTCTGCCTCAAAGGAGATCTTATCATATAAACTCTATTTCCATGGGTTCTGCATTTTCACAGCAGTTAAATGATGACTTAGGTGTGGCTATTGAAGGAGTTTTTGTGGGCACTGTGAAAGATTCATTTGCTACAGAAGAGAACACCAAATTCATAATTTCTTCTTTCTCTGTTGTATTTTTTTCCTAATTGTCATAGGAGCATCCAGGCTTATCTGGACAAGGCTGGAGGGCTCTTTTTCCAGAAAGTTTCAAATACTAGAGGTATCATCAGTTCTCTCTTGTGCAGTTCTGTGTTGTATTCAGAGCATATTCTTCACAACCAGGGTCCCGTCTGATCCAGTCATTTGGGCTTAACCTGGAATGTCAATGGCTCGAGCACCACTGTGAGTTACCATAGCTTGGGGATTCAGGGAATCCCTTTTCAGAAATCATGAGACTTCTTCCCTAAAGTGGATGGACTTTACAAGTGATATTTGGAATGTTTGGATGCAAAGAGAGTTTCTGCGACACAGAACCTAGGCAGGCAGGAGAGAGTTTCACATCTGCAGATCTGATGGTGAAACTCTGACACCAGGTTTCCTTAGGAATCTCTCTCAAAGTTGGAGACAGCTAACCTGTGGAATAGTGTGCATGAGCTTAATACCTTTTTCCTAGAGTTGGCGTTTTCTGAGTAACATAAACTACTAAATTAAATGTGAAGACAATGGACTGTTTTATTCCATGTCAGGTCTTACTGCTTTCTCTTGCAAAAAGCAATTAAAATCAGTAAGCATATAGATAGATTTGAAATACATCAGTTTAAAGCCTTTGTGCTGAAGAACTTGCAGCTAGAAGTCTTTAAAGTAGGCAATAGACTATTAAAAGTCTAAACAAACTGCTGACTAAATTCATTCAGAAACTAAATTATTCAGCAGTATCCAATACACATTGTCATAGCATGAATTTATAACTACCTACTCTTCTTGGGAGCATTTTGTGTAATTGCTATAACTTGAATAGTAGGAACTAGATTATTCAATCACTTCAAACTGATCTGCAGTATCTGCAGAAATTGGATACGCATGCCTTCAAGTGGCTGGCTTTTCTCAGGTGGAAAGAAAGTATTCACATATGTAAATGTGAATATATGCAGGAAACTATTCAGTTCTGTAGCCTATATGACTTTCACGATGTTTGCTTGATAGCAAACTTCGTAGAAACACAAATATGAATCCTGAGATCTGGAGAATTCCTCAAGGATGTTTAAAAATTAGTATTTGCACCTTGCTTTATTCAAAGACCTGTAATAGAATTATCTTGTCTTTTAGAAAATTATTCATATATCATACTACTGTATTTAAAGAATTTTAGTTGAAAAGCTTTAAAGAAAGCATTTTGATTCATCTGGATATATTAAAAACTCAATATTGAAGAATGCATCTAGGAGTAAAAAAGTTAGCAAAGAACTCCCCTGTGCTGTGATTAATTTGTGTATTATCAAGGTCTTTATTATGAATGCAGTTCCTAATGTAGGTCTGTAATAAACAGAGTGTAATTGAATTTTCAATATTTTGCCACCAGGGAGTGATTTTCTTACAAGACCTCTGCTCCATCTTCTGGCTAATTGTCAGCAGTTACTCAGTATTACTGCATTAATGTCACCAAACAGTGAAAACAGAAGTTACCTGCTACCATTACATGAAAGGATGTGTGACTCCAACCCTTGCCTATTTACTGATTTTGATTTGTGTGCCATTATCGTTTGCACCTTTAATAACATCATGAACTTTTTTGAAATTACAGCCTTGGAGACAAACCAAACTTCTCATAAATTTGTCTTCATGTAGGTTTTCAATCAATTTAAGTATTCCACATAGTGAAAGCAGAAGCAGCCAGAGCATTGCCATTGGACTCTTATGATCTTAGGGGTGTTTTCCAACCTAAATGATTCAGTGATGAGGATTTTCAGACACACTAGCGAGAACAGCTTTTTATGTAATATGAGTGTTCTGTTTAGTCTTAGCAAACAGTGATAAATTTGGGAATTTTAGAATATACATTGCCTTTCACTTCCATTACACATTGTGTTACACCACAAATATTGGAACAACAAAATTACAGACTACTGTATATGCAGAGGAAAGGTGAACAGTCTACTAGCTAAGTAACCAAGGGCTGGGGCTGTGTGGAGATGTGGGTTCCACTCCTGATCGATATTTTCAAGAAGGTCTTTGAATGTTCGGAGTACTTTTATTAACTTTTGCTAGCAGTGCCAGGCTAGGAGGAGCCACAAACACTTTACTGGAAGGGATTGGCATTGCAATCTTCATATACTGGGATTGTGAGCATAAATCTGCAGTTAATAAACTGCAATTCAATAAGAGAAAGTACAGGTGCAATTTTAAAGTAGCAATAATTAAGTCATGCAGGATGTTTGCCATTTGACTGGCAAACATTTTGAAGGAAAGAAGCTAAGTACTACAGGGGATTGTTCATAGATGTGAATCCACAAAGTAATAATTTTGGGAAGGGAAAGAAAAAATGAAATCTGTTGGGATGCAAGCCTGAGTGTCATATGAAATAATCATAAAGCAATTCCCTCTGCATCTCTCAGCACTTGTAAGGCCTCACCTAAAGTGCCACTGGGATTCACAAACCAATAAAGTTTTGGACCCAAGACATTGGAAAAGTGACCGTATAAGCTTAAATCAAAAGTGCAGAGTATTTCCTCTGAAGAAACAATGGCTTATCTGCTAGAGTTTTTCTAAAGAAAGGAAATTGGTGGAAAGATCTTGTGTTTTCCCTGAAACCTGCAGGGATAATGATAAGGGGCAGGGAACAACGTTGTGGGTTATTCTGTCAGCAGGTCAAGAAATAATGTGCTAATTGTCGTAAGAGAGATGCTACTTGGGCATTAGGGTAGCTAAGCAGTGTTTGAGATGTCTTGGGAAGACTGTGAAATCTGTCTCCCAGAGGTTTTCAGACCAGGGTAGTGTTTTATTAAGAATGGATAATCCTTCTCACTGTCTTGTTCATTCCTGTGAATCTTATCCCTACAGATTTCTATAAACAATGTGTAAAAAAAAGTCACATTTTGAAAGCTGACAGAAGTAAAATGTCTAGCATCTTTCACCTGTCTTGGTTAGCTGCTCTTAAAATAGTGTTTAATAACAATGCATATCTGTTATTTTTAACACTTTTGCAAGTTGGACTGTTGAGAGTTGTTGTGATAATTTATTTATTTTCTCAAACACCTGCTGGTTTGAGAATTTGCCAGGTTGCTTGGCATCCAAGTACTGTATTTGAGATTCCAGCCCAAACTTCTATATTAACATGAGAACAAATAATCCCAGACCAGCAAATTAATTTTTTTACAGGATTCTACTGGCAAATATACAAATAGCTGCTAAGTGTATTTACAACCTAAGAAATGAGCATCAGTGTGCAATTAGGTAAAATCAGTAACTTTCCTCCCACTTCCTTCTTGTATGAGGAAACACAAAGAAATGCGAAGGCAAAGAGTGTGCTAGAGCAGGAATTGCTGCTTGTACTCATGCTCTCTTCACCCCAATACAATCTCTTTCCAGTCCTTTTTCAAGCCAGCCACCATTCAGAAATACCATTCTGTGGCAGAAGCAGTGAGATGTGTGCTGAGAAAACAGGGCATAAGCAGAGGAAGAGAGAAAATTCATTGATAGTGCTGCTGAGTGGTTTGGACCAATGATAAAACAGGGACTGATACTTGTGCTTGAAGATGTGAATGGATTCAAAACTGAGGCAGGACAAGTTTTAAATGTGCGTAGTCCTTGAGAAAAGGAAGAAACTCAGGCATGTTTTTAAGCTGACAATTCTCTTTCTAATGAAGAATTGGAATAATAACTTCTCATGCAATTAATCAGCAATAGTATATGATGGTACAGTTGTTAGTCACATATAAAAAATTAACTTACCTAAGTTCATGTCTTACATAAGACATTAATTCAGTAGCTGTAATATCCGTGAAAATGTGTCCAAGGTAATTCTGAAGGTCAGAATTAAGATACAGAGGCAACATTCTATGTCCTTGTCATCCATTTGGAATTACTTGCACTTGTTATTCAGTATAATCAATATAATTGTAAAACATGCACCTGAAATTCTATGTACCATATTGTAATTGTACCTGAACTCTTCCAGCATAAAGAATCTGCTTGCTTTTGATTCTTTCATGTTACTATGCAAAGAATATTTGCCCTGAACAGGCATTATGATACCTCTGTAGCATTCACATGCCTCCTGGAAAGCTTACAAGAAGTTCAAAGTGAGGAAATGCCTTCATTTCCCCCCGGTCTCTTCTGGCATCAGCACTAGGACTCTGCTTTTATCAGACCTATCTGGTCTCATGATTTCAGTGGGAGACTGATTCCCTCAGAAAGGTTTCTCTGCCATGGCTTTTGTATCCCTTGTACAGGAAAATAGTGCTGGAATATCTTATGGTGCCTTGGCTGATGCCTGCCTTTGATGGATAGGATCCTGAAACAGTCTTACAGCAAGTACAGAGCCCTTGAAATGGTGTGATGCTCTACCTTGGTCTTGCATTGCCATTCCTCTCCCCTTGTTACTTTACTGTAAATCTGCCTCATATAAGAGCTGGCATGATTCATGGGTTTCATCATTCAGATTGCTTTAACTTTATAAATCCTCTTCCCAAATTTCCATTTTGACAAACATAGCTTTTCTGTTTCACACCTTTTATCTGCAAGTTTTGAGGTGTTTCTAGACTTTTTTTTTAAGGTGTCACAATTCATCATCATTTCTACAAAGCAGGTGATAGTATGGCCCTTTTTCAGATGCACAGCAGAAATATAAATACTGGCTTCTAATTGGGCCAGAAACTTGTTATAGGGAAAGCAAGCATATATGAAGTTAAAAATTATTGTATTTTTCACCTAAGGGGTTAAGAATTGCTTGTCAAATAGTACACAGACAGGTGGAAGGCACGTGTGAAGATAAATGTGAAGATTTTAGTATCTGGTTCTTAGGTGAAATGTGCTGGCTGTATGAAGAATGGGGAGTGATCTATTTCAGTTGAGATCTATCCACTTATCACCAATTAAAAAAAAAATCAGTAAAAATCACTGCAAGGTTTTGAGGTACATTGCTACAGCTCCTCATCAGCAGGATGGTTTTGGTAGCTAGTAGGTAGACAATAATTGGACTGAAAATTGGACAGTGAGGTCATTTACGATGACAACACATAGAGTGAGAATTACTGCTTTGGTTGTAAGTGTACAGTACAGTTTTTTGGGTACATGTAAATTGGAAGAAAAATTTGCAAGTGGTCAGAGGCTTAAAGTGGCTCTTGTTTTGCTAACCTGGTTCAGTTCCATGAATGGGGGAAATGTCAAATCTGCTGGGAGTTTCTGGAAATTCTCAAACTATAATTATATCCTTGAAATGAATTTGCATAGCTCCTGTTGAAATAACAAGGACATGCAAATATCAGTTTGAGATTTAGATGTGTGCTGTGTTTTTTGCTTTTCAGGTGGATAATGAGTCTCTTTTGGCCCATAGGGTGAGAATACCATGATATATAACACAGAGCAGACAAGATCAGGCTGGGAGTGAGGTGCAGGTTGGGGGAATAGCTGAGCTCCTCAGGGCCAATGCTTTATAATTTAGGTCTAGTGTGCATAAGGGACATGACAAAACCCAGTTAAGAACTCAAAATGAAAAGTTTGGCAGTTAAGTGAATGCATTTTTTTTTTCCAATGCCACTTAAAGCTGCTACAAATTTAGTGCACAATATGTACTCAGTATTCAGCTCCTGAAGCAGAAAGTGTATCTCAAAAATTGTCAGTAAAATGTGGAAAAAAACCAATTCTATAACAAATAATCTTGCCTATTGAAAGCATAAACTGCTCTTTATTTGTCATTTTGAGGCTAGAAAAAGGTATGTTGAGAAAATACAGTACATTGAGAAATTACATTTATCTGTTTCCATATATTGTTATGAATAAATATACAAATAGATCTTGTGCATTTCTTGATTGCCTTAAGAAATAGTCTTATTAAAGCAGTAGTGAAACTACCTTGAAAATAAAAGCAGTTCTGACTGTTTTCTCAGTCTCCTTTATTCTTTCTCATGAGGAATATGTTAGGGTAAATGTAGTCTGTATTTTGTTTGGTTTTAAGGTTTAATATACTGTCAGTAAAGATGATGTGTGTTTGACACCACTTGCAGTTTTTTGCACTCTTTTTAAATACCATCTCATTCTTTCACAGCATCTCTGAGGTTTTATGGCTGTGGTATGGCCAATGACTTTTCAGGTCTTTAGCTCTGAGAGAGTTTTCTCTCTGAAATGCTTGTATTATATTTTTTTTTCCCATCACATAACATTAGGCATGCAATAGGCAAGAGTCAGGTCTGCTGCAAATACAATTCTTTTTTATTTTAACTTATTCTGTTTTAAAGTATGTTTCTAGCTTGTTTACATTTTATGACATTTCTTCCCATGTAATTTCACAAACATATCCTTCTTTCCATGTCAAACATATAGTTTTTACTTTGGTATGTTCCTAATTAAAAAAAAAATCTTTATTAAGATCCTACAAAGAATCTTTATTGTTTATCATGTTCCTTATGATTGTGGCCATCAAACCTAGGCTATTGTTCTTCTTAATAAAATAGGGTTTGATTGTTCTACTAATAAAAGAGTTAAGAAAATGCTTCCACAGGCAATGCAAGTTTGATTTTTAAAACAAGTCAACAACCCAAATAAGTTTCTAGGCTTTCGGTTGTCACTTAAAAATCACTGACTGCTATAATTTTAAATTAGTCACCTTAGCAACTAATACCTGATGTGCTGAAGTGTGAAAATATGAAATGCAAAGAAAGCTCAAACAAATACATACGTGCATATGTTAGTTCAGCAGAAAGACTGCCAGCATAGTGCACGTGTGTCATTAGGAACAAATCACAAACACCAAGGCATTTCTGCAGATGCAGAGAGCTGTAGTTAATTTTCTATCCGAAGGTGACTGTTTAAAGGTCATTTCCCAAAGCATAAGTCAGATTCTTTGGGGATGTATCCTTTAGCTTCATCTAATGTTTCATTGACTGTATGAGCATTAAACTGGGTGAGAATGACAGGCTGTAGTAAGTGGATCCCAGGTGGGCCCGGGATCTGCAGAGGCAGCTGTTCCCCAGCTCCGATAACTCTTTCAGATTTGCAGATCCTTTTGCATCTGACATGGCATGCCAGGCCTTTGTACTGCCCAGTGCTGATGTTTTAAAGGAGAACGGCTTAATAATTTATTAACTGCTACATTTCCTTTGGGCTTTATCTGTGTGATGCTGTTGAGTCACTGAGATGTGTAAATAATAGAAGTTAACAGAAGCACATTTTTTAAGAAAGGCAAAGCTTTTAAATTTCTTCTTTTTTTTCTTTTTTTTTCTCCCCTTTTTATTCTCCAAGGAATCCTCTGAGAATTTATTGTTGGCTTTCTGTCCATATGTTTAAAAAAAGAATTACCAGCTAGAAACTTTTATAATGTTCAGTGCCTCCTGTCTTCTCTTCTATCAGGACTCCACTTAAACTGCATGGAAGCACCAATAGCTCTTGGGAAGCAAGGTAAAAATTTTACAGAAGAAGCAAAAGAAATGGGCATTTTAAGTTTGTGAAAATCGCTCAGAGAATATCTGTATACATGAAAATATGTGGTAGAATGAAATGCTAAAAGTTAATCCTGATACGACTGAGTTTTCCAACTCCAACTGGTGCAGTCACTCTCTTGCTCTGCGTCCCTTAGTTTGGGGACAATGCTGTGCAGATTTTCACATGCTACTGTATGCTTTTATTTCTGTGAAATCACCAGTGCTTCATTACCAAAAAGAAAGCTGAGATAATGATTATGGGACACTTGCAGACTTTATGCTGATTTGAGAATCAGGATGTGATAGCGTGAATTATTTTTCATCTGTTCAGCAGCATTCAGGCTCCGTGGAGGCTGAGAGCATTGTGAAAGCTTTTCATATCTGAAAAATAGTAGACCAAACATGATAAGTATCAACACTGAACAGAGCTGGTTCCTCACATAAAGAGTGATACATCCTTTTCTGCAGATGCAGCAAGAGAACAAGTCCTGCTGTTGAGAGGCATTCAGGATTCCCCTGATCAGGCTTAGGTGTTCTGGTGGAGGTTTGGAGTGTAGCTCCAAGGAGAAAAGGGGCTCTGTGGAAATGACTCTTTCTGACTCAACTGCTGGAGCTTTATGTGTGCTTACAGTTCAGATTAGTAATGGCAATGCTGATTTATAAATCCTTTGGCTCTGCAAAGTTAACATAGCTTTGGATTACTGAATTGGGTATTCATCTGTCCTGGTGTTGCTTATAAATTAACAAAATTAGGTGGCTTTAAGTAAGTATTTAACTTCTCTCTTCATTGCTTTCCCAAAGGTGTTCTCAGTGGTGTTGCACTGATGCAGCTGAGAATTCACCAGAAAGATCTGATTTACATCCAGGAAGAATTATAACATTGGCTATAATTATAATTAATAAAGAGTTTAAATGTGCATCTTAAAAACAAAGTAATTTATCATCTTTTTTTTTTTTAAGCTAACATGAGATCTCTTTGGGTTTCCACAATTTCCAAAATTATAATTGGCTTTACAGACACCCAAACAAAAATAAAGAACTGTCAAAGAGATCATTACTCATTAATGTATTTGTTCTTTGTGTTCAAAACTTAACCACCTTATTTTCTTTGTGAATGAAATTTACAAGCCAGCATTTTAAAAACAGATTTCCAACCCTGACAGAACAAACATCACTTCAGAGGAGATTCTCCCTACAAGCATGTGTATCATGCTACCTATCCCCAAAGCCAAATCGGAACAGTTAAAGAGCTCAATCATTTGCAAGCTTGAAGTAATCTTTAACTTGATCCTATCCTGATGTTGCTTAACTGAGCCCCTTAGAGGAGTGATAATTATGGAAAAAAATTTATAGGAATAAAAAATACGTTTCTTTAAGAAACTGATTTTTTTTCTCCAGTTTGTGGTATCACCTATAGATTATCACTATGAATAATGAGGCACGTATGCATTCATTAAAAATTAGCATTAACTAACTAGTATGTTATGCTCTGGATATGTCTACATATACCAGTCCATTGTTTGTGGGAGTGATCAATATACACTGAATAACATGATTTGGTCCCTTCTTATTTATGCTGCAGTAACACAATACTGTAAACCTAATAAGTTGTTTTGTCATTTTTAATAACAGTCTGTTTTGATTTAGGCATGCTTAATTCTGTTCATTTCTGATCTATTGATCTGTAACTGGGTAGAAATGAAATACATTTATGAAAAAGAAATAAAATTTTCATCTTAATCACTCAAGTACAGCCACCTCTGGACCTCTTGGCTTTCCTACTCTACTACCACATCAGTTTTACTCAGATAAAAAATTTAATTAGTTCAATGCACAGGAATTACTATGATAGAAAAAACCAGAATTGTAAAATCACAAATTTAGAAGCAATGATTAAGATATATTTTTTGTGGGTTTTTAGAAATTATTTCAGTTAATCTGCAAAGACGGAGTGGATAGAATGCCTGCAGTAAAGTCCAAGCACCAAGCTTTTTGTGATTAGTTTAATGTTAAGAGACCTTAGAATGTTTCCTTGGTGAGACTTGTTGGAATTTGTGTCTTACACATGCTAATAAATACTACTGACACCTTATAAACCAAGAGCAATAGTCTCAGTCGAGAAAAGCATTGGCCCTAAGCAGGGATGCTAATTTACAAAGTCCAGTTAGATACCATGAAAGAAATGGGCAGAAAATTGTCCTTGAAGTCGAGCATGGCTGTGTTTGCTCTCATGATTTGGGAGATTTAATCTTAGCAGGTAAATTAGTGATATTCATTATTAATTGCTTTCTGTGTGTCTCCCACCATGCTCTCATGGGCTCTTTGCTTGTTAATGAGTTCAGCTAGCACTACCACATCAACCTTAGCACATACATTCAAAAATTCTTTGGTTATGACAGAAGGCATGAGCAAAAGATCTGGGTGGCCTCTAAGGCCTTCAGCTCTATCAGTCATGGTACCACTATGTGCTTATTATATTGATTTTTTTTTTCTTTTGCAAGGAAACTAATACATTTCTTTTGAAAAATAAATTGTAAAATAATCGCTTAGCAAGTCTTAAAAGTGCATCAATCTGATGGAGTTTTTGGGATGACCAGATTTTCAGAGTATTTTATTTGAGTTTTGTTGATTAGCAAAAGCTTTATTTCTAGTCACCTTGCCACTGTTGTTTAGAAATGTGTTTTTGAAAATGGAATTGATTTTTTATTAAGAAGTCTTTACTTTCAACTACAGATAAGCCAAATTGACACAGAATATTCTTAAAGCATATGCAAGGGATTGTCTGAATTGCTAAGCTGTCTTCTCAGGTACTTTGCTAATGTGGCATTGATCAATCTACAGATCCCAGACTGTAGAGAAGTGATAGGAGTATTGGCCACAGATGCACTACGGACCAGCAACATAAATTGTTTGGGCTGTCTTTTTGCAACTTTAAGGTCACAATTCATTCATCTTGTTACTTTTCTGTATCCCTTTAGTGGCTTCAATTGCAGGATTAAATATTGAATGGTGGCAGATCATTCAATATATGGCTCTTCTGCTTTGGCATTAGAAGGCCTTTCATGCTTAAAATGGAGCACTGTGCACACAGAATGCCAAAGGTAGTCGTGCTGATGATCTGTTCTGTAAGATTAATCCCACAACAACATTATCAGGCAATTCTTAACACATCGATTTATTCCTGATATGACACTTCTGCAACAAATGGATAAATGCTTGGCATATACTCAGCATCCTAGGAGGGGAATTGAACCCTCTATAGATAAGATCCATATTTCAAATTAACCCCTTAAAAGCTTGGTCAGGAAAATTTTAGACTGAAATTCATGGCCACTCATGCAAAGATGTTCTGTAAGAATCAAGAACAAGGTAAGAGAGAGGATTCTTCCCCAGAGACCAGTCTGCATATTTGCCTTGTGTACAGTAATAGTTGTGCCATTATATGTTTCAAGTAGAGAATGCTTCATGTTTCATGTTTTAGTTCCTCTGGTTTCCCTCAGAAAGGCTTCTCTCTGCTCCAAATCCCCCAGAAAGGTGCAGGATCCCTTGCAGACCTTTGCCACACAGCTTTCCTCTTACAGCTGGGAGCAAGGGCAGGCTTTGCAAGCCTTTTCTTTAGTTTTCTGCACTGGTGAAAGGAGCATGAGAATTTTGCCTCCAATGATTGTCACCGGTACAAACTGCATAAAACACCTCCTGTGCCTTCAAAGAATATTCCATATGGAATGTGAAAAGCAGCACAGCTGTTAAAGGTAGGTGCATTTGCAGGTTTCCAACTAAAATTGCAATTGTAGTACAAACCAGCTAAAGGGAGTTCTATTGATTGTAACTTTAAAGCTGTTTTCTATAAGGTTTCGAAATTGGCATTGTGTTTGGTATGTTATAGGGGTTTTTGTTAAATCTGTCTGCAAGCTGAGAGAGCTCCTGGATTTCCAAAGCACATGATGACTTCAGCAGGTGAGAAGTGTCTTCAGAGGTGAAAATGTAGTTTTGCTTTTTCAAATTATATCTAGTGACTAAATATGTGTTACATATGAGTTTGGACAAAAGTGAGATCTGGTTTCAGTCCTGCGTCTGACTTGTGGATTCTCTAATGCTGGGTGGAATCAAAAGCCTCAGGTTAGGTGCCTGCACTTCCTAACAGTGTATCAGGATACTGCCTGTACAGATGTCTTACCCTGATATTTACAAAAGGCTGAGCCATCAGCACCATTCATGTAGCCAAGAAGGTGCTGCAGAAGTAATATCCAGGAAGGAATTTGTGCCCAGGGCTGTAAGGTGACACCTGAACATTTACATTTATAATAAAAGACTTTTTCCTTTGGATCTGAGTGTTCCTATCTTATCTTCACTTCCTTGCAAAATTAGAAGGAAGCGCCCTCCTGATTTTGTCTTTTATCATCCCTCAAAAATGACCACAGGTTACAGACACTTAGATACATGTGTCTCATACATGTATGTATTAAACCCCTCTCTTTCCAAAATTATGTGAACCCAGGTATCTCATTTCACTAGGAGCTCTTGAGACACCTGGGGTTTCAGTATTTCTGGCAGTCATCCATATACGATGTGGATATGGAGGGTTCTGCTGCAAGTGCCTCATGTGACTAAAAGTTTTTTTAGGCAAGAAAGAACAATTTCAATAAAGAAGGCTGACAAAGACCTGCCTAAAGATATCCAGTGCAGTATTCAGCCAGAGCTGGGAAGTCAGAGGTATATTCTTTAAACATTTTCACAATTAAATCCTCACCAAGAAGCATTCTTGTGACATGTAAGTGGCACTTGTTTATGATTCAGTCTGTGTGTGTCCGAAAGTGAAGCACACCTTGGTGCACTTTTCAAAGCATGAGTTTGCCTTGTTAAAGGATGAGCTTAGTGACACTGGCTGACTAGAGGCGTTAGGACAAAATTGTTTCCAAGGGTTTATTCAGCCATCAATTTGGGTTCTGGTCTTAAGTATGAAAAACATAGACTAGGCCACTTTGGGTTCTTAAATGAGTGTTTTTATCCGTGTTGAGTTTATATAAATATTAAGATGCATGAATTCTGCTTGTCTGTCTTCCAAAACTTCACCTGGATACGGTTAATAGAATCTGTAGCAACTGTTCATGTGCTAATGTCTGCAAATATTCAGGCTAGCTAACAAGACTGTTGCTTTCTTTGCAGTTTCCTCATGTTAAGCGATTCTTTAAACTGCCTGACTTAATACATTTGGATTTTAAATATCTGTTGAAATGAATTACTTGAATCAAGAATTGAAGGTTTCCGATATCCAGCATTTTTTCCTAATGCCAGTAAAATGTTTCTGTTATATGCAGCACATTTTACAGTTTGTTTTCATCTGGTAATTTGTTTATTTCTAGTGCCAGTATAATAAAAAGCTTACTTAGCAATGGTTTTTACTGGAAAATAATGTGAAATAGTATGAAGTGCTCTAGAGCTGGCCATATGTGTGTTTGAAAATGTAACTCTGTGTGAATAGTTGTCTTAGTTACAAAAACTGGCATCCTAATTCTTCTGAATTCGGTGACAAGTGATTATATTCAAAGATTTGTTACAAGAATCACAAATGGTCTTGAACATAGAATTAAAAATATACATGTATTATTTGGACATTTTTTTCTTTAGCCAAAATCCTTGCTGGCACTAAAGGGATATTTTAATTAGTTTGGCTGCTGTTCACATCATAATACCATCAAAGTCAAAATGAAATATGACCAAAGGGTCCTTTTTGTGCATCAAGAGCCTGTTCCAGTATTTGTACTGTAGATTCATTTTTCATACTACGCACCTATCATAATGCAAGATTCTGTTTGATCTCACAGAGAATTAGACATAAGAATTACCAGCAGTAATGTAGTAATGTGTTAATTTAGATTCAAAAGCAAAATTTCTCCTTAGTGTTTGAAATACTTTTCTTGGAATATCTTCTGTTACAATGGCATTCAGTATGAGGACATTCTTAGATAGCTACATGTGCTTCCTAAATGCAAGCTTACCTCTAACACAGATTGCAAATAAATTGCTGGATAGGTGTCGTGGTGTAGACACCACAAATTTAAATGAAATTCTCTCTTTTTTTTTTAATTGGTGAAAACGTTTCTCCTGGGCTTGAAGATGAAATACCAAAAATGAGAAAAACAGCATGTTACATTCTTAAATCTACAGGATGATTAAATCACCAATTACTTGAAAAGTTGGCTGGAATGATTTTCCTTATTTAAAAAAAAATGTTGATTTTTCTGCTTAAAAAGAGATTTAATGTGCTCATTTACTTTTTCTAGATTTTTTTTTAAACTGTAAAATTAAAAACTTTATTATCCCATATTCACTAGCCTTATATTTTGTTGTTTTATTTTTGCCTGTTAGATTGGCATAAAATTCAAGGTGCCAGTTTTGGAGGTGAAAAGCATCACTGGCCTATGGATTTTGACTTCTGATATATATGAATATGTGAGCCAACATCCCTGTGTTGATAAGCAATATATGTGACCCATGACGGGCAGCTTGCTGTTCTGATGGAGCAAAATATTACATGCCAGGCTTCTGCTCCACTGGACTTGGAATAGATTAGTAAAATATTCTCCCAGCTTGAGGGGTTTTACTTTGGAGTTTTTTTTCCCATGATGGATAATAGATAAACTCATATGCAAGCTTATTGCAAGATTCCTTTGAGACCCCTAGCTTTTTATGAATGGAAAGGTCATTTATAAATGTTCAACATCATTGTATTTTATTACTTTTCCCATAGGACAAGAACAGTGTGTTTTCTCTAAGAGACTGCAATCAGATTTTACAACCACACAGATTTAATGTTGTACATATTACTTGTGTTCAATAACTGAAGACTCTGTAATGAAAAATACTTTTTATTTCAGTCCATGGAGGTCTCTTTTATTCATACATTACAAACTTCAAACCAGAACACAGACTTTAACAGGGCTAGGAGCCTTCAATTCTAAATTATTCATGCAGGGTCAATCTTTGCCTAGACTGTGGTTTTCAGTAATGCTAAAAACTTCTATACAGTTTTCTCTGAAACATCTGATATTTCTTTGTCAAAGTGGCCTTGAGGTCCATTATTGGTAGATCTGTATTTGAGGTGGTCATATTGATGCTTGGTTTGGTCACTTTTATACTTCATATTTGTATTTGCTGAATCATACTCCTTTGAGTATAACACATCTTTTAGTGACTATAATGTCTAGTTTGTTGTCATCTATTTTGAAAGCATTAATGTTAAGTAGAAAAATCTTTACCCAGAGAAAGTCTAGGACTTGAGCATTGTAGCCACAGACTGAATTCATTATTGCAACATAAAATGTCAATCAGTAAATTTGAAAGTTAAAGCCACCAAAACAGCTCTGTGATCTGATAGAGAGATTCAGCATCAAGGACTGAAATCCTTCAAGCATATTTTTCTCCTAGTTTAAAACTCTAAAGGCAACTTGGATTTTTTTAGTAAGGCATGATAGCACACTCCATCCTTGTATTTGCATTATCGAACCCCCACTCTCAGTCTCACACCAGAAGAGGTACTATTCCAACTGCAAAGCTCTCCATCAGCATTTAAAGGATCAGCACTAAAGTTTAGAGGCAGTTTCCCAAAATCTTGGGAATAGCATAGGATTAGGATGAGTTCCTCACTGTGGAGTATTTTGCATATGGGAAAGGAAGAAATCTTCCTGTATTCCAAACCAGACAATTGATGAGAACTCCAGCAATGCCTGAGAAAGCTTCTAAAAGGTTTGTGAGGAATATGTTCTCCAGCATGTAGATGTATCAAGGACAAGTTCCATGTTTTGCATTTTTTATATAAAAGAGAATGGTTGGAATGCTTTCAAAGTCCAAGGTGCAGGATTGTATTCCTACCTCAAGGAAATATTAAACTCAGAGTAGGAAGAAGAACGTGAAGTGTCTCACTCACACATGTCAGTGTGGGAATGACACGCAGTTCAAACTCATGGCATTGCCTCTTAAAAGGCTTAGGAAAGATAGCTTCTCTTAAACTAGAAGATGTTTTTGTCAGTAGTGTGCAGCTGTGTGAAGTAACAACTTCTCTGTAAAAAAATCAGTGGTCCATCTAAGAGGCTTGGATTTGTAAATTCAGCTCAGTGTGTAGTGTTGGACACAGATGTTGGATAGCTCTATCATATTAGTGTTTAAGTGGTACATAATATACCACTTTTAATATCCTTTACCAGAAGCATTGAATTGGTGTTTTGACACCATACTAGTGTGTTCAGCCTGCATAAGACCATACTTTTGGAAACTGTTTAATGCAATCTATTGGCTAAAGAGAACTTAGTCTGCTGTTTTCACAGTGGGGTCTGTTATTTCACAAGGTACTGCAGTGGTTCCTTTTTCATTTGTTAGTGTTCTAAGACAAGCTGATTTATTACCCTGAAGGGAGAGCATTATGGGCCTGTAGTATATTTATTAGAATATACACCTCAGAAACATCACCTTATTGCGTACAAAATCTAGTATCTCTTTTCTCTGAGAGGTGTCTCCAATTTTTGTGTCAAAGTTTTGTAAATACTGGGGATAGATGAGGTTCTTGTAAGTACTCGAAATATTATTTTGGTAAGACATTCTGAAGCTAAATGATTTTGAGGCATTGCTTTTGGATATTATTGGCAATGACAGTACAAGATCAAGGCAAAGAAAATTGTGTTATTCAAGAAACTGTCACAAGTGACAGTATTTGATAGGGACAAAATGAACTGTTTTCCTTCCTCCTATGCATTTTCCATAGTTCTTGTCATCTAGCAATAGACTAGTTTATGTTTCCCTTCAAGTGCCTGAACTCCACCTTGCACACAGACGTGTCTGTACTGTTTTTTCAGCATGAGTAGACAGGATATGTAACAGCCTTTTTGGAGAGTCCAGAGAATAACTGTCCATATTCCCCTGAAAAAAAACCATGGTGCCCTTTCTGAATAAGGACAGCTGGCATTCATGAGAAGGTGCAGGATAAAATGTATGTATATATGCACGTATTGTGTGTCTGTTTGAAGAAATCATTATTCCTCTAGTTTACAGCACTTGTCTCCTGTTAGAACCCTCAGCTGTCAATATGGGCAGGTACACAGAGGGTTATTATATTGCAAATGTGTAAGTTTTTTGTTCTCTCTGGTATTCGTTCAAGTTGTTGCGCAGAGATGAATATGGGAGCAAAAGAGAAATGACACTGTGTCACAGCTTAGTTTACACATTAGTTACCATCAGACTTCTTCCCCTTTTTTACTCTCTCTTCCCCTTCCTACATGCTCGTGAAATTTAAATTTGTTGTCTGGGGAGTTCGCTGTGGAAGTGAGATTTACCATGAAGCAACTTTACATATGATCCAGACAGGAAGTTTGTGAAAGTTCAGGCATGTAGTGACCATGCAAACTCTGTCCAAAGCTGCTTCACCCCTTCTGTGTGTTGTTCATCAGTGAGCTGTAATGGGACAATGCTAGGCAGGGTTCCTCCTTAACACTCCCTCACCACTAGCTAAGGTCTGTCTTAGCTCTGGTTTTACAGTTCTTTTTTCTGAAAGTCAAGTTGTAATAAAACCAGCCAAGGCTTTTTCACGTAGTTCAGCTGCTTCTACAATGTACCCCTCAGGACTGACAATTCCACTCGGCAGTCTGTGGTTTTCAATTACTGGCCACAGATGACTTTTAAGAGAGCTGGCAAAGCTAACCAAGAAAATTGAGCCTGGCAAGATTAAATTTGCTGTATAGGAATCTTCATCATCACAGGAAATTCTTAAAGGTTCTGTCAAGAAAAAAAAATTAATTAAAAAGGCTGAAAACTACACACACCTCCTCTAAAAATGACTTTTATACATGATAGTTAAAAAAAAAAAAATCATCTGGTCTCTAGCCACCAGAATATACCAGGCTTTGGAAGGTGGAAGAAAAGATTCTTTAGTATGTTATTAGAGTTACATTTATCACAGTTACATGATGTCATGTAAACTGAATTCATATTCACTAGATGTTAGCTTGTTCTAAAACTGAGGAGCACATTGGTGCATCTGATGTCTGAAGGTGAGACACTGGGTATGTGAAAAGTGCTTTGTCTCCCTTGCCCTTTCCCAGTTACGGGTTTCTCATTCTTAAAATGATGAATATAAGAAATGCTGTTTTGTCTCAAAACATTTGTATAGCTATTGTGCATGTGGTATCGAGTTTATGGAGCGTATCCTTTGGATGCTTCTAAACTAGTGACATGGACAGATTTTACATTTTTCCATTAGTTGTTTCCATGGTTTGTCTCTGAGCTATTATCACAAAATACAAGAATATGTTTTGGCAGCGAGGCTGCAGGAAGTGCAGCTTGCAGCTTATAGCAGAGTTGTAGTATTTTGCCCTAACAGTCTAGAAAATTACATTCCCAGAAATCAGCAAGTGTAGTCAGAATGCAATTTGCCTACCTGTAGAAAGCTCTGCAGTTGTTTTTTTCAACAGCTGGCAGCCTGCAGGCCTGAATCATTATGTCCTCCTCCCTTCCTTTGTCCCTTGGGCCTGACCTGCCTTGCTGGGAAAGCCTCACTCAGTTCCCCCTGGTGTTTGTATCTGCTTATTCACTGGTTCCACCAGCATCAGTCACCAAAGACCCTGGTCTCCCATACTGCTGATTATCCTATTTATGACTGAATTTAACTGAGGAAACTACAAATTGAACTTAAGATACCCTCAGACACACCTGCTGTAACTCCTGAAATATCTGAAGTGGTCATTGCAAAACTATATAAAGTACCAAGAGAGTACCAAGACATCTGTGAAGTCCTGAACTATAATACAAACAGCAAATCCCTTCACAGCAGTTTAAATACAAGTTGTTGTAAATATAAAATCAGGTTATATAGAATTATATTAAAAGGGTTTTCCCTGAGATGTGGGAATACTATCTTTATTAAGTTAATTGAAATATGATTTCATATATAAGAACTCATAGGTTTTGTTTTAAATCATGTGTTCACTACCAGGAACAATAGATGCTTATATATCATATAAAAAAGTATCTTTAGTCCCCTCCAGTTAGTGTCCTAAAGTTGGCTTTTTGTGCATTTATACTATTGTACTTGAAGTTTCATATTTAAACTGTTTAACATGCTGATTGATGTGTAGAGGACCAGACCCTGCAACAGTTTTTTATCATGTAATTTCGTAGATCTATCTGTACCTAGTTAATCTTTTGTGAATCCTATCAAATTGTCTATATTTGAAGTACTTGTAGTTCATTAAAGGCACAGATTTCCAGTGGAGATCTATATTGGTTAGATCTCTCACTGGCTGATAATTCTGGCAATTTTATTTTTATGTGGTGTAGTCCACTATCCCATCAGGGCAGAAGATGTATGAACTAGGGCATAATTTCATTAGCCAGACTTAACTTTGGATCAGAAAAGGATTGCTGTTTCACAACTTGGTACCATTATTCCTTTCCAGATATTGTCAGGCTTGAATTCCAGGCCTGAACTTAGCAAACTGCTCTTCTTTACATGAGGTCATCATATTTTTCAGGCAGCGAGTCAATGTGGAAGCATTTATGTGACTTCCTCCTCAATAAGCCCATTCTATCTCTCTTTGGCTGTGGATTTGCCCTGTTAATATGTCAAAGACAGCAAGCAGGTTGGTAATCAGAAGGTTAGAGGTGACTTGGTGAAATGGAACCACATAAGCCATACTTAATGCAAAAAGACAAAAGCAGGAAAGAGATAAAGGAGAGGCAACAGTAACAGCTTTTTTTCTATGATCTGTGAAGTGCGGGTGAGGATAAGCCCGCATGTTCCTTTTTTGGTCCAGTTTGCCCTATTTCAGCATAACTGAAACGAAACATACCTGTTCCAGCATTGGTTATTTTGCTAAGTTTCTATCTAAAAGGAAACATTTCCTTAAGTCTGATCTGCGTCTTCTTCACTATATAATTAGTATAATTAAACAAAGTGAAGGTCGCAGTGTTTCAGGGAAAGTGAAACAGAGCCAGAGCCCATTTCCAAGGCGCAGGCAGCTTGTGCAGAGGCTGCCTGCTGGATCTGTGTGCTCCAAGTAACACTCCTGCCACTTTGGAATCTGCCTGCATTAGCCAGGAGCTTCACCAGACTAACAGACCTTGTCAAGAGCTACGGCACAGTGCTAACATGCTTTGATGGTTTGCAGCTCAGAGGTACTTCCATACTTGCCAGGTCAGGTATTTCAGCATGTGTAGGAAGACATCTGTCCTTAGATGTGCAGAGTTTGAAAAGTGTTTATATAATAAATGGAAGGAAGGCATGTCCCCATTTTACAAAACAGTAGCACATTCTCGAAAGTAACTAAGTTTTTTGTTAAGCACATTTGTTGCTAAACCTGGTCTGGTTTTGAAAACAAAGAGGAATCAAGATGCAAGTTTCAGAATATTATTATATTTTCATTACTATAGTTACTTGCACTTTGGTTATATAGGAATAATTGTTAATGCCTCACTGATTTTACTGAGAAATGAGATTTGTTTTCCATATAGGAGATTAATAAAATCCAGACTATTAATACACAGATAGAATGAAAAACACCCTTATCCTTTTTATCACGTGATACAACATTATTAAATTAGCACCCATATAACTAGTGTCTATAATATTTTTTCACTCATTAAAATCATTACTAGTGAATAATGCATTGTGAAAAAGCATTGTAAAACAATCTGGAGCCTTTCAACTAATTTCTTTCATGTCATTTCATTCAATTTAAACCAGTTTGACATTGCCCAAGTTAACAAGTTACTCTTTTCTGTTCAGCACCTGCTGGTGGCAACCCGTAAATCAGCATCTCATCCAGAAGCATGAAAGACCTCATTAAATCTAATTTTGTGTGAGTTAACAGATCTCCAAATTAACCCTGCTTTAAAAATAAAATATAATAAGATAGTAAAGGTCAGCCTTTTTGTACAACAAAGTTTGCTGACCGCAGAGATTTTCAAGCCTGATGGCACATTTGACTGCATGGTTGTCTCATCATTTTGGCAGTGATCTATCTGATGCCAGCAAGGAATGCTAAGACTCTATCTGTCTGAAATGTGTTAACATGTACATTTTATATTTTTTTAAAGTAGGAAGTGAGATGTGAAAGAGAAAATGTCTTTTTTTTTTTTTCTTAACAGTAGTAAATCATTGATGTCAAATGACTATTGCTAACAGTTTGTGAGGAGAATTGCTCATCTCTCCATTCACTTGCCAAGTCTTTGAAATGCAATACAATCTTGCATTCTACATTTGATTTATTATGTTATAATTATCTTTATTTCACTAATAGATAAATAAAAATATATCTTGACACAACACTTATAGAAGGGCTACATAAGAAAGACATGCCTTTCTTGAACATGAACTGTTAACAGTTTAAAGAAGCAAAAAATATGCCCATATATGATGATAGGCCTAATAATATTCAGGTGTGTCTGAAGATGAAGGGAAAATTTATTTTAAGCACATTAATTTTTGAACAGAGGGTATAGAAGATAATGTACTTAAAACAGAAATCACAAATATAATTCATCTACATTATACATAAAAGACAAATGGCAGACATTTCCAAAATTGCAAATAGGAATGTCTATAAATAAAAACTCTTCAGTAATATCAAATAAAGGTAGTAGAAAAAAAAGACAATAAACTATTAAGAAGAAAAATGAATATGCTAAGAATACAAATAGCATTTTAGTAGCAACATTATTACAGCAATATCTATACTTCATAGTTTGTGTGTCTTATAGGGAACTACAATCTGATTATAAAATATGTCAAGTAACAGTGCAGAGTGCCAATATTTGTAGGTGCATGACAATTCATTTATGACATTGGTTAAGATTAGTGTTTCACTGAAAAAACTTCATTTTTTCTTGTCATTTTTATTCCAATTTACACGATTTAAATAACAAATAATATGTTTCCATTGAAAGAGTGTTTTGTATGGCCAAGCTGCTTTTTTGTCACTACCTAATAAAACATATTAGCATTTGTTGGGGTGTTTGGGGTTGGTTCATAAATCCTGCTCAACGTTGAACTTGATCAAGTATCTGTGACGTAAAATCACACCAGGGGACAATATGACTCTCTAAGAACCTACCTACAATATCTAATGAGAAAAAAAATTATTTATTATCATGAGGACTAAATGTTCTGTATGGCTGGTGCTGACAGAACTAGAATGACTCAGACATTCAGAAAAAATCATAGGTATCTAAAATATTGATGCAATAAATTCTTTATGAAATGTATGTTGGTGGCTAAAAAAGAAGAAAAAAAACACAGTGTTGGCTTAGATCAGTGAACAGATTAATTTATGACTCTTACATAGAGAAAATGAAAACAAGGAAATGTTCTCTGCATGAAAAACTGTAATGTAAAATCTCTCAGTAAATTAAAAATGCACTTTGCAAGCTCAAAATAATATCACATCCAAACCTGAAATGATTCTTTCAAGTTTTAGTTGAAAACTGCCTTAGACAGGAAACAAAAAGCCCTATTAAATAAATCTGTTTGAGAGGGTGTGTATTGAAAAACAGCTGAAGGAAAGCATAATTTGATGATAATTAGCATGTATCAGCTAAGAAATTCAGAACACTGAAAAAGCAGAAGGAAGAATTAGGGAGAAAGCCATGACTACAAAGTTTGGCTTGATTTTTTGGGGGGGGATTTTGTGGTTTTTTTTAATGGGGCAGATGTTTGGCTTCTTGTTGTTAAAATGAAAATGAATTAATCACAACAATGTTATCCAAATCTAGACAAAACTAAAAGAATTCCCCAGAGTAAGGGAGAAAATGCTGAGGTATTCAATAAATATTTATCTTCTGTATTTATATGAAGGAAAAGGTGGCAAAGAGGCTGTTAGATCATATGATAAAATATTTACTTTTTTCATGGAAGTGTTAAATTAGAGCTATTTGTACTGGATGTTTTCAAGTGCTCTCAACAGATAACTTCAGTAGTGAGACAATAGCTAGACATAAAGCAGATGAGTTAGGACTGCAAACATTGACACCAATTTATAGCAAAGTTCCATTAAGAATATTAAAAGAGCTGTCTCAAAGGCTCTTGCAGTTGTTACTGTTGACTTCCATGCAGTTGTCTAACACAGGCAAACTTCTAAAGAAATGAAGTAGGACACTGCTGTTCCCTATGCTCTATAAATACTGACTATTTGAAATTTTACAAGGCTGACTTTTTTTTCTGGCAAGAGAAGTGACTAAATGATGTAGAAGTCATGAATGTAAATTTTAACGTTAACATTTTACATTCAGTGGCATTTTAGCATCAAGACTAATTAAACACTGAAACCATCTCTGTGGTTTTATGAATGATTTCTAACTGCCAGAAATTTTAATCATGATCTTTTCTCCTAAAATGAAGTTAAACCAGAAATGTAACTAGTGGTATCTCTGTGGCCAGTGTTTTCCACGCTTGCAGTGGGATCTTTGAGTCTGGCTTCCATTTGTAGCATGCAAGACCATGAACCTGCCAAGGTTTATGCCATGTTACAATTGAATCCTTTATTTAACAATCTTCATGACAAAGATACTAGGAAACTTTTTCTATAATGTCTTTTATTTCTAGCAGCTGTCTGTAGGCTGTTCTTTTACAGCCATAGTTAGAATAATTGATATAGAACCTTTTGAAGGTGGTAAGGAATGTGATACTTCAGACCATCTGCAAAATGGTAGCCTTACAGTAAAAATGAAATGAATAAAAGAAGCACTAGGTACTCACTATATTAATCTTTTTTCCTCTCTCTATGATCTTCTTTCTTTTACCTGTAATAGAGCTCTAACCTTTAAATGTTCTCTGAGTTGAACAATTTTTCATGATCCAGCTGTCTCAGGATTGTTTTAGTTCAGTTTAATATATCTTTTGATTCACTGCTGGGTTTTGGTTTTTTGGAGTTATTTATGGAATTTAACTCCTTCCCCAGATAGGGGTTAATAAATCGTAATTTGAATAATTACCAAATTATTCCAGTTGAATAAATGAGTAAGACCTCATTAGAAAAAACTCTTAAGGCCACTGTTTTCCAGACATTACCTGTTTGATGTTACTTTTCGGTACCCTTTCTCTCCATAAAATATGAAGCTATCTCTGATTCAAAAGATTTTAAAAAAAGCTGAATCACATATTGATGTTTTCTTGATCTATTGATGTAATGATTTCCCCCCCACAATATACAATCCGATATGCATTGAGAGGGGATGATCCCGTCCCACTTGACTCCAGACAAAGGCAGGGGCCATTTCTTTTGCAGACTTAGCAGTTAATTGCACAGCCACAGAGGTTGTCAGTTCACTGGGTGATGCAGGAGTGATGGTCGATGGCAGTGTCGGCTGTGCTGCTGCTGCTGCCTTGATCCTGAGTCTTGCTATGCGGTGGCTGTTACTTCTTTGTACTGGGACAGGCTTTCATCCAAATTCTTAATGATCTAGCTGAGGCCATTGAGCCAGCAGAGTATTATTCCCTGATCCTCTCCCCACCCCCTCTACCCCCAAATTCTTTGGATAGTTTCCCAAAGATTTAGTGGCTTGAACTTGCTCCCTGCAGAGTCAGACAAACAGCACGGTTGACGAAACGCAGGAGGCAGGTTTTGGAGATGGACGTAACTGCAGCAGCACTAAATATTTTAATGTCAACTTTAATGGAACTGTATCCTAACCCTGAAAGAAATTACTTTACATCACCAGCCAGCTGAACCAGCTCATCCTGCAGCTGCACAGGCTGATCTAACAAAAGGGATGGGAGGGAGACAGGCAGGCCTGGGACCACCCCTTTTGGCAGCTTTAGACTGGCATAACTGTAATTCAAAAATGCTTAAGGTTTACTGAAGACTTGGAAGTGTGTGATTTAGTTTTACATAATCTAATTTGTGCTTGCAGGTACTTTCTCACTGCAATCTTTATTTACATGACAAAATTAGTTGTGAATCAGAGAAAGGAGGAAATTAATTCAAAACCAAAATTTAAAAGTGCAAATAGGACTTTCCATAAATAATTAACCAGTCCCCAAACCCCTTTACTCCCTCTTCTAGTACACCAAGCTCGTTGTACATTGGTACCTTCTTATTTGACCTCCCTCTCCGAGGGAAATGCACAACACATAATAGGAATTCACTATCTGTTCCCTTTATTTTCCCAGCCTTCAGAAACTGGTCTCAAGTTAGAGAGAACAATTTTCATCTGATGCTTGGGTCAAGCAGGAAAGTCATTAAACAGGAGGGAGCAGGGCTGTTAGGTCTGATGCAAGTTTTTCCTGCTTGAGAGTGTCATTGCTGCTCTCCTTCACTAATTCTCTTTTGTGTGTGTTTAACCACGGTTCAGCTATTTCAGGATGACACCTTTCTTCCCACAAGCTTTCTTAGCAGAGCTGACGTCCAGGTAGGCTCCCTGAGTGGGCTTGCTGTCAAACAATCCAGATATCCCCACGTGTGTGAGCAATGCATGGGACCTCACAAGCTTTGTTCATTGAAATGTGCAGGGGTTGATCTGTTTTGGGTAAATTTGATGGTGTCAGGAAAGATCTGAGGAAAAGCAGCTCATTCTGTCACCTTGTGTTTTCTGGGTGCAGTTACAATTTTCGAGCCATGGAAAGAGTGGCTGACTTCAGCCTAGACTAGCTCACAAGCCTTGCTGGTGTAAAGTATCTTTCTGACCAGATTATTGAGAAAGGAACCTTTTATTAGGGAAGGTGAAGAAAATAAAATCGTTGGAAATTGTGGCTTTAACTTCCTATCCAGAAAGCCTCTCATACTTAGCTTCTAATACTGAAGTTTGTAGCTTTCCATGTTATTTCTTCTCTTTCCTGGCAGATACTGGAGCACCCATTTTAGAGGTGAGATAGTTGTATGTCAGTCATCTCATATACATTAATGAATTATGAATCAATGCTGCATCATCTAAAAGCACCATAGGATTTGTGAGATTAATGAAAGTTGCTTGGTTCCTTCATTGTTCATCACGAGTTTGAGTAAGGAGGGAGCACATGGTGGTAATTGTACTTTCAGGTATCTGAAATTTCAGCCTCAGGTTTAAAAATTAATGGTCAATATTATGTTAACATAAGAAGGTCAATTTACAACTGAGAACAAATAGTGTATCAAATTAAAAATAAACTTGTTCTACTGTAAGCTCTGTTCAAACATTTTACTGGTAGCTTTGTGAAGCTTGCTGGGATGTGCACCAAAACCTGTACCTAAAAGATAATAGCCACTTATTCTCTGGAGTCGAACTGAAGAAATAATGTTAAAATATTTTTTCTCTGCTAGTTTTGTCAAGCCACAATAATTACCTTTATTTCACCAGACAGCATTCTTGCCTTTTCCCTAAGTTTTGACACCATGACAGGTTTTATAGTTAGAAAACTCAATGCTCCAACTCTGTGTTTTTGAGAATTAAATGTTTTCATTTATCTTAGGTCTGAAATTCAAAATTATAGAAACAAAATCAATAACTTGAAAATTATGATTCAGCAAGTGATGAATTTTTGTCTCCAATCTATAACAAAGTAACAAATTCATTAGTACACTGCTGCAAATACAACCTCTCCTATTATGTTTTCAAACTTAAATTTTATTGCTTTATACATTTCATTTTCTGTTGAAGTGTTAAAGTGATGGGTAGTCATTATTTATACAACTGTTTCTATTGCTGGTGTAAGCAAGGATTTCACACTGGCAAGACCCTGCCAGTTGGTTCAGGCACCATAGAAAGGCTTTGGGTAAACCTGGATTCTCTTTTTCTGCTCATAGAGCATTCCTTTAGGAAAGATTAGTGAAATCTGAGCTCATCCTCTGGGTGAGGCAGTCAGCTCCTGTAGCATATCCAACATAAACTGCATCATCTTGCTATTTGCTGTGGATCCCATACTCACCTACCTCTGCCTGAGGCCTGAGCCACTTTACTACAGAAGTGTTTCTGCCCTTGCCCTGAGCTTATATGGCCCTAACGTGCACATTTTTTCATGTGAAAGGACTTTTCTGCCAGTACTGAATTGCATCAAGAGATTTCCTGTGACAGAAAGGGATGATGCAATTCACTGAGGATAGGAATGGCAGGCACCAGTCTCAAAGCAGGCAGAGTTCCATTTTCACATGGTTATGTAAGGGTACTCCCGGGCTCTGGAAATAAATACAAACTTTTCTGTGTGTATATATTTACATTTAAGTGTCTATTTGTAGCTAAATGGAACTTAGAAAGAGCAGCTCTACATTTGGCTATGAGCTCTCTAGTACTGTGAAGTAATAATTCTTTTCAAATGCTGTGCACCTATATATGCTTGTAAACGAGTAGAGCTGAGATGATTTATGCTGCATGTCACTTAGCTGTTTTATCAGTTAATCATGCTTTGTCATTAGTTCTCTACTTATGTCACTCTATATGGTCTTTCTCCTCCCATTTCCCATGTTATTCAGAGGTAATGTAGGTTTAACCCATTAAAGAAGAGTACTGTAACTCTTTTATACAGAGAGAAATGAAATGAACATTCACATTATTATAGTCTGTATGCTCCATTAAAATTAAACTTTTCACTGGCAATTTAGCACAGCACAAGGGAAGAGCTGTAGGTGAATCTAGGACATCCTGTAAGAGTATCTGCATGTAGGCTATTGGTTCACAACTAGATTTATTTTGATTTATTTTGCAGTTCTAGCCACAAACACAGGAGCTTTGTTAATGCACCATATATTTTAAAAAACCCCAAACCCTTCCAAATCAGTTTTTGTTTCTCAGATCACTTTGAGGATAACATGAATATGTAAAAGGAAGTATGTAGGTAAACAAATGAAGAATACTGATAGCTATGACTGAACTTTTTATCTTTTTTTTTTCCTCTGCATATATGGTATTTTGTTTGGCAAGACACTTAGAGAAGAAATATTAATTTGAGGATGAAAAGCAATGATTCAGGATGCAGAGCCATGTCTCAAGCAGAGATTATTTGAAATAATTTTCATCTTAGTTTTTCTTTTTTTTTTTTTTCGGTTAACATCTAGACAGAGTATCTGCTGAAGCAGCTTGGACCCACTGACTCTTGTTCTTTCATCATGCACCCCTGTGAAGAGAGTACCCCCATCCTCCCTCTAAACCCTTTTTAGCCATTGGGAGACCTTTATTTTGTCCCCATGAGTCTTCTCTTCCCTTTATGGCCCAAATCCCTTCTTCAAACTCATGTGGCAAGTTCTCCAATGTTTAAATCATCCCAGTGGCTCTTCACCAGACTTTCTCTAGTTTGAACTGGAGGGACCGAAGTGTTTATATTAGTCTATAATCATGACCATGAAAATGTTTGAAGAGAGCAAGGTATATGGAAAGCTGTCATTTTAGTGCTGCACTCTGTGTGTTATCATATACATGGTTTAAACTTGTATATAAGTTTTTGCATAAGAGATTGTATTAATTTTGTCTAAAGACAACTATGTTTTGTTGAAATGTTTAGTAGCATTAAAGCATTTCAGTTATATATGTCCATACTTTTTCTTTTGTACTTTATAAGGTATGAGTGTTAGAGTCTGGAGGAGTGGAAGACATAGATATTCCTTTTTTTAAAAAACAAAATTAAAGGGAAAAAATATTAATTTTCTCTTTTATGTTTCCCACAACACAAAACTGGTATTGTACCAACAAGTGCTGAATGGTGAGTAGTGACTTTAAATAATTAACTGCATAATTGAATGTATTTTGAGGTATGAACACAGCATCCATTGGGTTGTGTACTGGAGTTGAACTGTAATCCCAGAAGTAACAGAAAATGTGTTTTTCAAGTAAATCCAGTGATCAAAATTGTGCTATTGTCTAAAAGCTGATGGCATTTGTATTTTTTTATATATCCTAAACTCTGATGTTCTCTAACTCACATTAACCTCTTTCACAAGGATCACAAATCTTCTGAGAATCTCCTATTTCTAGGTAATTTACTCTCTTGTCAAACATAGAAAACAAATCTCAGAAATACTTACTGTTAGGGGAGGAAAGGAAATCTCTATCATGGCTGGCCCTAGCAGTTTAACTGTCTGTATGAGACAGATGTGAAAATCCATGTTTCAACACTCACAACTATAGCTGGACTGACACTTAGTTAGATGCATTAGCTCATAGAATCTGTTTGTTGTGAGGTTAGTTTCAGATTTTTTTGAGGGGGGGAGTGGAATTACACTGTCACAATGTTATTAATAATTACTTTTTAAAATTAGATTAAATAATCCAGGGCAAGATTAAACATTAATTAATTAATCAGAGCAAGATTGATTGTTTTGTTTTAGCTCCCTTTTAAAAATAAAAGAAGCAAAAATCCTGGGCAGCAAAATATTGTTGCTCTTATTTCTTTCTTGTTATAGTGCCAGTCTTCACTTTGTAGCAATATCCTACTTCAGCTGTAGTTCTAGCTCTCCCCTATATCTTCTCCATATTTCTTGGTTTGTAATGCAGATCTTTGCTTCTGAGTTCTTAATTTTTAACTTTTGTGTTCTTACACAATGTTACAAATATTTCTGTATGATGATTAATGGTGCAGGTAGATATATATTGTATATCTTCTTGCCTATGAGCTTATTTTTGTCCTTTTTGCTAGACGAGAGCATGTCTATCTTTGCCTTAAAATGTAATTATTTTAACAATATGTTCATCCATGGTTTTGAATCTCACTCTGTTGATATTACAGGGTAGAATTTGACAGCTGGGTAAGTCCTATTTAAGAGCATATTTTGCTAAGAACTACTTCCTGCAAAGTAAAACAGAAATATATAAAGTCACATTCATCCAGCAAACTGAAAAAGAACAGCACCAGCTTTCTTAAACTTCCTTTCCAATACACAACAAAAACCTAAGAAATTCGGGGTTACACCCATAGCTTCATTGCAGACTGCTGTATTTTTCTCTGCATTTCCCCTACATTAGAAGCAAGCCTGTTTTCAGATGATGGCCAGTTTTGCAAGCAGAGTAAGATGCAGAGTCTCTCCTCCCTAAAACGAGACAGATTAACTGCCTCCTTCAGCAAGTCTGACCTGTGTAGAATCCAGCCTTTAATCTCAGCCCTAATTTCACCACTTGGTTACAGTATCACCAGACCAGTTACAGCAACATCCAGAAGTCTTGGCCGATCAATGTCCAGAGCTATTCACTTACCCTCGATGTTTCAGTAGCTTAAATTTGAGAGTTCTGCAAACAACCTCAGTGCTGCTGCTGTTACTGGAGCTGGGCGGTGGATGAATGTAATTTTAATGTCTGATGCTGTCACTCTGGCATCTTTCATAAGCAGGAATTGTATTATGTAGAAATTTAATCTGCCTGCTGTATCTTCTTGGGGTGGTTGTGTAGAACATGATGCTTCTTAAAAAAGAAACATAAAAAGTGTTGTTAGAGAGACTTGGGGCAAAGCCTCCTAAAAAGTTGTTAACTCTGAGAGGACAGACTATTGAAAACCAGTGCACAGTGCCAAACTCTTGTATTGAAAAGTTTTGGCTGAAATGCTGGGATATATAGATACCATGGTCTTAGAAATTTTGCCAAGGAAACTGCAGTCAGAAATGTAGGAAACTGTCCAAGATTAGCCTCTCAGACATGCTGCATTCATTACCAGCAGCTGTGCATATATGAAGTGTTTCTTTATACCACAGAACCCAAACCACTGTGGCCTGTCACTGTCATTTTATAGCAATTTGCTGACTTTTTAAGAAACGGGAAAACATTTAGCTAAAACAGAAGTTGAAATGACTGACAGAAGATAATTTAAGGGAATTGTAATGGCTACTGAGTGTGTACCTTAGAAATATGCTGAAAGGCACATATATTTAAGACTTTATGTAATAAAACTCACTAAGAAAACAAAATTATGCTAGAAGTAGTTTAATGTTTATTGTAAGTCACAGATGCATACCTTAAGAGCTTCCTTAAAAAGCCAGAAAGGTGAATGTGACATAACAGTGGTATTATTATTTTTAGCATTAGGATTTACAGTTACTGACATTTTCTTTTAAGATAAATTCAAATATGCATCCATTAGGGGGAGTTACACATTCATCACTAAGTGCTTCAGACTTTCAGACACTGTTTCATATGATAGATTTTCTCTTGGATGGTTTTGTTAACTTTTAAAGTACTCTATTCCTACCACTACCCCTTCTTCCTCTGTAGTGGGACACGTTTTTAACTTATTTAATCAGCATGCAAAAATTTGCAGCAAAGCAGAAGGTCCAACTTTGGCAATTTCTGAATGCTTCAGGGGGAAAAAAAGCTATTACAATAGTAAAAGCATCTCTATTAATTGGAGAATTTTCCAGAATGAAATATAGATGATAGGATTTAGAGAACCTGAAGCAAAATTTTCTCTCTCAAGCAGTTTTTCCTTGGCCCATCTTTTTTTTTTTTTTTTCCATCTGTGAAACGGATTCTGCCTCAGGGCAATTCAGGAAATCTATCAGTGTCTGGTGTGTTTACTTTAGTACAGGAGGGTTTTAAACAGCAATGTGACCCTTGTGCTGGATGTTAGTATGAGCGTTCACAAAAAAAGGCAACTGATGGACTTCGGTTGATAAACTCCTGTGCAAAGCTTTAGAGTATGATAGTTTTAGATGAGGTAGTGAAATCATGTAGTTACATGCCTAAGCACCCTCCATCTACTGTCCTGTGTAATGTGGCCAGCAACAAATCCCTTTCCTTTATACCGAGAACTGAAAACCACAACCAGTTGAATTCTTTCTGGAACAAGTCCACTTTGCATTTCCCTTGCAATCACAGCAAGTGCCATTGTGCCTCTACATAGCCCTTGGAGTGTTTTTTCCAGTGCCTGTGGTCCAGCTGCAGGAAGCACTGGCTCCTGGGAAATTTCAGAAGAATTTCTGGGAGGCCACATAAGTACAAAAAAGGATTTCCAACACCAGGATTCTGGTGTTCCACATTTGAGGGCCTGTCTCAAAATGAGTTCCAGTATCAGTGCTCTGCTCTTCAGCACGGTGTTCTCCTGGAGAGTTTCTGTATCACCCCCACAAATTTATCGCCAAGGTAGGTGGACAAGATGAGAAAGGACAATTCAAGGGAGGGATGAACTGATGGCAGCAATTCCTGAAGTTCATTTTTCAACAATCCCTGTCTTTGTTTAAGTAAATGACTGAGTTGTGTATGTATAAATCACCCCCTTTGTAGAAAAAGGTGTTTAGGTCTCTGGGTGGTGGACGCAGAGATGTGAGAATATATCTACGGAAAGTGAATTGAGACATTAAATGTGGACTAGAGATCTTTCTTGTAATAAAATTAACTTTTTTTTTGCTAGATTTCCCATCCAATTTTAAGAATAAGCTGTTTTCCATAGTTTTCTACTCTTTTGACTCCAGCAGCCAAATACTAAGCAAATGCAGTGAGATCAGTATTTCAACTCTCAAAAAGCATATGCATCCCCAGCAAACTGGAAGGAGGGAAGAGTAATCCCAAAGCAAGGGAACATCCAGATTCTTGAGAAACGGCTGATGATGCTTCTTGCAGTATAATAGATAGCAGGGAGAAGCAAAGGCAAGGTTAGTACATGTGGGGAAATACTTCAGGAAACACTGCTGTAGAAAGAACTGAGTTATCCCATATCTCCCAGTTACCAAAACTAAGGATAGGTTTTATAAATTCAATTATCTTCAGGACTTTGCAATAAAAGTTGCATTTTTACTGAATATTGTCCTTATCTTTGAATCCTTCTCCAGCAGGCTGGGCTCTGACCTTCTCAGATTTTTGGCCTCAAAATTGATTAATTCATGTTGGCATTGTCAATGCTAAATGCAGCTCCAGTCTTTCATGTAGTATTTCATCAAGGGTTACACTTTGCATGCTTTGCTTTTAAGTGTCAGCATATGGTGGGTGGGAAAAGTAGGGAAGGTGGAGGGGGTGTCTTTCCTGTGACTTGCCCTGATTCATCAGGACCCTAAAAACCCATGTCATGCCATTAGGTTTTGTATGCCCTCTGTATATATATGCTATATTTAGTTTCTTGGTTTTCTTTGAGAAATACCTTTTAGGCTGAATATCCTACTGCTTGTTCATGTTTTAAGGGCTCTTCTTTGAGAGAATTCAGCTGGACTTTGAGTTCCTTCTCTTGGCAGATAACACCAAAGCTTGCAAATCTGGCAGTGCTTGTGGGAAGATCGTTAGTGAAATGCAGTTAGCTAAATCATTTAGATGATGGAATTAGGAAATGATAGTGATAAAGTTGGCTGCTGTGAAAATAGTAACTGACTGACAGAGCCAAACTGTGATTTCTGAAGCAGTTTAACACACATGGATCCATGGCAGTCTGACATCTATGCAGAGGCATGCCAAGCAAATAAATAGAGTACGAGGAAGAAAGCGAGAAGAAAGACTTTTGGGACTACTGCATGTGATCATTTCTGTGTATATACTGTATTCTGGAAACTTGGGCAGTGGTTAGCCTTGTTTGAAGAAAGTCAAGCCCTAGTGATGCTTGTAAGACCTGTGGTACAGCCTTATGCTCTGTGCATCAGCACAAAAAATGAAGTAAGAAATATTTTCTTTTCCTTCCTTCCCTGTTAAGTAAATGATAACTTTAAATTCTTGAAAGTGTTTACCCCCTGTTTCTGAATATGCAACACCTGCTGGTATAGAGTAAAATCATTTCACTAGCAGTTTGGCATGTTGGCAAATGGGTCGGGTTGAATGTAGAAAATGATCACCTTCTCTTTAGGACAATCGGTATCCAACAAATCACTTCAAGGTGTGCCATAAATGCTATTCTAGATGCCCTGCAGCACTTTGTCTTGTGCTTACAACCCACCTATCATCAGGCATTCATCTTCTGCTGGAATGTGTGCCACAGGGAGGTTTCTTTATGTACACGGTTCTGAGTGGACTCAAAGCGCATATAAACCCTATTCTTATGCCTTATTAAAACCTCTTTTTTTTTTCCTCCAAGGAAACATAGTAAGATATGTACTTAATAGCAGCCCAAAGTGGGGTTTATATATATATATATATAAAACCAATTTAATATTTTGGAAAGTATTCCTTTTATTTTACATGTATGATTTGTATAACCATTTTGTATACAGATCACTTGTATGGCTTACACCAGGTGTCAGAGGAGTGTGAAATAATTTTTATGCCACCTTTCCGAGGCAATAAATGTCATATAAGCACACAGAAGTGCAGATAGAGTACTTTTAGATGAACACTCTCAAACTGTATGTAAGAAATCTGTTTGACAGACTTACCCAAAGGATGACACTTTTTTCTGATCTTGCCAAAGCAGCAACTGTGTAAAAAGAAAATTTGCTCTGGTGGTTGGGTTTTTTCCCCGAAGAGTTATGATGGAAAGGGAGCGAGGAGAAACTGTAATTAGGAGAAAATAAATGGCTACTTTCTACTGAGAAAAAAAGAAATTTCTAAATGACATCATTTTAGAAATTGCTAAATGACATAGCAAGTTTTCAGTCATCTTTCCCATAATAAAAAGACAAAATAGAAGATGGACAGCAGCAGCTGAACCCACAGTCCCAGCCATATAGTTTGTGTCATGATCAGGATAATGCTTATTCCAAGAAATATGTGAAATATTTTTGTGAGAATCACACGGATATTAATTTTTGTGTGTGTGCCACTGTTTTAAAAATATCTTTTTAAAGATATAATTTCAAAGAATTACCTTGAACCATTTTTTTTCCTTTCTTCTCCCCCTTCTTTTCTTTTGCTTTGTGTGATCAGAATACAAGTTAAAAATTTTTAGAGGTATGAAATTCCAGCTTCATCATTAAAAATAGAGTGTTTTTTCTTAAAACTTGCTCTCTTATACTGATAAGACTGCCCTGCTGGTGGTCTTTACCAATTCTAAGAGGTTCACAATAGGGTGGGTTGTTCACAAAAGCCAATTCTTTTTGACAGACCTCTATACAAAACTATTTTACTCTAAATGGATTGTTTCAAACAGCCTACAACTACCTTGTTTTTTAAGAGATGTCCTGTATCTTATGAGTTTACATACCAAACTGACCTCTTTTTCCTTCCAGTTACATTTTTATGTCATTTTCATTTGCAGTAAATATCTTCCTTTTTTTTCTTTCTGAAAATAAGTGTAAATTTGTAATTTAAAAAAAAATCCATTAATCCAGAGGGATTTAGAGCTGTGGACCCAAGTATTAAATGTAAATCAAAACTTAGTCAGTTGGAAGCTGCTTATTATGAAGATTAGCCACTCAGTCTCCAGTTCAGAGCATTAGCTGTGGAAGCAACTGCTTCTTTGCCTTCTTTTACAGATGAGAGCAGTGAGTAGCAGCTGCTGACAGAGGTTACTGAGAAAAATGGGAAAACAGTACAATAAATTGAGGGAGGAAGGAGGCAAGTGTGGGTTTTGGGATCATTCCTTTGAGGGTCCTGATGATGTGTTGAAGTGAGTCTCACAAATACAAACAGGTTTCAGATTTGTGGAGACATCCGTTCAAAGAGAGATAGAAGGTTCAGATTACAGTTGGATTTTTCTATCTTTAGTGAAGGGTTTAAAATTTTCCTAAACTACTACTGCCTTTTCTTAAAGAATTAGGAAAAAATACATGAAAACATTAGAGCATTATTTTTTTATCACTTCATCTCATTACTGTTATTGATATAGCAGTTCTTCTGAAACAAATAGAATTAACTTTATTTTTTTTGAGGGGGGGATATTTCTTTCAAAGGGCTCATTGATACATCATCTAATCCCCCAGAACTTCCAGGAAAATGTCCTTCTCCTCCTCCTCACTTAGCTGTACTATAAGATAAGGAAAGCATGTGTACTTTGTGTTTCCAAGAGCTGTGTTAATCATTCAAAGCATATGTGCCCTTTTTCTTTGCTGTCTGGCTGGTGCTCTAGGCATTTGAACACTTAGTTTAAAAAAGTATCTAAGAACTATATAAGTGCTATGAAAAGCATAATGATTAATACTTACATCTTTGATATTTCAGATATTGGGCATCGAGGTATTCCATCTGTAAATTTGTATTTTCCCCTACCTTTATAAATGACAGTTAATGTAGAGTAGGATGACTAATCAGGGCAGTGTACTGTTAGGGAGCAAAAATCTACGTACTGATAAACATAAATATTTTGCATTTTTTACTTGGCCTCACACTACATTGAGCTTGCTGGGAAATTTGACAAGGAACAGAGGAACATTATTTACTTCAATGTATAAATCTAAAGCTCTCAAAAATCAAGTACAGGAAAAAAAATGCATTAATTAGGGTTGCTTCTTAGGAAAAAACCCCCACATTACCCACTTACATTCAAGAAATGTATCATAATCTAATCCTTTTTTTTGAAAGGACTGTAGTTTTGCTACAACTCTTGCCATACTCCAGTTATATCTATTTGCTTACAATTTACAATTGTATTTTTCAGGAAATACTGATCTGAAACTACAAAATTCTTCATGCAGTCTTGAAAGGGGTTATGAAAAATAGAGTTATTCATTATCTATGTAAATAAAAAGGGGAAAAGTTTATTGTTTTCAGATTTGAATGTAAAAAGGAAAAAAGTTTATTGTTTTCAGATTTGAACAGTGAATCTGTGAGCTCATTATGATCTTAGTCTGTTCTCATTTAAATCAGCATCATTACTGCATGAAAAATAGCTCATCTTAATCCTCACTTGTGAGAAAAAACTAGTCAGTGTAGCATACTATTTAAATGCTTAAGAACTACAAGATGTTCTCCATTAAATACATTTGGGCACATGTGCTTTCTCATGGGAACACATTATACTGCTAATCCTGTTGATATCAGATAGTATTCCTAAGACTTTAATTTCTAGTCATGAATTTTCCCCTTTTTTAAAAAAAAATACATTTCCAGCAGGAACTGGAAAGCTTTATTATAACCATTTTACTTGAGCAAGTTAGTTTTGTAAAACAGACATGAGAATATATGTTGCTGTTATAAATGATACCTTATCAAACAAAAATCTTTCTCTTAGGCAATGTTTAAATTTCATAACTTAATACCCTGATTTTTTGTAGGGTTGTAAAAAAAAAAAAAAAAACAGGTTTCCAAAGTGATAGATTGATGCTGTCCAATTTCAACTTCTAAGTGGATACTCCATTTTTACTTCTTTGTAATGCAGACAACTCTATCTCTTTAAAGTACACCTAACATCTCAGTAGAAGTGGTTGTTACATTAATTAACTATTTATGATAGGATGTCTTAACAGGGCACTTAGGCTACTACTATTTAAATAGGTGAATGAGTATATGGCTAAAAAGGTGTTTGTTCCCTTTTAATAAAAGTCACTTATCATCATGGACATTGAGAAATAGCTGAAATGATTATTTTGGTGAGGAGAAGAAAGGCTCAGTGATTAGGGTGAGCCCCAGAAGGCTAACTGAGGCACCGTGTTTTCCCTCTCCCACAGTACTACTTTTGTGGTATTGATAAGTCAGCTTTGTGCCTTTATTTGCCGTGTGAAAAACAGGCACAATAAAGTTTTCTGCTTTGGCACAATGGCACTCAGAGAGGTGACAGCAGGGACTGAAGTGATATGTGCTGCAAGGTGCACAGCTGCTTGTACCTGGGCCACTCACACACCCAGAGTCACCTCCAGTGGAACCTCTTAGGTCTTGTCCAGGCATCAGCTCTGATTGATGGAATGTGTCAGATATCTGTGGTAATGCCCATCTTTATCAGAGAGCGAATATGTTTGTTACTACCTTTAAATTCCTGGATATCTGATGAAATCCAAATGCAAATATCAAAGTTAATCATTGTGACTAAGCTGCAATAGGCCTCCCTCCTCTGACAAATGCACACCAGCCAGTTTAAAAGCTGAAACAGAACCTAACCACATCCACAATTCTCCTGTTTTCATGCGCTCTGGAAAAATACGAACTATGCAACATGCTATGAAGGCCATAAAATTTGAGCTTTTCTGGATCAGGGAAGAGGAATCAGTTCCAAAAGCTTTGAGTTCCCACAAAGAATATCCTGTTGGCAGTTCCTCACCCTTTATACCAGCAAGGCCCCTAGCTCACTTGTTTTCACTGATCTGAATTGTGGCAATATGACAGAGAGAGAGTGAGAGTGAAAGGGAAATTCTTTCACATATGTTAAGGCCAGCTGTGTGGTACCTTTCAGTTCTTTGAAAAAAATGTAAGTTTTTAGGCGACCCTGCTGGTGACCTGAAAAGGCCACCATGACTCGAGTTCAGCAGGGGATGAGTGTTTGTTGCCCATGAAATGCAGCTTCCAGAAAGGAGAGTAAAAGTGGCTACAGCTGTGATAAATGTACCTGCAGATAGCTGCATGGATTAACATGGCTCTAATTTATTCCACATTAAGAAAAAGGACTATAATGAGTTATTAATAAAGAAGGACTAAAGATGGGTTCAAATTCAGTGGTTAATGCTCTGTATAATTTACTGCAATAATCCTTCTGACCAAATTTTTTTAAAAGTGCTTCTCCCTTTTTGTATGAATGAAACGTATGTTACTCTTCCCCCTAGCCCCTCACCTATCCCCAAGGTTTTGTTTGATCTTTTCCTACTGTTTGGCCATGAGCTGTGTAGGCATCAAGTGTGATATCTGTGCTGGAATTTGCTTCAACCCCCATTTGTCTACTCCATA
Organism: Petroica traversi; assembly: GCA_025920805.1. Taxonomy (NCBI): domain Eukaryota; kingdom Metazoa; phylum Chordata; class Aves; order Passeriformes; family Petroicidae; genus Petroica; species Petroica traversi. The sequence continues at coordinate 2,707,746 of JAHLSL010000015.1, forward strand.
GAAATATTTTCCTAAGCAAACATTTATGTTTGAGATGTCTTTAGTGTTGTACCTAATAGATTTCATAAATCATCTGTGCTGGCATTAATGGGACAGTGGAATCTCAGCACAGGGGGCATCACAGCAAAGGAAAATTCCATTGCAGCTGGCTGAAAATGCAGAGAAGTGGCTGCACTGCAGTGACATCTAGGTCCTATTTTTTGATAGGGTGCAGTCTTCGTTTACTGAACATAGAGTGACTCATTTGTAGGAAAATGGTAGTTTTGCTTTGAAAATAAGGATTATCTAAATCTTTTCTTTCATAGCATCTTGCTCATAAAGGACCCAATATCCTGCTTCCTTCACAGTGTTCTGTAGAGGCAGACTTCTGTACAGGGGGTGCAATTACAGTTCTCTGATGGCAGAAATTCAAATGTGCCCTAAAGCTCTACGTGAGCTGACTCCAAGCATCCAGTTCCCTTTCCTCCTTTTAAGATCTGAAAGGATACATTCCTGAAGTAATTAATTACTTAGTAGTTTTTTCAATGGCAGAAAGTGCTTATCCATAGGTACTCCATTCGAGCAGTTTGGAAAATTGTATTTGTGTGATCTAATACCCCATTTATTGCAACTAGACGTCTTGGAAGAGATGCTGAGAAAATGAATGTTGCTGTGGAATGGCTAGAAACTTGCTTCCTTAAACTGACTATATTAGTTCATGATTTCATCTCCTAGCTTTTTCTTGGCTGGTCTTATAGCTGTCATAGATAGGAGCCTGTCCAGAATCTGAATGGCAAAAAGCCTCCAATTTTTATCAAACTGCCCCCAAACCTGAGCAGAGTTTGTCAATGGTGACTATGTTGAAGTTTCTCCCTTGTGCTAAGTCAAAGCACACATAGTCTGTTGCATATCTGACTTGAAGAGCTTCAGGTCAAGATGTAGTATTAGTGCCATTACCTTGGAATTTTTTTAGTATTTTTCCCCAATGCCAGCCACAAGTGCCCTCATCAGGACCTGGCTACTTTGTGCTCCATTTCACAGAATTCTACTATTTCAACCTGTATAGTTTCTATAGGAAGTTGCAAAAGAGCACTAATTGTGTGAGCTTTTTGGGTAGTATCAAGTTTCTTATGAATAATACATCTGAAACATGTGTTTTTAGTGCAGCCTCCTACATAACAGCGTTGAAAACATATTCTGGAATGGTATTATTTTCCCTGGAAGTATTGTATAATCATTAACAATATCCTGATCTGAGTTTTGGCAAAATATGGCTTCTGGGCAGCTGCTGTGATAACTTGGCCTGTGTCAGCAATGGATCTTGTAATAGAGTGAGTTAAGTTAGTTGTTATTAGCAAAGATCCAAGATGAAAAGAAAACTGTAATAGAAGTTTTGTAGAAATTCCTACATATCGCTGAATTTTCTAAGCCAGCTCAGAAAGGTCTTTATGTAGTGATGTAGTGTGTAGAATGAAGTTGGAGATGTCGTTCCCACAGATATTTTAAAAGAGTTCCATGTTCCTAAAAAGGGTAGTTTAAAAATATATATATATTTAAAATCTGGTTCTTTTACTAAAGACAAAGGTACTAATTTCAGTTTGATTACCGGCCGAAAATAGGTTTTTCTATTTCAAATGAGTTCATGGGTATCTGTGTATTTTGTAGGCATTTAGTTCTTGCTGCTCTCTACAGTATTTCAGAAATTAATGGTAACATGAATGTATTTTGTATCTATTATTTGATAGCTTCATCTGACAGCTATGATGAATTCAGTCAGATCAAGCTGGAACTCCCAAAGCTTCATTAACAGAGGACTTGATCATAGGTTGCCGAGTGTTTTGAAGTAAGCAGAGTGTATTACATTCGTGCCTCTCTAGACACGAAGAAAAACTGTCTCCTACGCTGGTAAACGGAGGGGGAGGCGTTTCTGTTTCAATGAAAGCCCAGGTGGTGCTGATGAGGGGCCGGTGTCACAGCTGCGCTCTGGTCCCGGTCCGTGCGCTCACCGCGCTCCGACCGGCGCTGCCTTCCCTCGGCTCTGCGGCGGCGGGGAGCAGGCAGGTACCTCCCGCTAACACACGGACTGTGCCTGGCCCGGCGCGGAGCTGTTCTGTGTCTGGGGAAGCGCCCGCGCTGCCCGTACGAGCTCAG
>JAHLSL010000015.1:2710275-2735068 GCA_025920805.1 Petroica traversi
GATTATATGCAAAAAACTTCTCATTTCTTACATCTGCGATAGCGCGAATCTCGCCCGCCCTGCCAGCCCAGGGTGCCGGAGCCGGGAGGGAGCCCTCGCGTCCGTCCGTCCGTCCGTGCTGCTGAAAGAGCCCGAGCCGCGTCTGGCTGGCATGCGGTAGGAGAGATTCGCGCTATCGGAGATGTAAGAAATGAGAAGTTTTTGCATAATTTGCGTTTGAGGTATCGCATCTCGCTGCGGAGTGAAGCCTTCGAGCTCCCTCGCCCGACTCTGTTACGGTCGCGTAATGGGAAAAGTATAAAGTGCTCCTGATTATCGTGCTTCCTGGGGGCTGCGATACCTGCTGCACCGGGGGGGATGTGGAAGAGATTGTGCTCGTTCAAAAGTCTAGAAAGAAAAATGTAACTTTACAACGGTGCAAATTATGCAAATAAAAGTAGGGGGAGAAATCAGCCCAGATTGATTTCTAAAGGATTGTAAAATCCTTCATTTAAAGCTTAGGGTAATCTTTGACGTTTATGTGGGCACCTGAAAAAAAAACCAGCCCTGAAGCAGAGCTTTGGTATGGAAGAACAGTGCTGCTGAGAGCAGACACATTTCTGTCTGCTTCTCATTTAAAGTGCCAGCTCCTTCTTTTTTGTATACCTAATACACGCTACGCTTGGAATATACAGCTGTGTCACAAAGTCATTCTGTATTCCTAAAGCTTAATATAATCAAATTCATTGCCTAAAGATGGTGTAGTTGAAGATTTGATCCTTTTTCACTGAAGTGGAAATACTTTCAGTAATTGAAAGCAGATTCATGTCTGGAGTTGTACAAGCCAAGGTTTTCATTTTTAAAATAAACCTTTTGTTCTTCAGCTTTCAATATTTCAGTGAGCCATCCGGAGACCTCTGTTAATTGCTAGAGTAGACTTTAAGGAAGGATTGGGGGGAAAAAAAACTGAGAAAGGTATGTCAGTAATTAAATTCACTTAAAATAATGTCTGTATTCCAGTGCATGAACATACAACTGCAGCTTTTGTGCACATTATGTTTTAGTTTTCCCGTTCATCCACATGAATCTGAATTTGAACTACCCATCTGTCTGTGGAGTGTTTTATTTTAAACTATCTTCACTTATATTCACCTTTTTTAGCCCATTTGCCATTTTTTTAGCAGTTTATTAAACAAAACAGTCTGAACTTTGAAGATTTGGGGAAATACTGATCTCTTCCAGTAAACAAACCTGACAGTTTGTAGTGATAGCTGCCCTTTGTTAACTTTGTGTCTGTTTGCTGGCTGATCCTGTGGAAAGCTTTCAAAAACCTTGCCTTCTGATATTTTAGCAATGGGGAAAGAAACTTAGGACGTGAGCTACCAAACTTGCAGACAAAGACTGAGCTGCTCTGGAGCTGTTTGTTAGCAGCTTTGAAGGTAGAGAACAATGGAGGGAGAGGAAGGGAAGTACCTTCTCTCCCCTACGATCTTTAATCCATGGAGCAAATTCACTGAAAATGTGTAGAAAAGTTGCTGAAGATGGCAAAGGTCCCCTATCAATTGGAAAGTGTATTAATTTCTTAATAGACACAAGGATCTAATTGCCTATGGTTAAGTATAGCCTATCATTAAGATAAGAATCCTTAATTTGCATAATGGCACTAAATAGGCTGGGTTTATTCCCATGTGCTTCTAGGTGGTGTGCATGCAGCTGATGTAGTGGACTTTTCCTTCTTTCAAAAGGTAAAATCTTCTCATGTATCCTCAGTAAGTTCTGGTGGAAGTATTTGTGTAAAACCTGGGAAGGGGAAAGTGCTCAAAGAAAACAGAAAAAAATCTGGCTTACAATTTTTTTCATCCATCAGATTGGAGTCCAAAACTGTCAAGCAGCTCAGTAACTACAAATGAAATGTTACAAAATTTTTTGATTAATTGCCCTGCAATCCTGGCCTCGTATTTCACAGTATAAGGGGCTTTTTCCTTTCAGGGAGTTATAAAAGGGTGTGTTACAATTTAGCAAGAAACCTACAGCAATAGGACCTTTAAAAAAGAGACATTTTATGTTTAGATGGCTTTGGCTTGTCATTTTTGCTTTCTAACATTTCTGTAGTAGAACTGAGAACACAAGAAGTTACATGTTCCAAGCAGCATGGGGTATATTTTTTTTCCATTTGAAGAAAAGCAGCCAATGTGGTTGCTGTCTTGGAGAAACTGGATAATTGACGCAATAAAAAAATTATAAAATGTCATGTCAGATGTGCCAGATGTGTGTTCATTCTGCAGGTCCACAATAAGAATGCTGCCATACACCCATCAGCTTTGAAGTCTCATTTTTTTAAAGTACAAGTAGCAAGTTACAGGCTGAACTTTGAAATTAACTTTTCTAATACCGGAAAATTTTAGTACTGAAGTTTATTCTTTGGCTTTGGAGATACGGAAATATCTGTGAATAGCAGTGTATGATGCAAATGGACCCAACTTAAGGAATTTGTCTTGAACTATACTCTTTCAGTTCTTATGTGTATCTGTGAAGATTTAACATGACTTTTTAATTACCAAAATGTTCTGATAAGCAATTGTGAGATCAGACTTGGTATCTTTTTTCCCTGTAACTTGTATTGCTTCCCAATTCACTTGTTGAGATTAACAAGACAAAATAAAAGGTTGTACACTTTGTTCGGCATAGACATTTGAGTGATGATATCAGAAAACAGCACTTCACTGAATTGTTGTTCAAAATAGGAAAAAAGCACTGGCTTTCCTATTTTTTCTCTGTGTGTTTAAAGGTCTTATTGCTGTTTACATTAATTTTAAAAGCATCTATAGTCTTTGCTCTGTGTGGGTTTGAAGGACTTTTTCCAGAGGTAGTTACAGATTTATGCGTTTCAGTATAGGAAGAGCACTTTTGTATGTTCAGTAATGTGTGGAGGATGATGATGGCAGCTGGTGACCTCACTAATGGCTTGAAGATATATATATATATTTTTTAGATTTGAAGATTGATATACAAAACAAGAAATGAATGAAATAATTTAACCTTACTAAAAAAATGTTTCTGTAGTTTTCGAGTTAAGCTTTTTAAATGTTAGGGACAAGTGGAAAAAATGGCTCTTGTGTTCCTTTAAAAAGTGTTACCCACGTTAAAAACTCTGAACAGAATAGGTAGGTGGCTGAAATACTCTGAATGAGTAGAAAATGGTCATTCATCTTCTTTGTGTCAGATTAAGGAATTCAAAGTGCAATTATACATGAAAACCCAGGACTCATTCAAGTCACTACAAAACAAGGTGTGTAGTCTTCTTTTGAGATTGACATGGACCACCATTTATCCAAACTTGAAATGAAATAATTGTTTTGTGTAAGCTGCTGTAGATTGCTTTTGAAGCAAGTCCTTTAGATGTAAGAAGAAGGTAGAATTCTCATATCTGGACACAGTATATCGTTCTAGCTCAGAGAGAAAAGCTTATTTATGGCTTGTTATAGACAGCAGAAAGGACTTTGCATAGCTTTGGTGTATGAGTCATTGCGAACTTTGTGCTTTTGGTACTGTAATCACTGATTTTTGTGTTTCCTACATGAAGGTACCTTTACGGGAGGTTTGACTTCTGCTGTATTCAGAATTGAGGAGTTGAGTCTGCATGAAGAAGCATTGCAGCAAAAGATTAAGCCAAACATGTGAACGTGTTGAAATTTGCACAAACTACATCTACAACTCAGAGTAATGGTGGCCTGACAAAATGGCAGAGGTGGATTTGCTGTGATTTCAGAAGAACTGTGTTATGCTAGAACTGATTGAAGACATGTGACAGGGTTTCTGCATACGTAATTTTCTGTGGCAGAGGAACAGCAATTTTGGCAGTAGCAGTAAGTTAACATATCTAGTATCACATCAACAGTGGGTTATGTGATTTCATCTTTCTGATACAACTTGCTGTTTTGCCACTTTCTCACTTTTGAAGGGTATTCAGACCTATAGAGCAATATTTCTAAGATGATTAAAAGAGAAACAGATTTAGAAGAAAAAAAATTAATCTAAAATAAGATCTCTTGCATCTCTGCATAACTTAGATCCAAGTGCTTTACCAGCTTTTTTATTCTTTTTATTCTGCTTCAGTTGTTATTAGTCCGAGAGCTATTGACATGTGGCTTTTTTTCTTGGTATCAAGAAGAATTAGTCTCCTGGAGAGCTATTTAGAACATAAAAGTATATATTAATCAAAATTTAAAAAAAGAAAAAAGCAACTGCTATTATATAATGATATTATTTAGTTGGTTTATAAAAAACCACTACCTTAAGCTTTCAAATTGTCATAACTTACAGACTAATTTTTAAACTGCTCTAATTTTCACCTTTAATGTAGTTGCTGACCACACACAAAGGGAAAAAAAGGAATGGAAATGTTTTTTTAGAGCAGCTTTTGACTTAATCATATAGACCTGCTTTTTCATAAAATATTATTGTAGCCTTGAATGAAATATAACCAGTTTCAAATCTGCAGAAATTTCAGAGTTGTTAATTTTTGCAGAAGGGTTTTTCTTCTTAAGTCAGAAACTGCACTGAAGAAAATACTGTTATCCAGGGAGTTGTAAAAACTAGCCTGGAAAGCCTCTTATGTTCTTTCTTTTAAATAGAACAGAATTGCCTTACGTAGCAAAGTTAACTTTGTTAACCTTTTATAATTATTTAACCATTATTTCATTTTACCCCCTGCTTAAACACTGTACATTAATGCAATAGACACCTGGCTGTGCTCTTAAAAGTTTATTTGTCTTTCAATTCCTGTGATAGTAGGGGGCAGTATATCTCCTTAATTATCTTTGTTCAGGGAAATGTTGAAAGGCCAGGGTAGTTAAACAGGGCCATTTGGATTTGCAGTAAGGTCGAAGTCGGATGCAAAGAAAGTGGTTAAATGCATTATCATCTTATTGAGCACATCATCAGTAAAGTGACCTTGATGGAGGTGGAAAAAGCCATTTGGCTATTTTATGACAGCCACCTCTCTGCTGGCTTTATCCCTGCCAGAGTGTACTTCAGATACCTTTATCACAGTCTTCTCTTGTTGCTTTGAAATCTGATTTTCCTTAATTACAGATAACGAGTTAGAGGCCCAGCAATGAGAACAATGAAATGAACTTTTCTAATAATGGCAAATTTTAGTACTGAAGAGTTTATCCTTTGGCTTGGGAGATCTAGAAATATCTCTAAATTGACCGTTAAGGTGACCTTTATGCTAATTATTATATACCTGCCTTTAAGGATTTCATCAATAATCATTGGGTTTTATTCATTACTTTTTAAATTGTTTTTCAGTTGCTATGAGGAGAGGCAAGCCAATTTCCAGCCTTAGTAGCAGGGACATTATTTATTACTTGTTTGAATGTGTGTGTATTTATGTTTTTATAAATATACTCAAACCCGGGGAGACCTGTGGCTAAGCTGGAAACAAATAGTTTAGAAAATATATAATTAATGGTTAAATTTCTATCTTGTGTTTTGAAATGGTCAGTATTGATGTCTTAAAAGCTTATAAAAGGATAATTCTAGCTATTGCATGTTAATATAAGTATTTAATCAAAATAATCTCAACTGTCCATCTTCCCCTCTTTCCTTTTTAACTGTCTTTTCTCATTCAAGAAAGATTTCTTTCATTTGTGTAAAACTACATTGATTTCAAATAAACAGGGTAGTTTTCAATTTTTGGCTTTTAAAATAACTTAGTGCTTCTTTTTTTTTTTTCTTTTTGTAGTGCTCTCTGTCTAGGCATTGGCATAATTGCTAAGGGATTTTAAAACAAATGCAAAAATACAAGGAAAGAGAATAACAGGAAAACTGGATCCAAATTTGACCACCTGAAGGTATAGGTTAATTAACTGAGACTCACAGCAGAGCATTAAAAATTACTAGAGACGAGAGGGAATGATTTATAAGAAAAGATGAAAAGAAATAAAAAAAACAATGCAGCATAGTCACATGGGAGAACCACCTGCAAGATTTTTAAAGACCTTGTGGACTCGGATGATGTGTCTAGATGCAGTAACATGAATTAAGGAGCTGCATATCAAGACACATTTTGTAATGGTAACATCCTGGAGGCTATGGAAAATAGCACAGTTCATCGAGGTTCCATTTTTTGAAGAACAAGTATTACTTGTTTTGTGACAGTGTGTTGAGTGGCTGTTACACCTTTTGTTCCTAAGCTTTGATTATATGTTGCCATTTTGAAGATAGAGGATTTTAGCTTCCAGTTTGCAACCTATGAGCTCTTTTTCTTCAACACATAGGTGATATCCTAAGAAGAGAGTAGGGTTCTTCTTCCCATCATCAGGTCTGACTTTGGAGCTGGAAGGCATCTCATAATTGTCTCCTCACCAGTTTTATAGCAGTAGGAAAGCACATTACCCGTGGCTTTGCAGTGTTTTTCTGGGACATGTTACTTCAGGCAATTAAGATTTTAAAGTTGCCAGTTGCCAGCAGTGTTTCGGTGTGGTCTTTAGCACAGGGTTAGAGTCAGAGTGCAAACTCAGCATGAAGCATCATCATCCCCATGGAGTGAGAATCTCCTTTCTCACTCATGCCAAGTTGCTCTTGTTCCTCACAGACTTGCCTGTTGATCTACTCACTTATATGATAGAAGTGCCCTTTGCCTTTGTAGTCAAAAGAATTTTCTTACATTTTTCTTTCTGTTTAATTATTCTTGCTTCCTCCTCAGCTCTCTCCTTGTACTTGTCAATCATGTTCTGCCGTTAAGCAGGAGGATTATCTGTATGTGTGTATGTGTTTCCATATGCCCTACCACAAGACAAGCCTTTTGAAGGCAGACACATGGAGGCAGAGTTTGAAAATGTAATTCTGTCAAACTGTCTTTTTCCTCAGATGACTTCAGGAAGGTTGCCACACAGCTAGGCCTATCCTTTGTCTTGTAATGATACTGAATCTTAGGATCTCTCCTACCAAGCAAGAGACAAGCAGTAAGATGATGGATCTCGGGCTGAAGATCTCCCTGCCCTTGACAAGTATGCTGAAAGTACTGACAATATTGAAATCTTTTTTGTAGACTGGAAGTATCTCAAAGAACTTTTCTTTTCCTACCCTGTCTTCATTTTCTTTTGCCCCTCCATTGACAATTTTGGTTTATGGAGCTGAGCACATATTTTATTTTCGGGAGACTTTCTTTTCAACATCTGTCCTTTCTCCAAAGGATATAGTAAGATTCATAACATTGAATTGGTGTCTTCAGAACATTTCAGCCAATCCTTTTCACCAAACCCTGCTACTCCTCATTTGTGTAGAGCCCAGTGTTTACCACCCTCCTTTTCCCCTAAGGTCAAGGAATCTTAAACAGACTTTTCAGTCAGTGGGTTCCTTTCTGGATGTAAAATCTTCTCCCCTGATGATTTTTATATCAGTGGCCTTTGGATAGTATTTTGAGTTATTCCTCAACAGTCCTGCCAGCTTTTCACAGAAGAGACCTGTGTATTATTTATCAATTCTCTTTTCCCATTTCTGCCCTCCAGCTCTTACATTACTCCCTCATCCTAGTCCTTTCTACCTAATACTAATCTACTGCTGATCAGAGCTATGGCAGCAGAACCAGTTACTTGAGGAGAAAGAAGAAGAATAAAAATAAAGCCTACATCAGACAAAGTTATGTTTTTGCCTTTGAGGCAATTGGTTTTGCTTGCAGTGATTTTGGTGGCATCAGGCAGAGCTGAACATTCTTCATTCAGCTTGTATATTCTCTGCTTTTGTTTCTTGTAGTGCAACTGAACCTCATAAAATAACGGGTAACAAATTGTTCATTTGGAGTGTTTGGTTTTGCTTTGCAATATACAGCAGAGCTTGGGCTAGAATTGGTTCTTTGATTATTTTTTCCCCCTGTCTTTTTGTGTGTAGCTTTTTAAGTGCATGAAGTTTCCATGTATGTTCTTGAGCCAGGTGTGGTCAGTATGCAATAGAGTACATGGGGATCTTTATTAAATACAAAAAATGTACTGAGTCCTATAGCAAACTGAATTACCATCGCTCCGTGAAAGTAGGTTTGTGGGGTATAGTCTGTATAGAAATGATCACCTTTATTAACATAATTTGTAGACTGAGCTGTGTTAGTCTGAAACAGCTTATGCATGCATGTGTATAGTTTGACTTTTAGCCTAGGGAAGGAATCCCCTACGTTCAGATGGCTGATGTTCTACTTCTGTTTGTGGCTATAACGCAGCACCTCCTTAACATTCTGTGTGAGTGTTGAAATGTAGCAGGCCATGGGTGTCAATAAATCCAGAAGTCTGGCAAGCAGGAATACTTGAGAAGTCTTGGAAAGCATCAGTTGTGCTTGCCTGCCGAGAGCTGCCTGCAGCTGAGAGTGCTGTGCTGCAGGCTAACTCCTATAGCCATGAGGTGTCCCATCCTTTCTTGGATTTCCCAAATTTTGCCACATGGTGGAAGAGAGCAGTGGAATGGAAAGAAGAAACCAGCTAGGTGCCTTTCTTTTTCACTGTGGAGAGAAAAATTAGATTGTAGAGGAGAGATAGATGCGTAGTCTTTGTGTACACTAGCAAAGGGAGCAAGCCGAGGTCCATTTTCTGTTACAGCTCAAGTATCACTGATGTGCACAAGCACTTCACCAACAGCCTGGGGACCTCATTCATTCAACCTCCTGTGAGCAGTCCATGGTTCATACCCTTCCTTGAACTGTGTGGGTGTTATCTGGGAGAGTTTTTGGTTGTTAGCCAAAAACTAAGGCAGGAAGAATGCTATCAATTACAAGTTATTGATGATTTTGTGCCAGTGTTTACTCTCAAGCTTGCACTGAATTGCTCCTGTTGAGTTAGTGCAGATATAAACATTGAGCCTGAGGCTCATGGTCAGGATAAGAGGGAAAGGGTAAAACAAGGGACACACCTGTGGCTCTAAACATACTTGTATTTGACAGAAGCCATTAACACTTCCAGCATAGCATTGCAAACTTAACAGCAAATTCACCCAGTATATCTGCTTCAGAATATTTTTCACACTACCATCCTGGTTAGGTCTGGATTTCTTTGTTCTTTTTCTCTGGTGATTTCAGTGTGGGCCTGTCAGGCCAGGGCAGGTGGGAACCCTTTAAAAAGTGATCCTGATAAACCTGGAGACTCTCTTCTGAAAAGTTAGTAGTTATCTCCATTTTACTAATTCTTGATTCCACAGATTCACTTCCTGTGCTAAGAACATTTAAATGATGCTTTTGCTCCCAGGGTGTTTTTGTCATATAGCTCTTAATTTAAGATAATGAGAATTTTTTTTAATTGCTTTTGAAAAAAATAAGAAAAAACCGCACAAGAATATGAAATGTCAGTTCCCTTTCAGCACTCAGCCTAGTTGAGAGGCTGCATGCGTAACTACCTTGCATGTACCTGATCTCGCCAGATTTGTTGCTCCTTTATCAGTGAAATCAGCTTCAAAAATGTTCAGCTTTGCCTCATTTTCATGTACATTTCTACATTTTTTGAGACAAGTAAAAGTACTCTTAACTTGTGTTAGTGGTCACACTTCATTAAAGTGAGATAACTAAATAGCAAGACGTGTTTTGGTGTGTTTCCTGCTGATGTAAATGTATGCAATGTAGTTTTTTAGTTCACAGAAATAAGTTCTTTCATTATGCATTCAACATCCTTAAAGTCATAAACCTTTGTGCCATTATATTCCTATTGCTACAATCGGATTTTAAGTTGGTTGAAAAGGATGTAAATAGTCCCTTTGGCTACCCATATGAAGAGCCTAAAGAAATGCACTCATCTCTGTTGTAAGTCAATTATAAATCACACTAAATGTTTCTCTGTGCCAGAGGAATGACCCAGCTAGCTTATGCTTTGGATGGAACTACATCTCCTTTTATAAAGCCACTGTTGCTTGTTTAAAAAAAAATTATTAGCACTGATGCAGAGAAGCCAGATTTTTGTAAAGTAGTGGACTCTGCCAGCTGATCTGTTAATCAGTAATCTGTGGCTCTTCCTTTCACTCAAATGCTGATTTCAGTTGAACAGATAGACTTCATATTGTATGTGTTCATACTTTGGGGGTATGTTACAAGTTATTTGATATATGTAATAAGACTTGTCATAATACTTGTCTATTAAGTCACAGCTGAAGTTCCCTGTGCAACGTGATTTAAATTAAGAAACCTGTTGGAGGTCACAGATGGGATCTGAATTCTGAATCTTTGGAGTTTCTAGATCAGATTGCAAAATAAGGATTATTGCCTCCCAGAATTATTTCAAGATCATTTCAAGGTCATGTCAAGATATGCCCTCTCCTTGTGAGCCATCCCTATTGCATTCACATGTCTGCAGAGATACTCCTTGGTGTCCTTAGTTTCACATGGCAGCCCAGAGCTGCCTAAGAGGGCACAGATCCAGCATAGTCCTGGTACAGTTTGGATTGGAAACCACTAATCCAGGCTGTTAGACAAAGGCATGGCTTATATTTATAAAATATCTCACAAGGAAGAAATGCAAAGCTTTTTATTTCCCCCACCTCTTCAGAGGAGATTTGTATGCAAGTTGACTAATGCACCAAATTTCAGACAGATATGAATTAAAACCGCTAAGTTATGAATGCCTGAGAAACAGAGTGTGTAGTGGAAATGACAGATCCAGTGCAGGAGTGTTATAATAACTTAATATTATAAATGCAATAAAACCAGAAATAGGGACTTTCATGTTTCAGAAGGAGATTATGACTAGACACATTTCTTTTGTAGACAAATTCCCTGCTATGTGGCAGCTGTAGCACTAGCAGGTCTTTACATGCCCACAAGAGCAAAGCAGTTTTTAAAGAGGTAGTGCACTTGAAACTAGCAATCAGTTGGGGATTTTTTTAATATCTTTATTACAAGCATCTGTAAAGTTTGAAGCGCTGTCTACTTGACTGGAGTTTCCTGGAACAGATGTCTAGTGTGTATCAAATGTGTCTAATACCTTACTGGGCCCTTCTCAGGTCAGGAACTCTTAAAATCATAAGGTAACAAAATGTTTATTTATTTATTTTAGGTGTTATGGTGGTTTTAAATGCAGGTACCTTTCACATGGCTAGCATTTGAGAACTGTTACCCTTTTCATTCTATGAAAGACTTGAGAAAGAGGAAAAAGCCATTTACTGAGAGACTTGTTTGTGTTCTTCAGAGGAATCCCCTTTTGTCTTCCACACTTTGTAACTGTTCACAAGCACACAAATGTGGGGTTGTGGTTGTTTTACTGTCATGAAACACTCTTGAAGAGAGGATTTGGAAGCAGGTTTGCAGAAAACAAGGTAATGGGAGTATTTTAAACTCCTTCATTCACATAAGGGAAAAGAGTGTTTCAAGTTGTAACTTGCATTGTAATGTGTGAATAATAAAATACTATCAGTATTAGGCACACAGTATTAGGCAACTGACTGCAAGCTAGTTTTATTGGATAGCAATAGATTACAAGTGTGGTTGCATTTCAAATCACAAATAGGTACAGTATTTGTGACAATAATTATGTGGAAAACAGTAGTCTTGCTGTCCCTTAGACAATATTGAACAGTTTAATCCCAAGAGAGTTAGAAATACAAATATAATGGGATATGCCTGATAGGGAATAGATCTCCTGTATTTCGTACTAAAATTTAAATGTGAGTAGTTGCTTTCCTAGTTGTCTGTGACTGATATTAAAACTTAAATCTTACATGTTAAGATGTTAAATCTCACATCTGAAGCAAATAAAATAAATAATCTTTGATAATATTAATGGAAAATGGATAATAAATTTATGTTCATTAGTAATGAACAGAATTTAAATGTGCAGGTCTCCAAGGATCAGAAAAATGTTTTTCTTTCATCATTTCTAAAAGAATTTGTGTAATGCCAAAATTCTGCAACAATAGGTATAAAGAATCAGCTAATCAGAAAGTCAGACTAGTCAACTGAAATATTTTGAGTAGGCAATATTTTTCTTCATGCTGTACAACTCTGAGTGAAATTACAGACACTGGATTCTTGAATAGATCATAAAACAATCTTAAAATTGTTGGAGCATCTGGGTTAGTAGACTGTATAAATTTACATCAATACTGCACAATTATGTTTACTACTATGTGGAACAACAGAATTTTGATTACAAACTTAGAGATGATAAATACCAAGAACATGTTAAAACTCTGGCATCTTTTTAACCTGTAAAACCTCCTCACTGGCTACTGCAGATAGATTTTCATAATGAAACAGTGGATCATTTCTTGTAAGAAGTTACAAGATTAGAACTGTTGCATAAAACATGTTCAGAATATAGTAACAAAAACCCATAAGCTGCTTGCTCTCACTTGTGGTAGACCAAGACTGTGACAGGAACACAAGTTACGGTCTTACTTTTTCCAAAATATTTGCAGGAGTGGTGTGGGTGTATTGGCAAGCCCTGCACACTGTTCACAGGGCAGAAGCATCTGTTATTTCAGGGAAATAATTTTGGCTTCTGTTGTTTTAACCGAGTTCTGCTGCTGATACAGTTATATCTGTGGTAGAACATTTACTGGCATAAATGTTTGTTTAGAAATGTCATTAGGGTTTTTTTTTTCTCCATTTCTGTTATGAAAACAGGTCTACCATCATATGCAGTTCATCAGTTCTTACAGTTTTTATAACAAATAGTAATCTCTTAGGCGTAAATATATTGTCAGCTGTTTCCCATTATTATTTTCCCTGGGAGCTCCATGGTGGCATTTTTAACCAAGGAAAAACTTAATTGGCTACACTAAGAAAATACTGACACATGCAGAGACATTGTCAAACCAAAGAGGTGTTACCCTGTCCTCCTTACATGTATTGAGTTTGCTGTAGGGGTGTTCCAGTGACTTAAAACAGGTGCTTGCAGAGAGCAACTGAGCTTTTGTGTGTTATATTTTTTCCTGCATGCACTATCCCCGTTATATCCAGCTCTGAAAGTCTTAACTCCACTATATTGGCAATTTTGTCCCTGAGGCTTTTCAGTCCAAAAAACCCTCCTCTGAGATAAATCCTGGTTTAACTCTGATTCAGCTGGGGTAAGTTGGAGGGTTGTAGCACACAGAGGAAGAGGAAAGCTGAAGTTTCTACTGCTGTGCTGTAATAAGGGTGCAGTATCTGGGTTTACAAGTTTATCTAATAGTGATCCATGGACACTGTGTAGATGCTTTTTGTTGTGCATGCAGTTTCTCAGGGTGGCTGGCATAGCTGAGAGGCATTGCTGACAGACTCTTGTTTCAGATGTGTTTTGTGTAGGCATTACTGGCCTCTATTATGAAAACATTTTCTGGCAGGATTTGTCTGTGTTTGATTTCTTTAAATCGTTTTAAAAAAAAAACAAACAAGAAATCAAGACAAATCCAAATAACTGGAACAAGGTGCTGTTTTAGAGATTGTATAATTATTTGTAGCATAGTGGGCTGACCTGTATTTGTGTGAAAATTGTTAAAGTATGTTTAAAATTAGAAGAAAACAGCAATAGATCCTGAAGTTAAAACCTTTTCCATGCATGTGGTTTACATTGAATATGATAATGTGCTATGCATTCATTAATTTAATACAAAAACACCATCTGTATAACAAAGATCAAAATAACTTCTGTATTTTCTTCGTATTGAATCAAGTCGTTTCCAGATACTGCACAGAAGGAAAAGCAAACACCCTATACCACTTTCCCCCACCCCTGGGGTACCATTTCCTTTTGTATTCTCTCCTTACTGGTGTCTTACTGGGCAGGTTGACTTTTCCCTAAGGGGCAGCTAATTGTGCATTTCTGAGCTGTGCTTTATTCCCTGATTGCATTTTGTTACCTGTGTGGAGGGATAACTCTACAAGAGGAGTGGTGCAGCCCAGCATACTTCATGCTGGAAGCTCTCTTGAAATGGCCTCATGGCAGAGTGCTTTTTCCCACACACCTTGTTCTGAAATCTTCCTAATTCTTTTTTAATCCCTTCTTGTTCATGTCTGCTCTGATTTGTTAATTCCTTTTTTTTTTCCCCCATGGACTTTTTCATTTGCTTGCTTGCTTGCTTGCTTGGTCGGTGAGTTGTGTTCTTTTGTTTTTCATTGCAGACTTGGGCTCCTTTTTGGTGCTTCTTTACCATCTCATCTGCTTTGGGCTTTGGCTTATCTGTGCCTGCACTGAACCACTTAGTTCTGGTTTAGACTAGAAATATATTTTTTAACTAGGCATATTTTTGAGGCAGTCTATGCTGGTTTAAAGGGAGAAAGATGAGGGGCACCTCAAGTTTTAGGGAGATGTGAGCAGCAATGTCTCCTGTCCTCTAGCCTGCCTTTCCATTTCTCTTTCTTAATTGATATACACTTTTTTGTTAATTTTGTTCAATCTCAGTGAAAACTTGAGGGACAGGCTCAATTCATCTTCAGAAAACCCCCTCAAATTTCATTTCAGTTCAGCACCCTGCTAGAAAGCAGACGGATTTATGGGACTACAGAAATCCACCTAGATCCTGGCTTGGGTGCAGTGCATGTAAGCAGATAGAGAGAACAAGCCATGTTTAGGCTGTCGTGTGAGAGTTGTACATTCTGGCTTCAGCAAGAGCAGGACTGATTGCAGGATTAACTTTAAAGAAGTTTCTCACTACTTAATCCACAATAGCTGCTGATGGGATGTTTGGTGCATCTCCTCTTACCATTACTGCTCCTTTGCTCAGAGCTGGCCTTTCCTAATCCAGAGTCAGTATTGGTGGGACAGAAAGGTTGGAAAACATCGATTTAGAAAATGAAAGGTAGCTTACTTGCTATCTTGAGGAACCAGGACCTTGCCACTTTGCACTGGAACTTGCATTTTTATTCTTTGCACTTTCAAGTTGATGTGAGAGGAAGGATCAAATAGTTTTCAAATTTCAGATAATTAATAAGTAACTTATTCTAACATTAAACTTACATTCTTAAAGGAAAGCAATGAACCTTGCAATATTTCAATTAGTAATACTTTTTTACTTCAAAATGCTTTTGAGTTGCTTGTGACTATATCTGAAGTGATATTGTGGACGTTGTGACTAATTATGAGAGCTGCACGTTAGCATTGTAACTGGCTAGCTTTGCCTTCCTCAAACAAAATAAAGCGTTTCTTGCAGAAAGTCTGTCTGTGAAGAGCAGTAATCGTAAATGATTGGCATGTATCTGACCAGATACAATTTTGGTATCCCCATTCTTGGTTCAAAACCTGACTTAGAGCAATAGACTGACTTGCATAAAATAAAATAAAATGGGGCTTGTTTCCAAATGAAGGTGGGTGATGTGCTGTAACATGAAGATAACCAACTGAACTTTGCTTGTTCCCCAAATAAGTGCAGAGATCGGAACAAAAACCTCATACTCCAGTACCTTTCAGGATACTGTTTTAAGGTGGCTTTCTTTTAGTTTCTAGATTGCTATTTATTCGTTGGTCGCTGCTTTTCTAGGTTGTCATCCTTTGCTTCTAGCTGCTCTGCAGACGTGCAGGCTACCCAAGGCTTTAGACTTACCAGGTACTGTCCTGTTACTCTGTCCTGCTACTGGGTAACATTAGGTAGGAATTAAGGTTCCTTCTTATGTCAAATTTTGCAAAGACCCCACTTACAGTGTAAGGAAAGCAAACCATAGGGTCTGGTACTAGAACAGACAGGTCATTACTAACCCATATTTGCAAGGGCACCATTTTTGGAAGTGGAACAAGATTTTGTCAGGGATTCAAAGCCTTTTCATTACACAGAAGTTTCTAATGTGAGTGTAATAGAGAGGATTTTCGATTATTGTACTCAGGGACAGGAGAGGATAAAAAAGGAAAGTTGCTCCTGCCACTGCAACTCTAAATCTTGGGGTACAGTAATTCTCTAAGACTGTAGCCAGTCTTGAGCCAACAGTTCATTGCTGAAAAAAGGCATAATACAAAAGGACCAGAAGGAGGGACAGGGGGGTGGGGGGAGCAGTGGTGGGAAAGGGCATAGTTTTCTTTTGGGTTAGCAAGTCAATCCAGAACCCCATGCAGATAGGTGGGTAATAAAGGGCAGAGAGAGGGAGGTGGCAATGGCTTGCTAGAGTAAGTGGAAGATAGGGCAGGTGACCTCTTTTTGTTGGCAGGCCGTGTAAATAGTTCAGCCCTACACTATAACTTCAGCCTTTGTAGCACTGATGTGATCTTTTAAAAAGCTGCATCCTGTTTTAGCATATAGGGCATTGGTGTGAAGGCATTTATGGTGGCAGATTGGCTTGAGTTTCTGCAGAGAGATACCTGATTCTGTGCTCCACCTAAGTCTCCTGTTCTTTAAAGTGTTTTCCTTGCACTTGGGATGTATGTAGGGCACAGATGTATTAGTTAAACATGTTCATTGGTGATTTCAGTATCAGTGAAAGTGAAGGTTTCAGTGCTGACTTGCAGTGTATTTGCCATTTATTTACTTCTTAGGATACCCAGTGGGATATGAGAGTGAACTTGTCCCGCTCTTATTCGAGCCTCAGTATGCTTACTGTGCACATTTGTGCAATTACTCTGAAGAAAAAATCCCTACAATAGTCTGTAAACCTGAGCAGCTGTTGTGGCTTTCTCCACAGGAAAATGAAAGGATTCTATCACAGACACCCTGTGAGTTTGCTCTCAGTGTCTTGCTGCAACTGTGCCCTGGCAGCACAGGAGCACAGTCCTGCCTGAAAGGCATGCTGCAGTACAGTCTGGGCTGCAGTTGGTCTCTCTGCAAAACTCTGCTGCTCAGTCTCATTGCCATCCTTCTCTAAGACTATTTTCTCCTTAAAAACACCTCTCAAACAGCTGCACAAGGTGCATGCAGCCAAGCACTTTCAAATAATACAGCTCCTTTAATAGCTAGTCCTCAGTGCAGAGCTGAGTGAGCTGAGCTTCTTGATTGTCACAGAGCTGAATGCTTGCTCAGTTCTGTGTAGCATACACCCCTATGAAAAGGGACAGTCTGCAATCACTTTGGCAGAGCTAGATGCCATGTAGGTGTCATACAGTATCCGCTGTTGGTTACTCACCAGTTGGAGATGATGAGGAAGTATTTTGAAAGAATGAGAATTTAAAGGCCTGAACTTTATTCTGGAAAAAAATCCCTACAAACCAAACACAAAATGCTTTGCTCTCACTGTATGAGTCTCTTTGCTGTTGGGCCCTCAACTTTAGTGTTATGGTCATTTTATAATCTCTTGAATGAAACTGGGGAATAATGGGCAAAACTGGACAGTGAAGCAACAAAGAATTCATTGCTGGATTTTTAAAAAGAATTCTTTTTTATAAGCAGAAAGATTTGTTGAGTCATCCCAGCTCTCTCCTCATGATTCATTTTGTGTGAGTTTGCAAAGAAGATGGAGAGATGCCAAAATTCAGGGAGGAGATCCCATGTAATCCTGTAGTGTGCCAGAGAGGAAAGGCTGGACAGAAGGATTACATGTGCTCCTGATGTGTTCATTTATGGTAATGCAGCTTTGCTATTTGCCAACCACATGGGTACTTAAAAGAGGAGATTAATGGTGGAGAACGTCAGCTCAAACCTACCATGGCTGTTTGAAATAAGGTTTATCTGATAAACAGTATTTCTGTAAGGTCATTCTGCATTTTAGTTGTTTTACTACAGGCTCTTGCAAATTGATTGGAAACTTGGCTTGTGAGGTTGGGTTTGTACTGTGGTTTTGTTAAGAGTGAGAGCTGTTAAATGTGGCGTGAGGCTGTACAGCCTTTTCAGGCAGCAAATCCTTGCTAAAAGGCCTCCTGTTATCAGTGTCACAGGGATATGCTTTTGATGTGCACCTGTAGCCCTGGGGGTAGGGACAGCACAAGGCCTGTGGGCACTGAGCCTACGCTGGTGCTGAGTCTGAAAATTGCTTGAGTTTTGAACGAGTGCATGAACGTCCCCATCTTTAAGTTCAGCTTGTTTCAAAACAGGCAATGCCTGAAGAAGCAAATTTCTTCAGGTATCATTTAACTTCAACTAGTTAATTAGTTCTACTGACAGTAAAGGAGAAGTGAGTGTGATATGTCAGCAAATTAATTTTTGTTTTTAGAATGTATTATTAATAATATTAAGAAAGGCAGTGAAATACCTGGTGTGGATGCCTCTTCTGCAAACAGAGAGTATCTTTGGTGCAATATTTGCATTTCATAAGGTTTGCTGAGATTCATATCAAGTGTAAAGAGTATGATAAACTGTTTTGCAGAATTTAATAGGAGATAAACACCAGTTTTAGTGCATGGAGAGATGCCTGTTCAGTGATAAAGCTAAGATTACTATCAGCAGATAAAATTTTGTCTTTTCCACGATACTCTTTGTTTCCAATTTTAATATAAAATGCTGTCAAAAAATGAACTTAAAATGTAACTTCATTCTTCTTGGGGGGGATTAAGAAATCAGGAAAAAAGTGTACTTTTTTAGGATTTTATTTTTTGTTTTACTTGTTTGTACCTGACTGTTGGTATGTAATGAGTCATCCACTGTTTCTCAGTAGAACATAGATACTAACTCTTGCTTTTAATTCAGTATGGGATGAACAAGGCAACTTTATGTGTAAAAGTTAATTCTTGGTAAATAAGATATTTGTAAAGAGAGTAGATAATCCAGATAAACTGCAGGTTCACAGTAGCCTGCCTTTTACTTAATCTTTGCTGAGAGTAGATTAGGAAACCAGGTTAAATCAAACAAGCATGCTTTCATTTGGGAGGTGTCATTCAAGGCTAACACTGAGCATGAAAAATGCTGGTTGCCATTTCAGGGAGTGAAGATTGTCAGATCCACAAACTCTTACTACTCTTTTGCTGCCTTTTGCTGTAGTTTTTGGCAAGGCAGAATTTCAGAAAAGCTCCCACATCCACTACATGAAGCATTTAGTAAATGCCAGTGCCCCTTTAAATTTCTACATGGTAATTTTTGGTGCCTTTTCTTTTTGTAACCAAAGCTAACGTTATCTGAGGAGGAATCTCACAAATTCCCTGTCATAATATTTTACTGTGCTGTAGGTGGTTTCACTGCTGGTTCTTAGCAGCTTTGCAGAAGCAGATATTGCCCTCCATTTTGAGAGGAATGCACCATCTCCTTGAAATGGCAGCTCTGGGAAGGATCACTGGGTGTATTGTCAAGCCACATTTAAAAGAAAAAAAAAAAAGACAAGAAGGGGAGTTCAGAAGCTTTCAAAGGCTCAGAGTGGCCGTATTGTAAAGTAGGTGGAAGGCCTTGCCAGATAAATGTGTTTTAAGGTCTTTCCCCATGAGGAAAATCTTACATTTTCCTGCCAGCACTTGGGATTGCCCAGGCAGTGTCCATAGCCACCTCAAAAGTGAGTGCCCTCCAAAGGCTTTGGACATTCCCTGTTGAGAGCAGGGAGTGTCTGTGTGCAGCGCTGGTGCCTCCATGGGCCGTGGTTCTGTTGTGCACCAAGTGCTGCTGCTGCCCCAAATGCAGTGCAGCCTTGTGAGCTTCGTTTTCATTCATAACCTTCATTATTTCACATATTCGGAAGTTATTTTGTGTTTTAACCATGTTAAATGTTCACCCTACTGAGTTCAGCACTTTATGAAGTTAAACCTCCTGAAGTGCTCTGTTGTGACATAAAGCTGTGGAGGGAAAATGCTTGTCAGTGGGTGTCATCCTGAAGTGTTTGGTGAAGGCCTTTTTGCAGGACTGAAGTGTTTTAGTGCCCAGGTAAAGTAAACTGAATTATATGGGGTACTCTAGTCTTTTTGCCATTTGCTGCCCTAGCTGTAGCGTATTTAAGTCAACAAATTTAGAGCTCCTTTCTGTAGGGTTTGTAGGTGCAGTGGCAGAAGGGTATGATTGAAAGATGGACTTATTTTGGGAAACCTAATTATAACAGCATCATTTTATTTTTTTATTATTGTTGCCCAATTTTGTCGTGCTTCTAGTGTTGCTATTAATGTCTTCCTGAATGTCAAATTCAGACTGCTGATGGTGATCATCTCATGTCATATTGCTAAATATATACATGCTGTTGAGAATGTCTGATGTAAATGTTATGCCAGACCTTCTACATATGCATATTAGAAAACTTGTTATGCTAAATACCTGCTATCAAATACATACTTATCTGTTTTCCTAAGTGATGCACAAAACATTGAGGCTTTTTTTTAGGAATCATCATGCTATTGTATTATTTTAAATCATCTGTGATAGAAAATATCTCACTTCTGAATGATTGTGACACTAAATGATGCTAAGTAAGAAATTCCAGATATATCTTCATTTTCAACTGAAAGCTAATGTGATTTCCTTATAAATGTTTCTCTGAGAGATCTGGATGCATGTGACTACCACCTAGCAGTCAAATGAAGAAAGCCAATGAATGCCTCAGGGACATTCTTAGTAAAACTTGCTAATATATTAAAATAAAATAAAAAAAGTTGTTCCTTCTAGTCTGGTAAATTCAATAAGGCTTCAATTTTTAATGTTAAATAACTCTTTATTTCTTTTTTTCCGAGTAATTTTGGAAATGAAAAATCACTTCAAGACATAGGTTCTTAGGGCCTTTGAATTAGTTGGCCATGTGTGAATGAACGCTTACTGTGTGCACTGTAAGTTTTGTAGTTGAGTTTACTAGTTCTTGGAAGCACCTTGTGCAAAGTTTTCCTCTGATATATATTGAATTTTGTGTATTCAAGCTATTTGAAGTGTGCAGTATTTGTAATTTGGATTGAAACATCAATTACATGCTGCATGAGCTGCTCTTTGGATACTTTTCTTTGTAAGGAATCACCTGTAGCTTCTCTGTGTAAATAAGATTGCAAACATAACTGGAAAATGAGTTAGTATCTTGTTGCTACTGAAAAGGGTTTCAAATGACTGTGGAGACTACATACCAAGGGAATAAGATTTTACCTTTATGATGGTTTTGTGATGTTTCCACTGGCCTTTAATATCTGCCATTATACTCTTTTCATGGTTCAAAAGCAAGGTCATGAAATTCTAAAATTATAAATTTATTTATTATATTCACCACATCTGGAAAAAAAAAAAGATACCTGAATTCTAGCACATGAATACATAATTGTGGGATTTCAAAGTGCCCATATCCTGTTAGAACAGCAAACCTTTGGAAATCATTTTTGAAGAAATGAGGGATGTTTTTATTAAGCTGGGATTTGAATGTAGGAAGAAAGCATTGGGGGAGGCATTTCCTTTGGAAATGGAAGTTATATTCCTCATTTGTGATGTTAAAAATGTTAATTTTTCCATAGTTACATTCTTTATGAATAAACCTAGGAATATGTGCCTAAAAAAAATGCTTATTTTCCATTGCTACTTATAACTTCGGCTTTTTATCATTATTTTAATTTTCAGACTGTTTTCTGTGTAACTCCAAAATCAGCATTGAATATACTGCTTTCTAAGTGTGCCATTGTTTTCTTGTGATGGAAAGGGCAGTGTATTGATTACAGAATACTGAAGCATTGAAAACTCTTCATTCTATTATCAAGTCATAAGGGAAATTTGTGAATTATGTTTTTCAGTCAAGTAACTTCAGAATAAAGTTTAAGTTAACTAAAAAGCTGACCACAAACAAAGAAAAGGAGAAGAATAAAAGAACAAGCTTGTAATTCAGCCATTTTTTCCCTTAATTCAGTTAACATCTTTCCATATCTTGTGCAGCTTTCCACTCTTGTCTGTTTGGTTAGTCACATATTCCAAATACTAAATCTTGTTTAAGTGCGTTCCTATATCCTAGAAGCTTGCAATTTCTAAGAAAGATTAAGGTTTGAGTTGGTCAATCTAAATTTGCCAGTGTACTTATATTATTTTAGATGTAGTGTTCAATAAGCGAGGTGATACAACAGAAGTTTCTGGGTTTAGACCTGCCTTATATCCAGATCAACTCTCTTCACCACAGGAAATTTGATTTTTTTTTTGTATTTTTCAGTGTCAAACCTTGAGGCATTTTGTACTGTTTCTCTAATTATGTTTATGAAGTGACATTTGGGGAACCCTTAGGGACTATTGGGAAATCATTTTCTTAAAGGTTGATGTTCAGTATAGGATGTGGGAATAATTAGTTCTTTTATGGTGGATTGCATTTGTTTACAAGGAAATTATATTCTACATTTTGCAAGGTAAAGCGAGTGCACTCTTCTTCATGCAGTAATTGTTGTCTTATGCTATAAAATTAAGTCAAGAATTCAGTACAATCTATTTTAACTCAGGCCTATAATTTTAGTGCATTTTGTGTTCACGGTAAATATGATTATTCTTAAGTGTGTTTGAGATTAAGGATGGCTTTATGAACTCAGCATTATAATTGTTGATCCTCATTTCAATGTCTTCTGTTTCATAGGCATGAGGATGTTTTTGTTATGAGGAATTCTTGCGAGAAGTCCATATGCTGAAGAAGGGCAAGCTAGCATGGAGAAACTGGCAAATACAGAGAGATGCAATTAGCAGAAAGGGAAAGAAAATTTCCTGAAGTTATATATATCCAGTAATAATAGAAATAAGGGCAGAAATCACAGTATATGTGGAAAAAAATGTGTAGATTGGAGAACAAAGTAAGAATAGCATTTCTTTGGAGAAAGTTGTCTTAAGTCCTAATTTTTTTAACAGTAGACTGTACACAGCACTGAGAAATAACATGTATAAAAGTGAGGAGAGGAAGGGGGTAATTTAGTGTCTTTATAACTCTGACTTAGAGCTGTGGCCTCTGCGTGAGATTCAGTTGAACATGGAAGCTGTGCCATAGATATCAGAAGTTTGTGCTTCACCACATCCTGAACTGTGAATCAGGAGCAGCTGAGCACATGATGACCCTCTCTTGTTCTGGGTAGATCAAATTAGGATATTCAAAAACTTCCTTACGGTAATTCAATATACAAATTTTAGTTACAAGTGGGGAGGATTGAACCTAATGTAAAGAAAGACGGTGCGCTCATGAAACTTAGGAGAAGCCTTTTCACTGGAGTGTATACTGCAGTTCAATATAGGTATTCTTTTCCTTTTTAATTTTTTTCAGTTGTCTGGTGCCAATGCAGACCTTGTCAGGCCTGCATTTTGTAGTGTGAAATACAGTCAGTGGCAGCTGCCATGTACAGCAGGTCGGGTGCCAGGAGAGCTCTCTCCATGCAGCTTGGATGGATCTACAAGCATGAGTGTCTGAAAATCCAGTCTTTCATCTTTCTGAGCATTCCCTCCCTTGCCAATATTACACCTATGACAGCCCCACAGAGATATTTGTTGCTGCTCTTGATATTGTTAATATTAAATATTAAAATTAAGTATAAAATATTAATATTTTAGTAGTCACACAAGTCTCCACACATCTTTAGAGCCTCTTTGTAATAAGCACTTTTCAGCTATGTAGAGGCACAGCCCTGTCCTGAAGAGCTTGTAATATAAAACAAAGAATCTATGAAAAACAGGGAAGGGTGACTCAATCACATACCTCTAAAATATCTTCTGGTTTTATTTTATGAGTAAAACAGTAAAACCCCAAATGTTCCCTTCAGCCAAGCTGGTTTTGGCTGATTTGGAAAGAGAAACTGCAAGTAGGCATGGATTTGGGTTTGATTGTCCTTCCCATATACTTAAGCATATTTCTGAAATTTATGGAAGCCTGTGGTTTCACTTCTAAATTTAAAAAAAATAATTATTTTAGATGCAATATTAAAAATTATAAAACAGAATGAAATTTATAGGTCATGTTCCTGGCTGCCCCTCTCTTGTATTTTACCTTGTAAAGAGTATCCCAGTGCTGCAAATACGCCTTTTGTAGCTAAAGTTTACTGACTTTAGTCAAATTGGCAACAGTACAAATTGATTCCAGACCGAGGATCCAAATTTATTGTAACTGTTTGAAAACAGATGCTGTTTCAAATTACTGCATTTAACAGCTAGAATTAAAATGCCACTGTCTGGTGGTAACACGTTGATTTGGATGACTTGGGGTGTGGAGTGAACTGCTCCAAGGGGAGCCTCTGCTGTGCCGTTTGTGGCTGTGCAGCACAGGAGAGGCAGCGGGGCAAAGGCACAAGGAGGAGGCACAGGATGGCCCTGCAGCCTGGCTTGCTTTGATCAGTGGGGCCTTGGGGAGCCCCATCCAGGAGGAGGCTCTGTCTGTCAGGGTAGGCAGACAGAAGTTGGGCTGTTTGCTTGCAGTTGCACTGATCAGGAGTAAAATTTATTTTATGAGATTATCTGAGGCCAGCCAGGTTTTTTTTTGTAGTATTGTCTGAGCAAAAGCAGTTCTGTGAAAATTATTATGGTTCTTAATACACAAACCCTTACAATGCACTCTCGTGATCCAGGATCTCTGTCATGCAAGAATTGAATTCAGTCATACAAAATATACACCCAGTAGAAATTTATACACCAATACCAGTAACTATCATACCCTGGTGGGACACAGGCCTTGGAAAGACAGCAGAGACTGGACTTCATTTGGATTTCTCTTACTTCTGAAGGAGTACAATTTACAAATACAGATGCCCTGTGTGTGCTTCTGGCACAGCTGCTGTGTAGAGGTGGGTGGATGATTCACTTCTGCGTTTTAGCTCTAGTTGACTTTGTTATTTAGCCCACATACTCTGGTGTCTGCTTCACTGTGTGTGTGACTTTGAAGGTTTTTTCTTCCTATATCTCCTTGCTTGGGATTCCCTGTAATACTTCCCCCACTCCATTAGACAGTGAATCATTCTACTCCATAAAATTAATAAGAATGCAGTTTGATTCCTTTTGCATTTTTATGATGGTATCAAAAGTTTCTGACCAGTTCCCCCGGCTTGCTGGCAGGTATGCTTGATTTTGCACTTCATCCTCTGCTCCTGGTCAGAAAGGCACCCAGTCCATCCATGTTTCTGGCTTTTCTTTG
>JAHLSL010000015.1:2735078-2753063 GCA_025920805.1 Petroica traversi
AATGGTTTTAGGTTTTTCTAAATTTTTTTTTAATTAAAACAGTCAACTCCTCCTATGTATAGTGACTGCATAGTGACATCAATTTTTGCATTAAATATGTCAACATTTTGTATTCTGTGCTCAAGGATAGTCTCTTACTTCATGAAAACACTATTTAATGTTTAAGTACTTTGTCTATTTGGGGCTTCTAAGCATTACCTGTTTTATAATCTAGTTGCTTATGATAACATGAGGCTGTGGCATTTTTATGATGTTTTACATCGACTTACATACATACATTATTGCAAAACTTATAGTTTGGTGGTCTCTGATTTTACTCCCCCAGTCCCTCAGATAAATCACTGAGGAAATAAAGTTTACTATTTAAACTGCCATTTTTTCAAATTGATGTCTTCCCAAAGCAAAAGAGGGTCATGGCCACTGTGTCCAGCAAAGCAGTATGCTTAGCCACACAAGCTCATCATGGTGCCACTCTTCTTCCACACTTCTTTGCTTTAGTTTCCATGACTGGTTGTCATAATTTTATTAATTCTTCAAGAATGTGAATGGTCCAGCCTCTCTGCTTCTTCTTGTTGCTCCTGTTACTATAGTGTTACACAACTTCATGGTGTCCCTCCTGTGTTTCCATGTATTCTTCTCATCTCTGAATCAACTGATATTCGTGAACTCCACAGAGTACGGCAGAGCTCACTGGAAATCCATGACAATGTTGTAGTTGTTGAGACACTATTGTAGTTGTGTTGATTTGCCCTGAAATTATTTATATCTCGGTTGTTGCCCCTTTCATTTTCTCTGTGGTAGAGTCTTCCTCCAGCCCCTTCCACACTCTTGTCAGTAGGTGAATGTTGTGTTCAGGTATTTGTTATTGGCTTGAATGGGAGCTGTAAAACAATTCAAGTGAACTTTTTGCTCTTGACAATCACTGAGTCACTACTGACCTAAGAGTTAACTTCTTGGAGCTTTTGTTTCCCTTTTCAGAGTTAATCAGAAACATAAAGACTGTTTTGTCTGGAGACCTACAAACACTGAAAAGCAACAAAGGATAAGCGCAAATCACTAAACTTCTTATGGTGTACAAAACTTGGTCATCTCATTAAGTATTTATCTATGCTCTCTTTTTTTTCTGCACCTGTCATGTTTCTCAGAAGGGACAGGATGCCTTATCACCACATCAGCTTGTTCTTATGCCTTTTTGTGAAGCAGCAACGGGAAGCTCAGTCTTTTTTTAGTGAGTTAGACATAGAAAAATTCCTGTTAGTTTAAGCATTTTTCAGTTTTGCAGGAAAATCTTATGGGTGCGAGCTCTTTTAAGTTCTGTTTGCCCAAGTATGGCAAACCTTTGTGGTACCCAAATCCTGTGAGTTTTGTTTCTGGTGTTTCTGTTTGGTTTTTTTGTTTTGTTTTGTTTTTTCTTTGTGTAACTTTTTGGTTTGATTTGGGGTTTTTGTTGGGGCAGGCTTGTTGTTAGCCTTCTAGTCTGCATCATAAATATGGCTTAAACATGTACATAATGAGATAGTTCCTTTTTGCAGTCTTATTTCTTTTGTGAATAAAGAATTTCAATCTTAGGAAATTTATACCTGATTTTGTACTGGTCTGTGCATCTCCTGCATGCAGGTTCCTGTTCTCTTCACATT
Source organism: Petroica traversi (assembly GCA_025920805.1). Lineage (NCBI taxonomy): Eukaryota > Metazoa > Chordata > Aves > Passeriformes > Petroicidae > Petroica > Petroica traversi. The sequence continues at coordinate 2,736,716 of JAHLSL010000015.1, forward strand.
GTGTTCTTGGTGCTGAGTGCAATTGCAGCCTTGACTGTTACCGGTGAGTGCATTGCGCTTCCTCCATCTGGGTCACTGTGTGTTCTAAAAGTACTAAACTTCAGTATATCCCAAAGAGTACTGTCTGACCCAAATGGAGAAATGAAAGTACAGGTCTTGGAACTGGACTGCAAAAAGGAGCTAAATTTGTCTAGCAGCAAGATCTTTATGTGCTGAAGATTTTTTTTTTAACTTGTTCCCATAGAGTGAAATATTCAGATTATGTTTTCTGTATTATTTAGCCTTTGAGGGCCAAAGTTCTGCTCTGTTTCTCTGTGTTACTGTGCATTGGAATGTCTGGCTATTCATAAGCTATTCTTCTATGTATTTGTTGACTTTCCCAGTTTTGTTTTAGAAAGCTTATAAAAAATTTGGAAGGACATGTATGCAGAGCTCAGTATACAATCACAGTATCTTGTGATGCAGACTCCTTATTAAAGAAGCTTTCTCATGCTTTTGTTTCTTTGATTTTGTCAAGAGGATTGCTGGCTGCTCACTTCTGTATATTGTATTTTGATAATACTCTGTCCAAGGTCTTGTATTCATTCTCTTCTACAAGTCTTTCCCAGCATTCCTTTTATCCTGTACAATTGAAATACTGTTTCATTTTGTGGTGTTCTACTCAATATGGCTGTTGAATCTCTCTGCTAAGCTACAAGTACAAAATTTTGATCCTATTTTTATCTGAATCTCTGTGCCTCAAACTACTATGTTGATGCATAGCAACTATTCAGTAACACATTTATTAAGCAACTGCACTTAAAATCTCCTTAACATTGCTACTAGCATTAAGTTTTCGTTCTGTTTTCTCAAGTTTGGCCAAAATTTGAGGAGACATTTTCTTGTGTATGACTGATAATTTGACATATTTTTAAAAAATTATTTTCTATTTAATTTATTCTGATGACTGATACTCTGCTTTGTATAAATTCAGTGAGTAGCTTATCTCAGAAATTCTCAGTAAAATGCAAGTAGATGACATGATTTCTCTGAGTAAGCTAAAATAAGTTGAATAGAGGGATACTCCTTATCAAAGAAACCTGGGAGAAAATTTTGTATCTGAAATTGTGGAAGACAGTTTCAGATGTCAGCTATTTTGAAGAAAATAAAAACTTGAAGCCAGAAAATAAAGAAAACAAGCATCAGCAGTTGTTACCATAAAATCTTGTGCGTGATTCTGCTTTTTTCCTTCCCTCTCATGTGTTGTGAATGTTGGCACTGGACATACTACAAAAATTTTACAGGAGCCTTCCCAGAACCTTTATCAATGCTGAAAATTGGTTTCCAGAGTTGTAGTCTAGATCTGCTCTAGTGTTCAAGTCATTAAAATATCTAATTTGTTGGCAGGTTGGACAAATTAAATTAACAGGACTTCAAAATATGCTTAAACTTCGGGCTAGGAGTGAATTAGGTCCTGTGTTCTGGGCACAGCAGACTTGAATAGCTCCTTTGAAGGAATCCTACCCTAGAGGGCTCAGCAACTTCATGCTCATTAAAAGCAAGAATCATAACTTGACCTTCGGCAATAGATTCTGTATGTGTTTGACTGTGTTTAGATGAGGCAAATAAATGCAGTGCTTTAGATGCTGGTGCAATTCATACGGGGTAATGAAAGAAAAACTTGTTTCCTTCTACGTAAAGACGTTTTCACTCCCACTGTTGCTACTACACATTCAAGAGCACTGACGTAGAAAAGAGTGGCATTACCAGAGTCAGCAGGACCTTGGGGAGCATTGTTATTGTAAGTGGTGCGACAGAAACATGCTCTGAACAAGGTAAGGGGGCAGCAGCCTGGAAACTTCTGGTGGCTGCCCCTTTCTCAGCCGCGCAGTCACTGGTGGGAAGTGTCACCGACACGACTTGGTGGCAGCCCTTGCAGTGCTGAGTGGCTGCAGGCTGCTCTGATTATTTGTTGGAGTCTGCTGATAGCACAGCGGGCAGTGTCCCATAACAGCGCCGCTCAACTTCACAATTTGCTTCCTGCTCAGAGGTGAGAAGGGCTATTGAACAAGAGCTGTAGGATTATTGGAGGTGTTGAGAGGAGCTACTGCCTAGAGGGATGACTGTTTTGTTAAGGTGTTTTCTTTTCAAAGTGTATTTTAGCACTCATTTCTGTATTAGCTTCTCAAAATATTTGAAGCTGTGTCTGTTTTCAGGTAGAAAATGTCTATAAGGTAATTTCAAGATTTTTACCAAACCTTCGTGGGTTTTTCCTAGTCTTTCTTTGTCCTCTTTTCATCTTCCAAATTGCATTTTCTGGGAATTAAATAATAATGGGCCTGTTTTGTCAAAATTCCTTAGCCCACTGCAGCCCAAAGAGCGTGTGGGAGTCTTCTAGCAGTACATTGAATTTCTGGTCTGATAATTGTCATGAACAAAAGTATGATTTCAGTTGCTAAAATTCCAGCTGCCATATTTTCAGGTAATTATGGAGAAAAAATTATCTTACTGTCTGGGAAATGGTGTCTGAATGTACCCCAGCTTTCCAATACAAGTTTAGATACTGCCTCATATAATATGGATATTGGCTGCTCTTGTAAAATCTCTAGATAAGTTATATAACAATCTTTGTGATATTATTTCATCTCCCTCATCAATTTGTGAGAAAATTTGGGAGCTTTCATTCTGTTGGGATGTATAATTGAGTTTTCACAACTGTATCTTAATTTTATTTTCTTTCCCTTCTTTTTTTTTGACTTTTTCTTACTTTTCTATTCTGTTGTAGGCATACAGTCATTACAGAAACAGAATTGATGGTATTTTGTAATGTCTCTTCACCATCTTGTGCATAATACCACAAAAAATCAGATGGTGTTTTTAGGAAAGTGTTACACTAGAAATTACTGCAGACATTAAATAGTAGCATTGTTATGTGCTTCTCATCTTGACAGGTACTTGGTCATAATTGTAGCCTGTCTGCAAAGATTTTGTATCTCGTATTTAAGAAATAAAACGTGGAATAATAGTGCATGTGAAATTCTTTTTGTTAACATAAACTTTTATGCTTACCAGTTTCTAAATATTTTTAAATTCTGATGAATATTAGCCATATAATAATTTTTGCATTCTTGCAAAAAATGAAAAAAAATTAAAATATTTTAATTCTGGTTTTGGCGTGGATGAGTATTCACATCTAGGTTTCTTTGCTGACTCGTTTGCTTGTGACTTCTAACTTTGGCTGTGCTGTTTGGTTTTCCATCCTCCCAAAGGCTTAGGCAAGGAGCCCCAAACCTCCAGTCTCCTGTCACTGACAGTGCTCTCTGGAGCATGGCAGGGACATGCTCTGTCTTATTGTCATTTTAACGTCCTACAGATTGTGCATTTAGCACTGTCTTGAGTGTCAGAGCTTTTATTAGGAGGAAAAGGATTTCTTTTAATAATTAAAAAGGGTCGTGTTTCCTCTCGTGGCGCTGATTTGAGCGGGCAGGGAATTGTGCTGAACTGTGTCACTGGCAGTGAAGGCTGCAGTCAGACAAGCCCTGCTGGCAGCAGCAGAGCCACGCAAGAGGTTTCTGCTGCCAGCTGCTTGTCCAAGCCTTCTCCGTGCGTGCCAGCAAAGTGCCCAGGTGGCTGCTCCCAACCTGGGCTGTCCAAACAGTCCCTCATGCATTTCTGATATCAAAGCCTTTTTACCCTGGGATTTTGTCACTGGGGGTTAGGAAATGAGTGTGCTGGTGTGATGTTTAGCGGTGTTGTTCCCCCCCCTCTGCCGACTCCCTGGGCATTGAGCAGCTGGAAGCAATGACCTCTTCACCCCACTCAGATACATCCAGGGCAATGCATCTGCCAATGGCCTCGGGCAGTCGGAGCTTTCTTACGGCTTGAGAGCCTCAAGGGATTTTGGTCAGTCTCGTTTGTAGGTTGCAAATGGCCTGGAGATGCAATATATTCAGTAAGAGTAAGATAAAGCTAAGATATTCAGTAGGCAGAACTCAGGAAGCTCTTGCAGTTTTGCTGGTGAAAACTGGGACTTCTGTGCATTCTCTGCACGTAGGGTAGGGGATTTTTGCACTGAGGTGCAGAAATTTTCGTTGTAAGCAGAGGCAAGTTTTATGGCCCTCGCCTGAGTCACAGTCCTACCAGGTGTGTAAGCAGCTAACTTAACTGTGATGTAACTGTGTGCCTGAGGTACATACTTCTAAGCAGACTATGCTACAATTCATTTTCCCCTTCCTCATTACAATTTGAAGAGTGTTACATGCTTATCAGGCAACAGAAATAATCTGCATAACTGTTCTGAGTAGCTCTAGAGAAAAAACAGCTTTTGTGTTTCAGGAGGGATGCTTCCATTCCAAATCAGGACAGAATAGAAATCTTCAAAATTTTCATGATTGCCAATACTAAAAAACCCCCAACAATTTCACTGTAGTTCCGTAGAAGCATTTCCCAAAGACTATTTTGAAATTCTTGTTTAAACTATAAGAAATAACTTCTAATGCTGATTGGATTACATTTGGAATCAATATATTGATATATTGGATATCAATATATCAATATATTTTACATTTGGAATCAATTATATATTTCAGACTGATATTCAATATCAGTCTGAAATATCTTAGAAATGCTGCAAATAGCAGCATTTCTAAGATATTTCAGACTGATGACTAAGGAATGCTTTGGAGTGTACAGTTTTGTGGCACCTCCAGAAATCTTTGTAGTGAAGTGACTCCTCCAGAGATAAGGAGCTCTTTAAGATAGTATTTAGGACTTTAAAATCCTTTCTGGAAAGAGGGTTTTGATGCAAAAACCAGGACAAGAGTATTGCAGTGCCATTCTTTTAATATAGGGGCATTTCAAAATGCACACTGTCTAAAGCTGCAGATTTACAAAATACTGTCTCAGAATATGTAATTTGGGTTGATTGGCACAGAAATGGATCTATACTTAAAAAAATAGGCATATTTAATACTGTTGCATAACTGAAACTTAGTAATTGGATTTTTTCGATTCACTTTGCTCCTCCATTTTTTTACTCTGATTTATAAGTGCTCTAAGTACAATAATATAAAATTATAGTAAATGCAGCTGAAGTCAAATGTCTGTTCTTAAAGCAGGCAACACAGTTTTAACATCACTTCTCTCATCTTTGTTTTGGATGGTAACAAAGCAAAACCAGTCCATTCTTACCTGGCTGTTGCAGATTATCTTTAACGAGGTGATTTTACGTGAGAGGTGCACACTTGCTTGTTACCTTCAGAAACCACGACTGAATGCTAAAGTGAAAAGGAGGATTCTTATCCATTCATTTCATTTATTTGTCACTTAGAGTGTCTCCCTTCATAATACTTACATGAGTGCTTAGAGAGGTCACACTACATTGAGTTTCAAAGGTTGAAACCAAATTTATGTCAGCGTGTGTTTGCATCCGTGTAGGGAATCATTTTGATACTTTGGGGGGAATTGCAAGTAGGAGGATAATACTGCATGATTTCTTTTTGTATACCAAAATACACACGTTTAAAAACAAAAGATTTTTCTATATGTTTCGATAAAACACATCAGGTTATTTATCTAAATTCTGTTTTACTAAAAGAAGAGGAACAAGGAAACAAGTAGAAGGCATTTCTGCTAAAGCTGCTCTCTGAAAGGAGGCTATTGCTGCAATTTCATATTCAAGCTTTTAGCAGTGCCCATCAATGTTTGTTTAGGTCTACTGAGCCTGCAGTAACAGTCATCTTATTTTATCCAGTATTGGCATTGTCTGACAGGCTTATGGTATGGCAGAAGGCCAGTGGCTTCCTGTGGCTTCAGGGAACACTCTTAGTGTGGAGCAGCATCCACCAGGATTGCCGTGCACCTGAGCTGCAGGAGCCAGTGTCAGACTGAGCCGTGGCTGAAACTTTTTTTTTCCCACTTGCAGAATGTTGATCAATATTAAAAATAATGATTTACAGGTACAAAAATGTGAAGTATGGGGTTTTTTTCTAAAATTATAGGCTTCATGCTTTAATACCCAGCTTTTTTGTTGACTGTGTAACAGAGGAATTTGTTCTTCAGTTTACCAAGACACGTCTGTATCTTTTTCATACAGGGCTGTAGCAGAGCTGATCAAGTGGACCTGAACCTTTGTTTGCAGTTTTAACAACTTGGCCACACACATCTTCACATGTGTGTTGGTAGGAGTTGATGTGGTAACTACATGGCATTAAAAAGGCAGAAAGAAAGCTGCCTGTGTCTCTGCTTCTCTAATTGATCTGAGCCCCTATTTATATGCCTTATTGCTTCTGGGGTTTTTAAGACAATGAAATAGTTCTGTTAAACAGCCTTTTTCTCATGCATACAATTTCTGTGAATTAAAATTATTCTTCAGTCTTTAGATTATACTTATTCACCAGAGAAAATAAAGCAGCAGTGAACTTCACAGCAAAGCCAGTCCTGTCAGTATGAAGGCTTACAGACCAAGAGAACAGATTTAAATCCTAAATAATTACCACTGATTTCAAAATAAAAAAAAAGTCCTTAAAATTCACTATACCTACTCACAAGAGCAGTGTTTAGAAATTTTCCCTAGTGCTGCAAATCGTTTGCTAGTCCTTGAAATCCCCATCTTTGGCAAATGGCTTGAGAAAGTGGAGAATCACAGTACTGAACTTTAAAACAGGCAGAGGTGGTGAGTTTGGGGAAGGAAAGGACAGAGGATTTTTCTTTTGTGTTGAAGTTTTTATTTTATTGTATTTTTTCAGAATGCACTGACAAAGAGAAAGAAAAGAAATACAGTCAATACATCTGCAAATGGCTACAGCATTGTGTAACCTACTGAATTAAATTGAGTTCCCTACAGGCACAGAGATCTGGCCACATGGAAGAAGATGTGGGATTGACTCAGTTAAAAGATTTAGAATATTTTTTTCCTTTTGAATTTTTGTTCACTGTAGTTTTCTGGTTTTTTTTTCATTTTCTTTGTGCTCACACCCACATCTCCCAGGATTCCTTTTTCCTCTTTCTAAGTTAGAATGCACTGTTACCCAGACTTGTGAACAAAGCTACAATTACCTTGTTAGAAGGAGATAATCTGTGTGAGCATACATGCTCAGATCTTTGAGCATGAAAGCAAAGGTGAAGCAGCGAGGCTCACATATGAAAACAGAAATTATACTAATGATTTCTGAGAGCAATATTTTTTTCCTCTGATTATCCAGAATTTTTTATTCTGATTGTTGTGTTACGAAATTTTATTAGAAGTTGACTAGCTGACTGAAATGTGGGATGTGCTTATATATGAAACAGAATCTCAGATCTGTCTGCAGAATAGAGGAAGAATTGTTCTGCTTATGATTGAGGCAGTACTGCTTTTGAGGCTTTTTATTTCTATTCTTTTTTCCTAGATTTATGCCTGACTTTTATAGTTTGAAAAGCTGGTTTTTTTCTTTTCAGCTACACTTTTTTAAAGAATCATTTTTTAAAGCCTTGAAGAACTTGTGTTTTAGACATTTACAGTCCATTCAACAGAAACCAACATAAAATATTTCTGACTACACTCTACCTAAGATGGTAAATCCAAACTAATGAGACCTTGAAAGTAAACGGTTCTGTTCTGGCTTGCTGGACTAAAGGAGATGAATGAGCAGAACCAGGCAGGCTTTGTAGCCTGCCGAAGGAAAAGAGAGTAATCCATTTTTTTCAAGCTTTGTCGTTATGTCTGGTCTCATGGTAAACCAGATTTGCTGAAAAGCTTGTGCTTCCTTTGCTTTCTCAAGTGGGTAGGTAACTGGCAAATAAATGTGTGGCTTAAAAAAACCAATGCTCCACTGATGATATTAATGGAACCAAAAAAACCTGATAGCTAATCTTATCAAATATACCAACTGACAGAAGTATGAATAAAATTTAGAAATAGCAACAAGCAAAGTGCTTAAGTACTATACTTTTGCAGTTTGGTATTTTAATGGATATCTGTATCTCCTTCGACATTTTGCCAATTTGACAGTATGATTGAATAGTGTAGGAATGTACAGGGGCAGACTCAGAATTTTTTTCTGAGCACAGTCCCAGTATTATAGCTTGTAGTCTGTAAATGTCTTTTCTGCCCAACACGTGCCCAACAGAGACATGTTTCTTTTTCAAACAAGAGGTTTGTATTTTGAATTTGTATTTTAATTTATATGCAGCAAGATGGAATGTCTTGGAGAGAGCAGAAACATTTTATCCTTCTCTGATTGTGAAGGGGAGAAAGGAAACATTATTTAATCAGACTTATTTTTATGGAAGCAGGCTTCCATAATTGGCATGAGACCCTCAGTCTAAGTACTTGTTTTATAATGGAGATGAGCTGATCCTTTCATGTTCACTGGTTAACTGGAACACAATTTCAGTTCTCACAAAGCTTTGATACCCTCTCCTTTAGGGGCTTGTGCCTAAACAAGGTCCAAGTCTCTAATATTATCAATTCTTATAAGAAATTACATGCTTATTTACTGTAATAATTGCGCTACACTATATAAATTCCACTATTCTGGTTTGAATTTTTAAATTAATTGTATTTCTCTGTTTTAGTGTCGAATCATTAATTTAGCGAGTTAATTTATAAATCTTGATGCGTTTCTATCTTGGTCCTGCTCCTCCACACATTTCTACTCTGAGTAGATTCAATTAATTCTCTAAGAATTTGGTGTAGAGGTACCCAAGCTACTGCTCCAATCCAAAGTAATGATTTCATATGAGCTCACTCCAGTGCCTGGGGTAATCAGAAGCAAGGTTTAGTAGCCTGTGCTCAGTACTGCAGTGAGGAACGTAAACTGATCCCAAGATGCAAAGTACTGATTGCACATTTGGCATTGAGATGAATTGTAGAAATACACTGGCTCCCTCAAGCTGCCTTTTTTTTACTGCTTGTGCCACAGCCCATTGTAATCTAGAAATTATCAAAGATAGTTCAGACAATTGTTGCCTATTGAGAACATTCACCTCCATTTTGATATTTAATTCAAGAGCATGTAAATATGAAAAGCTTCATAATTGTGGTCCAATATAACTGGGTTTTGATTAAGAATCTGAGCTGTACTCTGCCAAAATAAACGTAATGTGTATTTATATTCTAAAGGATAAATCTTGTAAACCAGAAGTTGCATAGGAAAGTGTTGTTTCTTGAGGCCTGGCTGAAATAAGTGAAGCCCATGGCTGTGTGTTCACTGTGCATTCCTAATAAGAAGCTCCAAATTCACTGTCAGACTTAATTAACATGGTTTGAGAAGTGTCTTGCAGGTTACTTTTGAATCAGAGTTCATCTGTCAGTTACTACAGTTGTCTCCTGCTTGCTTCTCAACCTTTTAATCAAAACCAGCTCAGGCAGAGTAATCAGATACTATTGTGGGTGATAGTGACTCAGGAAACCCTCCAAAACTTTAAGCCTTCTCAGCTGCTTCAGCAAAGAGAAAGTGAAACATCTGCACCTCCCTTGGGTCCCTGAGACTTTGGAGAAAGAGGCTATTTGACTTCAATACAGTGATGAATAAAACATAAGCACAGGGAGTTACCAGTGCTTAGGGCTTTCTGGTTTTGTGGGGGCTTTTTGCTTGTTTGGAGAGGGCTTTTTTTAGAATAAAATGTCACCAAACTTCACTGCAGTTCTCTGTGTGGAGTGGCACCTTGTTTCTTTTACTTTGAGCTGCTGCTTCTACCTAGATATGTGGTTGGTAACTGGGCAGTTGTGTGTCCAACTTCAGCAAATACTGTCAGTAGCATTTTTCCAGGCTTAATGTTTCTTAATGTCCTCCACAAGGCTTTTTGTCTCAACTTCCCAACTCTGCCCAGTGGAAGACTTATGAAAATAACTATTTTGATCAGAAGATGTTTCCTGCCTTCTCTGATAGCTAAGAATTATTAAGTGGCAAATCACCGTCTTTGCTTTGAGATTTGATACATAGTCATCTCATTTTGGAGGGTTTTTTAGTTAGGTTTTCAATTAGGGGGAAAAAGTTATAGTATAGATGATAGGGCAGAATACTTTCAGAAAGATTTGTCGGCTTTAATCAAAAATAATACACAAGAAGTAATGAAAGATTAAATGGGCATAAACTTTAATGTCATATTTAGTAGTCATGAAGATCTTTCAGGTATTCTGTAATCATTAATTCAGCTCTTGGTTAATTTTTAAAAATGCAGTTGTTTTATTTGCAATTGGAATGCAACTTAAGAATTATTTTGTTTGTTGCAAAACTTTTATGTCGTGTGTGTCAAAGGTCCCATTAAGCATTTTCAAATACAACCTTTTTTACAAAGCACACTCACTCTTGTATTTGAAAGTTCTTTTTCACAAATAAAAAGTGTCACTGAAACTCCTGCATCAAAAGCACTGTACAAGCTATGGATTTCTGTCTGCCTGAGAGCAGAACTCCCACTTCTCCTCACTCCCACAAACCCTGGCATGATGCAGTGATATGTCAATTATAATTTTTCTTTTCTGAAGATTTTGCAAATGACCTTTTTGTGAAAATATCAAGGTGAACTTACTGAGGACTGATGTAACTGTTCATATTACTGTAGTTTTGATTAATGTCTTGACAAAACATCTTCACCAGGAGTTCCTCTGGGTTTCTCTTGTGTTGTATTCTCTAGCTGTTGAAGGGTAAATAAGTTAACTGAATATTCAATGTAATCAGCTGGGTGTTCTATTCAGGTAATCATTCGATCAGTACAGTCACATAGGTATTTTGAAAGATGTGTTTATTATGACAGAATGAACAGTAAATAGATGATCCTACAATATTTTTTTGAGCTGATGCACAAAAGGAGTTTTTATTAGGTAAAAACATTTCCTAGTACACTGTTGTTTAGAAATCCAGAGTACCTCTTGAGTGCTCTGAGCTGAAATATGAGACACGAATTCATAGCTGAAATACCTGGGCTTTCAAGTCTTAAATAACTAATTCAGTTTTAGTGCAGTGATTTAATAGATTTTTATAATGCATTGATCTGAACATTAAGTTGTACCCCCGCACACACACACAAATCCCTTTCTTCCAAGTTTAAAGTAAATTTCAATGAGAAAGAGCTCATGAAGGTACAGCAGAGTTGAGTAGATTCTAACACTTTGTGCTTAAAAGCAATTTCTCAGACAGGTAATCCACAGTAAGTAGAACATGCCCATACATTTGGTATTAAGAAAAACCAGTGTGTTTTCATGGCAGCCACAGTGTGTTGGAGATGGAAGTAGTCACACAACTGCCAAAAACACCAACTTTGAGTGAAACAACACTTATGTTTGATTTCAGTATGTCTCTTGGAATTTCTGTAAGCTTTAGGAATCTTATTTTTGGAGTGCCGTTCTTTTAAATTTCTGTATTGTTTCGGGTTTGTTCTTCAAAGAAACATACACATGGTATGATCCATGTATATACATATATGAGTAATCTTATTGATTCATGTGGTTACAAATATAAAATATTCATACTTTAATAGAAACTAAAACCAGACTTTATTGAGTTAAGTTGTGAATGTGGACACCAGGCTGCAGAAATGATTGATGGTTTTCTTACCACATGTAATAGCCTAACAGGATTTCACAGAACCTTTGTTCACACACTTAAAAATTACCAGAGCATTTCCTTAAAGTAAAGAGCAGACAGTATAATCTTAAACTGCTGCTTTGGAGACATTTTCCTAAATGTTGCTTCAATAAATAGGTGTGGAATTTAAGGACCTTTTTCTAATTTTATTTTTTAAATAAGCACTGTAGTTGTATATAGACTAATATATGTTGTTGTGTTAATTTTGTTGGGATTTTTTTAACAAACTTTCCGATATAGACATTGGAAGTAAGTTTAGTTATAAATTACAATGTTATTATATTTTTTCATTTCTTTCTGGAAATTACCTACAAGTATATGGAGAAACAGTCACAGTCAGATTTCACCATTTATTTTATAGCCCCCTAAGCGTGCACTGCTGCCTTTTAAGGTCCCTGCCAGCTGCCACTATTGCTTCCTTGCCCTGTAGTTTACAGGGAACTCTGCAGCTCACCCATGGTGATGTACATCCCCTCTGATGTGCCTTTTTCAGCTGTGTTGTAGTGTAGTTCAGGAGTGAAACCCTTAAACAACAAATCCCATGGCCACTGGGTTCTTGGCAGTGGCTGCTCCACCCAGCAGATCTGCTGCTTCTGGCAAGCTTTGCTTGTGTTGTGTTTCCAGTGTGTTGTGTAACCAGTGGCCTCTGAGGTGGGGGACTACACCAAGGTGCTTCTCTGCTCCTCCACACAATTGTGATCCTGGGAAGAGGGTTTGAGAGGGGACAGTTTAAACTGGGTACCAGAAATTTGTATCATTTGTTGGAGAGATATATTCATGTTGTATGCTGTGATCACTGTAATTGAGGAATATACTCCTATTTTGTTGTGGGTAGCACCCTCCTGGTATTTCTTCCCTACCCCTCCTTTTTCTCAGGCTTGCTTACCCTCAGGAGTGGAATTATTCATGGTCAATGTACTTACTCCTGTATCACCCCAGTAATTTGCTACAACTTGTCTGTTCCTTGTTCCCCTTTGATTGGCCTCTCCATGTAGTCGTATAGCACATAATACAAAGATGGATTGTATGGCATTCTCTGCTGGGGAAAATCAACACATAGAGCAGGCTCACTGCCAAGATGCTCATAATTAAACTGTTGCTATGGACAGGATTACATCAACGTTTCTATCAATCATTTGCTGCAGTTTTGTGGCTATTTGGATTTGGATTTTTTTTTAGGTTTTCGTTTTTATCTTCCTTAGTTTTCAGTTGAAGTGTTGCAGCCCGTAAAGGGAGATATAAATAAAAATAATTACTGGACGACATAGGGGAAAAAAGAGAAGCCAGTTCTATCATTCAGTGATTGTGTTTGAAGCCAATATCTTTGTGAGGCGTTCGCAGTATTTCAGTTATTAGAAATGGCCAGATGCAGTAATTTCCACTCCGTGGTCATCATAATTGTGGCCTAAGAGTCTGATGCAAAACTGCCATGATGTCATAACAGCCTGTACGGCCAGAGTGTTAGAAATTTACCTTAAAATGTTGCAAATTCAATAAAACAGCAGGTGTAATAGGAAAACAGCAGCAAAGCAGTTGAACCTTGCATTTTTCTTCTGTGCCCCATCCCATCTGATTCATGTGCAGTAAGTTGTGAGATGGACTAATGACAGAATAGCATGAAGCACTGATAGACTGGAGCAGAGCTTGCTTGCTTGTGCTTCACCTGCTGTATCACTGTTACTGTTACCCCCTATGGCAATGCTCTTTGGCAATTAATTCCCTTTGGTAGCACTCAAAGTGTTTGGTGTTAGAGCTAACTAGTGAGCAGTGCATTAAATATAGAGAGGTGCAGGATTACAGCCAAAATAAGGTAGTCTGAGTGGTAACAAATGGTATCAAGTGCAGCTGAGATCACTGTAACGAGATAAACAGTGTGGTGTCACAAAATTGTCTCCCAGTTGACAAAACGATCCATATTTTATAGATTGCCTTAAAAATTGAAGGATGGAGTCAATTATAGCCAATTATGATGCTACATTTACTGGAGTAGTTTTTATATCCTTTGGGGAGAAATAAGGAAATGTTCAAGTCAGTCAGAAAAAGCTTTTGCATTTGTTTCCCTGTTTTATTTGAACAGAGTTTTTTCCCATTTCTTCAGGTATAAACGCTGTATGAAAGCTGCGACTGTATTATCTTTAGGAAAAAGGTTTGGATTTTTTAAAGTTATTTTCACGTCTGCATGTTGCACAAAAAATTATGGTAGATAATATGGCAAACAGAAGAACAAGATCAAACATCAGCTTCCCCCAGTTATGTCTGGGTTTACTCTAAAGGAATTGTAAAGCCAGCCTGGTCATGGCAAAGCCTTCTTAGTGCATGGTGACATGTTGAATTTGACTTTTTCTTTCCCAAAAAGGAGCTTTCATGTCACTGAAGAAATACCAAGTAAATACTGCATATTTTCGTCTTCAGTCTGTTAAAGTGAAAATAAAAGAGCAAGACCATGAAATGGTTTGCTGTGACCCACGGTTGCTTTTTAGTGAATAGACGTAAAATGGAATACAAAAGCAGCGTATTGAAGCTGGACAGCCGGATAGGCATGTTCTTAAGAGAGATCTGAGAGATGGCCTAAATGGCTGAGAGGCAGCATTTATTTAATGGCATTGACTCTGTCATTTAGATTCTCTCCTGCCTCCGTTTGGCTTCCCAAGAAGCATATCCGGGAGCTGTGTGTCCCATCTATCTCGTGCTGCAGTAGTGACCGTGAGGAGTAGCTTCCCTTCTCTAGCAAAGCGTGCTCTTGGTAATTAGTGGAAGATTCAGATGTGTAGGTAAAGGTGTACTGAGAAATGAAAGCCCACAATTACAGGTTGTTTGAGTAATGTTTCAATACGTTACCCTCCTCCTGTGTTCAGGATTTCATTCACCAGCTAACTTCAGAGGGTGACCTAGTACATGTGCCAATGACAAAAGCTACTTGTAACAATTCAGATCATGCTTTCTGCTTTATGAAATGGGATTGTAAAAATCCTCTCAGAAATGACATCTGAAATAGCATTAAAACACAATTTTCCTTTGATAAGGTTTTAAGGCACTCATATGAAAAGTGACACTGCTTTGAGTAGCTCTATGTCAGCATTATGCAATGTGTTGCACATAAGTGACATTAATCCATTAGGGGTGTGAGGGTCACTTATTTTTCTCATGAAATCATTAAATACCTTTATTGATTTCTGTTCAATCAGTTGCATTCTGCTCGAATACAGTGATCTCTAGACATGCTAATAGAGCTGTTTCTAATAATGTTTATAAGCCACAGTTTTAACGACAGATATTGCACTCAAAATAAATTATCATGCCTAAGTAAAACACAAAGGCGCTTAGGAAAGCAATAATATTTGTGCTGTTTGCAAATTACCTGAGCCTACTTTATTGCAAAAAAAGATGATTTTGTGACACAGATATTCCAAAATCATTAGTTAACCAGCATCAGTATATTCTTTGCTTTTTCTAATTGTACAAAATTATTTAATATATGTTTGGACTGCTTCTGCTGCATGACAGTAAAGCATCTTTTAAAAATCAAATGCATACCCGGAAACCCTATCATAGTAAATATAAAATTCGTAGTACTAGTTTTTATGCTGAAGGCTGTTTAAAACTTGGATCATAACAAACGCTGTACGCTGGGATGGCATGTACTTACTGTATTACTAGATTGTTTTGGCATGTGAAGCAATGTGAGCGTATGAAAAGCTAGTAGATTGAATACAAGTAAGAGTACCTTTCTTCATTTTTTTCTGGGATGGAACCGATCTTTTAGGAGGAAGTACATGAGACTCAATTAAATATAACAGGTACATTTTAGTGTTGTATGAATGGACACGTAAGGGACTTAGGAAAAAAAGAAAAGAATAAGTAATTTTCTGTCCTCCCTACTTGGATGCCATCCTAATGACTTCGTTTTGACAGTTAGCCTGAGCTTGTTTCCTTTCCTTATAGATACCTTCAGCTGTATTTTCTATATGATGGAAGACCTGTGGTAGTACTGTTAATTTTTGGCATTATCTGATACTCTAGTCTTTGCGTTTTACCACACCTCTTCTTGGTTTTTTTGGTTTTTTTTCCCTTTGGATGCAAACAGTTCCTCAGAGTAAATTGCCAGCTTTACCCTGAGCATAGCAAAAGCAGACTGGTACATTTATCTCTGTAGCTAAAACGTGAAGTTTTTGCTTCCAAGCAGTGAATTGCATCCTGCTGAGGAATTACTGTTTGGGTTTTTCAGTTTCTTCACTAGGAGCCTTAAGGGACTCTGACAGGTCTTGTCGAATAGCGTTGGTCATCCTTGTCTCAGACACCAAATGGTGCCAAGTACTGGCAAGTTTATTGCATTGTGTCTGGAGAAGCTGTTGTTCACTCAGCGTTTTCTTCATAGGATGCCTGCCTGATTTCATTGAAGGAAACCTGAGCAAGGCTGTGTTATTAATGAATTATGACAAGCCTTTTGCCTGTCAGGCAGAGAGGTTCCTGCTATCTCCTTTTAAGACAAAAACATAATGGAAGATGCTCAGCTGGGCAGGCTCTCTGATGATACTCCTTAAGTGCTCATCCCAGGCTGATGCGAATACGCGGGGAGCCGTGAAGCTGCAAGTGGCAGCGTTTAATACCATCTCCCTCATAATGCCTGAATAATTTTCCGGAGAGCGATCGCCGCGGCTGCCGTGATCGTGGATATTTGTTTATTTTTCACCTTATCCTGGCGGATTGCTGACCGGGCTAATCCGCAGCACCCGCGGGGCTGGCGGCGGGGGGGACACGGCGGCGTTTCCCGGCTCGCAGCGCCAGCGCTCCCTGAGCGTGGC
>JAHLSL010000015.1:2753463-2865347 GCA_025920805.1 Petroica traversi
TTGAATGGAAATAATTATTAAGGGATTTTAAATTAAATGTAGGGCTAAAACAAAGGCAAAAATAATTTGCAACTTTGTCTGTTTTAAATATGTTATTAGTCCATCTGCAGCAACTCCTAGCTAACAGTTTAAACTAATTAAATACCCCGCATGGCTTTATTTCTTATTAAAAATGCTCATGTTCGTATTTGATACATTTATGAGTTTAAAATTAAGTGGTAGCCGATTATCACAATGCTAGTTTGTCTTCCAGTGCATTCTCTCTCTTTCTGTATTTATTCTATTACATGATGGGCAAAGCTGCTGTGAAGGTAGGTTATGGATTGGGGTGATGGTATACCTATACACAAGAGTGGGAATATGTAAAGTAAACAGAAAGTGTTTTGTGCAAGTGAGTAGAGGGCACAATATAGGTAGCCACTACTGATAGAGAGAATTTGTGTCTGGTGTATAACAATCCAAATGAAAACCAGAACATTCTCATGACTCATGAAATTAGACAAAGATACAACTAATATCAGTCCATTAGCACTCAGACAAACCTTTTCTCATAAAAGCAAGAAGTAGATGCAGTAGTAGAGATGTATAGAGAGTAGCTAGAAATCTGAAGGCCTAGACTTAATTTAGTTGTTCCCTGTTACAGAAACTTGGTAGGTAAAAGTGATTTTCTGTTGTCAAGCGCCAAAAGACTGGTTCCAGCGACATCTTGAGCAGGTTATCTGATAGGGAAGAAAATAAGGAAAGGAGAACAGGGGGTAACACAAGACTCTGAAGATTTTTAAATTGTTTTTACTTACCCTTTTTTGGGCACTTATACTAACCATTACAGCTTAAAGCCCTGGCGCTGCAAGATGGCAGTGCGAAATTATTTTTAGTTGGTTGTATACAGCTGGAATGAAGGCAAATCTTCAAACTTGTCCTTTCCCAGGGTCTTCAAGTACTGGGTAAAGCTTGTGCACTTAGCAATAGCTAGGTTTTTGATGTATAGTGATGCCTTATAATGGAGCTCATTGGTTATATGTGTATAATTCGTCAACCTCTTTTTTTTGAATGATTTATCAGCAAGTACCTAAAAGACGCTGTCTCCTTGAATTTTGGATACAGTTTCAGAGAACTCCTGTGAAACTGACATGCAGACAGTGTTGAAACTGCTTTGTCTCCTTAATTACAGGTCACTCTTCTGTTTTAAGATGCTTTCTGTTTTGCTCCAATCTTTGTAAAAGTAAGCACCAAATACTCAGTGATGAAGCACATCCCCAACACATCTCACTGGAAGAAGAGACAGTGTCTGAACTGAGTGACATTACAAAGTGGCATAATTGTGTTCTCTGCTTTGCTTCCTGTTCAGCTCCTAACAATACCTAATATTTGGGCTGCTTTCTTTTGGCAGCTGAGCACTGAGCTGACATTTTGATGGCACTATTTATTGTAACCTCAAGGTCTCACTCCTGAGCGATAATGTTCAGCTCAGAGCCCATCACTGTACATGTGAAGTTAAGGTTATATTTTCCCATGTGCATCACTCTACACTTATCCACACTGAATTTAATTTACCATTCCATTGTCTAGTCACTCAATTTCATGAGGTCCTGTGATTCTTCACCACTTGCCCTCATCCTTACTGCCATGAATAAATTGGTATTATCCGCTATCTTGGTTGCTTCAGTGCTCCGCTACCTTTCCAGGTCAATTACAGGTATGGGAAGAGGAGCAGATCCCCCGTGGTATTCCACTGGTAGGCTTCCTTCCCTATCCAGGTTTGACCATTTACCCCTAATTTCTGGTTATGTCTCTTAACCAGTCATGTTGCTGCACAGAGACCTCTGTTTTGCCATGGGTGCTTAGCTTCTTTAAAAGTCTTTGGTAAAGTACTTGTTAAAAGCTTTTTTGAAATTGATTGACTGGATCACTGATTTCACATGTTTGTTTGAGCTATTCAAAGAATTGGGTTAATTTTGTAACACTTCACTTAATGAAAACTGAAATTTGATTCTTCTTAGACCCCACTTAGGGCCCACTTAGTCTTTTTGCTATTATAGTTTCTATTAACTTCACTTGCGTATAGATGTCAGGTTTGCAGGTTGCCGTTCCCCTGGAGCTTCTCTGGAACCTGTGTTAGGATTTGGCAGCACATTAGCCACGTTGGAGACCTCGAGTAGCAAGGCACTGTGGAGAGGGATGATCATTAGTAATTCAGTTATTCTCTCTTTTCAGTTTGCGCTCTCAGGTGAATGCTGTCTAGTGCCATTTGTTACTTCATTCACAGGAAAAATTGGGTTTTTTTCCCCATACTTCTGTAATATCCAACATAACAGAATTCCTTGTTCCCACTAACATAATAATAATAACAACTTTAATTGTAAATTAAAACCAGATCAGTTGTTAAGAGCTGGATTTAAAAAACATGAGTCTTCTGCTCTTCTTTGCAAGCAACGTCCTATTATATTTTGCTTTGTTTGATTTTGTATATTTTCATTTTGCTTACTGGTGTTTGAGAGAATACTGCAAACAGTTGAAGAAAGGGCAAGTTTTCAATTACAAAGAACAAGATTTTTTAAATCCTGAAAAATTTATAAAAGTGTTATTTCAGTTATATAAATCTGATATGTTATTTCAAACCATGAAAGGAAGCAGTATTTTTAATTTGGCAATTTCTTTTTATTGAAGACACATATGGCCTCTATCAGTAATTATCAATCTTAAATTGCATTAGACAAATTTTAGCTCTTGGATAATAAATGTGTGACAGCACCATGTGTGGTTTTTGAGTGAAGCTTTTGTCATATTATATTTTGGGGGAATATTAATTTGACATTCCTCGTTACACAGCTCCCATTCGAAGTTGAATAAAAAAATGACTGAAGGATGCTTTAGGGGTCACAATCTACCATTTCTGTGGGCAAAGCTGTGTCAGAGTTTATATTATATATTCAGATTTTAGGCATTTGGAAATGGGTTTTAGTCACACTAGGCTTAAATTTTGAACCCATCAGGCTTCTGAGCTCTTTTAACTCCCTAAGTGGAGTTTTCAATCCACAAGGCAGAAGAATATTGCAGGTGAACTCCTTGAGAGCAAGTCCTTCTGCTTCTTGAAGGCAAAGAGCAGTAAAGCTTCTCAGGTGTCTGCGGAAGCATAGCCATGATTTTACTGCAGAGCTCTGCTGAGGGCAGCTCTGTCCCACTCAGTCCGTGGAGGCAGAGCAAGAGATTGTTCTTGTGTTTTCATCCTACGGAAATGGGCTTTGTGGTCCTTTACAGACTCCCGAGTGATGGAAAAACTGGCAGCTCTGATCCCCCAGCTTCACTCTGCTCTGTGTTTCACATCCTGTCAGTCCTCAGGGGGAGAAATGACTATTCCCTTTTCCTTCTGCCTGGGCATTCAGGGGCATGAGGTCTGATTCCTCGCAGGCACGCCACTCAAGCTCATACTCCCATTATGCTCATATTGCAGGAATGAGAAAAGAGGGCTGTTGTAACTGGGATTACAGCATTTTTTCCAGTTACGCTTAAAGACTTTCCCAGTTATACTAAGAAACGGTTTTGTACTGGCATGTTTTCAGTTTGTCAAGGTGAAAGTAGTTGAGGTGAAGAGAGAGAAAAACGGGGCAAAAATCACTAGGTAGTGAGGCAAAATTAATTACAAATAATACATAGAACTAACATGATGTGCTTTTAATTTAAACAGTTTGGCAGGGAAAGATTAAATGAAAATTTACCCATAGAACTGAGTACTGTTTATATGGGACTTACATAGTACTGCTTGATTTTGTTCCTGTTCTTTCACTTTTGAAAATTACTGTGGAGAGACCAGAAAACTGAAGTACCATCATAATTCTTCACTAGCACAGGGAAATCCAGTATAAAATAATTGCCAAGTTCTAGTCCCACCCTGCTTTTTTAATGATAAGTACATGCACTTTACAGAATAACAGATTTCAGGAAGATTTCCCCACATCTGTCCGACTGTATTCATAATGTCCGGGGAAGTCCTTTTGTTTTTTCCTTCTGAAAGGTCTCTTTGGCAAAATGTCTTGGCAGTATCAGAAACGGCAAGGAACAAGTTGGATATCAGCACTCCAGTTTGCTTGGACATTGGCAAGACCCTGCTGTCAGATTCTGTATTGAGGAATAAAATCCCTCACAGGTCTGAATGACAAAAAGCTTTGAGGACTTTCATCTTATGTTGTGCTTTTAGGAGCATCACATGCCAGGGTTGCAGAGACATATTCCAGCCATGTTAAATGGAGTTCATTACAGGGATCTTGAGCATTGGTCCCCTAAAGGACTAATACCTATATAAAAATAATTTGAAAAAGTGTAGGAGAGAAACTTTTTGACAAGAGGATTTTTAAAGTTTGCTTGAAACAAAATAGATATGGAAAAAGACACAAAGTACTTTAAAAAAAACCAACAGAAAAGTGGAAGTTTAAGTATGGATGATAAGAGGCATTAAGTAGAAGATGGTCTGGTCTTTGGGAGATTTCTGAGGATATGTCAGGGACAGGCATGAGGTGTAGATTTGTGCACACCAGCAACTCATGTCAGCTGATTAGTACTAACATTGCATTCTTTGTACATAGCATATCCAGCATAAATATATCCATATTTTTTCACCAGAATGGAGTTTCTCTAAAACAACAGTGTTGATCTTTAGATCTGATACCAGGCTTGATATTCTCTGGCCACTAATTGGGCATTTTTACTTCCTTTCTAAGTACATAATACCAATGACTATAGCAATAATAATGAAGCATTGTGAGTGGAAGGCTTTTGGAGATTCTGCAGGGAGAGACTTCAAGATAAACAACAAAGCTTGGTCTATTTTCAGACCTCCTATGGAGAGATCAGCTACAGAAGGCCAGATAAACTGGGCGTGACCATAAAATTATTTCAGTAGGTGACTTAAAATCTACATAATTTATGTAAGGAGTTTTTCTGAGTGTTCTTTCAGGGAGTTTGGGGAGGCAGAGCACATAGCCTACGTGATAGGAGATTTGCAGCCCAGTGGTTAATTCAGTCAGTTGTCTGCTGCCCTTCAAGTCCTGGCTGAAGTCTTCTGATGATTGGCCTCCTTTCCTCAAGCTCCCACTTCGTCAGCACAGAGCAGCAGGCCAGCCCAGCTCACAGCCAGCACACTTCTGCTCCAGAAAGGCTTTTGGTGAGGAGGGCAACCAAGGCCAAGTAGTGTGAATTATTCTTCAGTCATAGTCTGCTCCCAGCTGTCCTCTTTCCTGGCAGCAAGGGAGCAGGCAGGGATTGTGTTGGGCACAAACCCAGAGGTAATGCACTTGCAGAATAGCCATTGTGTGTGGGTTTAGTAAATCCAGCTTTTCTGGATCCACCCTATTTGGCTGAATCTTTACAATCTGCAGACAGTGCTGCTTCTGCTGTGGTGTGGAGCTGAACCCCACTGTGGTAGCTGACATGTGTATGTGCCAAATGTGCCATCATTTCACTGGTGACACATATTTCTAAACTTCATTGGGGTAGGCACTGTCTCCTTAAAATGTAGACTGGAGGAACAACTAGCAGATTCCTCCTTTTTGCCTGTTTATTTTAGGTCTTAATAGACTTAAGTATTTCAGGACTCTGTAGTAAAATAAATGCCTGAGGGAGTCTGAAATGTTCACACATAACTAGGGCTGGCAGGAGAACAAGAATTCAGTGTCATGAAAAATTTAGCAGGCTTGGCATTCGTCTTGATGAGGAACTAAACACAGTTCTTCAGAGATTTTAATGAAAAAAAAGAGAGAGAACAAGTTGCTTTGCTATTAGCTGCAGGCTCATTAGCTGGGGCACTCACCTGGAAGGTAGGAGACCCAGACTTAATCCTCTAGCCTGAATCAAGCAAAACATTCAAGTGTCTTTTCTCTAGTTAGCTGCTGTCTCTGCTGGTTTGTCTCCCTTACATGACCCCAATGTTGGGGTTTCCATCTGAGATACCTCTTCAATAGCAGGTGGGAATAAAGTTAGTTCTGGGTGAATTCTGCTGTTGAAGAGTTTGCAGTTTTTATGCGAGTGGTCATAGGACAGTCCATAAGAACTGCCCAACTGTGTCTACTTGGCCCATTGTTTTTAAACATGTCTTGAGTTTGCTTTCATTAAAAGTAAGCAATGACAGTACCAGTATTACTTGTGCCATTATGTTATTCCATGTACGTGTCCCAGAGTGCTGTAAATAATTTCTAAGTTTATTTTAGTATGCTAGGTGTTTACATTAAATGGCATAATTTATTATCCAGTGCTATAATCAACATGCCAACATGTTCTTGTTTTGATAATCTTTTAGAGGAATAAATTAATAAATTTGCGACAGAAAAGGTGTCTGAAACTTTTTAATTGTGACGTGAGGGAAAATAAAAAGAGTGTCTAATAAGTAAACAAGAAACTAAGGAAAGGTAAGAGGGAAGAAGGTAAAGGTAGAGATTTCCTTAGCTGTAAAAGGCCAGGAATAAGGAAGCCTTGTCTCTAGGAGGTCACAGGTGTGGGTGGCACTGCCTGGACTCCACATAGATTATGCAGTCCTCAGAGGTTCAGTGCCTGCGGATTCACAGCATTCAGTTCATAACCTTTGCAGGGGGTAGGAGGCATGCAAGTTAAAAATACAGTATTTTTCAAAGCAAACAGGAGAGAGAGCATGCAGTTCTGCCCTCAAACTGGGATCCTGGTAGGAGGTGCCTGAAGTAAGAAGATAATTTGTTGCACTTGTCCAGTAACTTCACATTCAATTTGCATCAGCCCCTCCTTCTATGGCTGGTTTTTTGTTGGGTTTTTATGGATAACATCAATGAAGACTATTTTGAGCTAAGGGTGGGAGGGGAAGAGCTGAATGCAGTTAATCCAATAGATTCCATGAAAAGAGACTGTGACCATAAAAACGTCAAAGAAGCACTTGTGTATTATTATTTATAATGAATTGTTTCCTGCTTTTTCTGCTAATCAGGCATTTTCATAAATGTATTTTCCTTCCAAATGGATATGTTGTTATTCCCATGGAGCAGCTGCAGTAACATATCTTATTGCATGTTAGGATTTTTTCTTTCAAATGGAATGATGTATGAGTCATTTATGCCTGAAACATAGTAAAACTTATTATGCTATTGTTCATATCACATCTTGTGAAGTAAGTAGATCCAAAAAGACACTTGCAGTGAAAGTTGGGTTCCTGAGAGTTTGTATAGGCTGATGCATTGTTTTTATTCAGAAGAAATTCGTGTATGGTTGTTAATATCACTGCCTGCTCACCTCTGTACGCATAATCTTAACATCAGTGTGGCAAAGGGCTTTGTATTAAACTGCATTGATTAACAGCCTCCTCTAGTCACAGGATCTGACTTTATCCTGTAATTTGTTTTCTGCTTGCGCATGTAAAGATTCTGACCAAGAATTGACTATGCAGGCTGTAACTGCTTCAGAAACATATATTGAATGTAACTGCACCAGAAAAAATGTAATGAATGAATATTTGAACCACTGCCATATCTTAAAGATAAATAACAAATACAAACAAAACACCAAAAAAAAAAGATAACTGAGCAAGAGATCTAAGACTATCCTTTGTCTTTATTTCTTCATGGAGAAACCATGACATTACAAGTGTAGAAGGCTAATTAAAGTTCTGTGTAGTAACAACAACTGCATGTGTGTTAGGCATTAACACGCCAAAGGACAAAATTAATGAAATGTGGCTAAACCTGATTTCAGTTCTATGTTTCTTTCTTTCTCCCTCCGTGCTTATAAATTGCATATTATAAGGTCTGATCCTTTCAGAATGAGCGCCTTTTAAGTTTTCCTGCGTAATCTCTTCCTTACATAGTGCTGCATTATCAAGCATCATGTAAAATTAGTTATTTTGTGTTGATATGAATGCACACCAAGTTAAGCCATTCGTTGGCTTTTTCAGGAGCTGCTCTCATAATTGGTTGCATTACATCTTTTATGAAAAGAGGTATTGTGTGAATACAAATGTAATCTTGGCCAAGAACCTGTTATAATGTGTCTTTTTCAGAGGGGAAAAGAACCTAGTCAAGTAAGAAATTTGTTCATGTCTTCTTATCAGTAAGTACTCTGGTAGATGTTTTGGCAGTAGAGATTCATGAAGGTTAATGGGAGGGCTTGGATAGTCTTGGAAAACATCTGCCATAAGGTACATGAGGAATTTTAGTTTTACAGGACAGGGATTCCAGACCAATTCTTCTAAATGTTTTCTGTGTAGTAACTGGTTTTTATCTGGCAGCTTTTACTGGTACTGAGGGGGGCATCTTGAAAGTAGAATATGTCAACATTAATAATTTTTCAGGACCTCAGAGGCTTGTACAGCTTCCATTGGCAATCCTACTGTTTAGCTGAAGAGCAGTTGTTTCAGAGTTTGCAAAGCACTCAGACAACAATATCCTTTCATCCCTTTTCAAAGAGATGGATAACCTCTGCCTGCTGGCAGATATGGTTGGCCCAGCTGGCATGTCCCTGTCCCTGGACCAAGGCCCAAGGATTCTGGAAGCAGCTTGGTAAAAAGGGTTTGTTACCCTTGGCTCAGCTCAGGTGTAAACAAGTATATTCTCTATTTTGGAATTTCCCTTATATGTATTTTGGCCCAATCTTTTGGTCCTCTTCTATTTTCTTTGAGATAAAACCTCTTCACAGTAACTGGTGTGGTTTACGTTACTTCGGTTTTTACTATTCTGAAGTGGCTGGGTTGGCAAAGAAATAGAGATTATGGTATTGCTGCTGGATTTTATAGGTAATATTTCATGAAACTTTATTAGAATCCCCTTTTGTTCATTAGCTCATAATTTTATGAAAAGCACTTTTGGACTGAAATTTTCTGTGTTTAGTCTGAGGCCAAAGGTATTTTTTTACCTCCATTCAGCATTTTCTGACCTACCTAAGCTAATGTGAGGGGTTTGTATATTGTTTTAAGAACTGCTAAGTTTGTATTCTTTTGAACTTGGATGGATAACTAACCCTATTTGAAATGTATGGTTTTAAATTTTACATAGAACATAGAATTGAAATAGAACCCTTATCCAGTCCTGACAAGTGTAAACACAGATAAAATGTTAAAAAATTAAAACTTATCAAATAAAGGGGTTATTTAACTAGTCAAAATATATTCTATTTTAGATAGCAGTAATTTTTTACAGTGGAAGAATGACTAAAAATTTCAGCTTTGTAGCACTTCACAAAATTTTCTCATCAGCTAATACATTATTGCTTATATTTTCAGGCAAAAATAAGGGACTTTGTGGGGTTTTTGTTTAAGGCTGAATTTCCAGAGACACCTAAATACAGAGTCCAACTTTCTCTCGATTCATAGTACTCTATAGATTTTAATGTTCTTGGTTTTCTAAATAATTCTTCAATGAGATTAGGCTTTGTCAAAAATCTGGCCCATTTCAACACTGCTGCCTTAGCAGCTTTGGTAGCGAGCTGACTTCAGTGATCATGCAGTGGGTTTTCATTTAAGCTTTCCTGCTTCTTGCCTGTGGTGGTCCATTTGTTTCTAAAGTAGAAACATTTTCTCCACATGGGCAAAACTGATAAGTTCTCTTCCAGCAGAGAAATAAATTACACACTAGATGTAATGAGACATCAACGTCCAGTAAATGTCCCGTTGCTTGTGAGAGTGGTACTGTGTGAGACAACAGTCAATAATTTTCTGGTAATTCTCTAATTCCTCCCTTCCCCAGAATTCCTTTGTTAAGGAGTTATATGCAGTGTAGCAGAAAAAAAGCCCTAACAAGAAATAAAACTTGAAAGTGCTGCAGGAAGGGAAGGGCTTTTGAAAATGAAGCAAGAAGGAGCTAACAAAAATACCTATTTCAGTGGTGTTACCTTGAGGCCCTTCAAGACTTCACCGCTGGTTAGGTAAGCTTGATGTTTCTTTGGCAGGACTGCTTTCTCCTTTCTCATGGCTAAATGCTCACTTTTGTGGGCATGACATCATTCTTTAGTGTTAGGGAGAATTGTACTGGTTTGCATCAGTTTATTGGGAGAAGGCAGCAGCAGCATGATGTTCTAGTGCCATGGAAGGCTCTGGCAGTAGTGCTGCTCCTTCTGATGGCTGCTCAACATTGTGCTGGTCCCTGCAGAGCCGTGCTGGGAGGCACACAGAGCTCATGGGGAGCATGAGCCACTCTCTGGGGCAGCTTCAACAATCCTTCAACAATTCTATCATTCCTTCTCCTCCTCTTCTTCTGCAATGCCACAGCTCTGGTCTTTTGAAATAGCTACAGTCCAAAAAATGCAGCTCACAGGGATACAAATAACCAAACTAAAATAACTAATTGGTTGGAGCATGGTGCTAAAGCACCAAGGTCAAGGGTTTGATCCCCAGATGGGCCATTTACTTGAGGTGGGCTTGGTGATCTTTGCAGGTTCTTTCCAACTCAGAATATTCTGTGATTCATGTGAATATTAAAGAACAGGATTATTTTTGTAAGTAAGGTTTATAGAACACTTTTTCAGCAGTTTGTTGCTCTTTGTTCACATCTATCAAAATCTCTTTAAATTGCTATGTTTCCTTCTGAGAAAACGAGTCATATTCTGTGGTCTGCAAGCATAAGCAATTTGATGTCGTCAAGATGCTTTTTTTCAAAGATGTTATTCCCTTTATGGCAGACTGCAAGGCAGTGGCAACACTGGTAGCAAAAGCGGGCAAAACTGGTATCCCTGTCATTGCTTAGACTGCTTTTCTCATACAGGACCCAGTAGAATTAAGAAAATCAAATTTAGCTAATTAGTATTTGATTTCAGTCCTCTTTGGACAGCTTCTTACAGGGGTGGGAGGAATGAGGGTGGGAAATTACCTGATTCTAAAAACTGAATGATTTGTGAATCATTCTCAGAAGGTTTATTTCCTCTTTAAGAAGCCTTTCTCCCACTCCCTTCCAAAAAAACCTTCACGATGTCCTGTGTTCTTCAAGATGCATTTCCTGTCCTATTCCAAGAAGACATTTTCTGCCCACCCAGTGCATTGACTGCCACTGAGTCATGTTGTAAGAATGATAAATCAGATGTGGCATGGCTCAATCCATTTCACCTCTAATAATAAAAAGTCATGGATAGGAAGAACAGAGAAACATTTCTTCAAAGGTTACTTTTATAGGTGATTACTCTTCATGAATTGCCATCTGAAAGAGTATCAACATCCAGAAAAATTGCAGACTTTTACAAAGGTCAGGATTGAGAGTGGAAACCTGGTAAACACTTCAACATTGTTGCTGAGTGAGTACAAGACAGACTCAGAGTGGCTATCCTTCCCTACATCGATTATAGTATCTGCCAGCTGCTCCATTTTTGATGCTTGGTTTCATTTCTGGCAATGCAGGGGAAAAAAACCAAAAAACTCGTGGGTTTTTTTCCTAGTTTTAGCTTGTGTCTGTGGCGTGTTTATAGATTGGGTTTTCTGAACATGAAAATCCTGGCAGGTTTTTGAGACGGGCGGGTTTCTTTCTTACAGCACTGTGTGATGCTTAGCTTGTTTTGCATGTGAATTGATGAGTAGGGATTAGAGAGAATGACTGGCTGCACATTCATTCCCACTACCCAAGAGATCTCTCCTGCCCTTTCCCTGCCTCCATAGTGGTCAGTGGAGCAGCAGGCCCAGGCAGATGTGCACAGCCATGTAGGGCTCTGACTGAGGCAACAGTGAGTGGTCATGCATGGGTGCTTGTGTGTAGAGCAGCCATGCACCTCTGCCTCTTGGCCGTGCTTGAGCAGGCACCAGCTGCTGTGGTAGGAAAGGCCAAGTTACACAGGACTCAGATGGGAACCCCAGGAGCTTCCCTGCGTGCACAGTCCAAGTGCCACACGCCCTTGGACACCTTCTGGCTGTGGTGCTCCTACTGTGCACGGGCTGCCAGGGCCTGCAAGTCGCTTACAAGTGGAACTTGGCTGGGCCAAAACTGCAAGTGTGCACTTGTACAGCTGGGTCCGTGTTGAGCTGCTGCCTCCTTGTCCTGGCTGTGCTGTGTGAGACTCCCATCACCAGGCAGAGGAGTCTGAATCCCAGCAGATGCTCTAAATGGAGAGGTGACATTTTCATGTGAGAACTTCTACGTCTCAAGTGAAGATAGGAGTTAATCGGAATATTTTGCAATCTGGCGTTGATTTCAGCTTGCTTCTGTCCAAAACTGCGCCCCCACCCCCCACCAAAACGAGGAATGTTTTTCTAAAAATATAGAGACCTATCACTTCAAAGGATTTTCTGAGTGGAATGAAGATTTTCACTCTTCTGGAAATAGCTCTCTGTTCCCTTCCTGTATTTTGCATGCCCGCATTTAATTAATATTGGAGGAAATAAACTGGAAGATTCAGTTGAGCTGAGCAGAATAGCTCCTAAAAAATAAACTCTGGGTGCTAGAGATGCTTCAGGTTTTAGTTCAGCTTATGGACTTTATACCTAGTGAGTGGAGCATTGCTCTGCACCTGGCTCTGAATTTATAAGGTGATCCCTTTTGAAAATAATAATAGTAAAAATTTTTTTCAAGTAAGAAGTAAGAACTATGCACTTTGGTTAGGATACTCTGTCAGCTAAGGCTCAGATTCTGCAATTTCTTTACAGACAAAACTCCCATTTAAAGCAAAAATGAGCACTGCCTGAACTCAAAATTGAAGAAGGAGCTATTGTGGTCATGCAGTCTGACCCCTGTAAGAACAGGGCACTCCTTTTCATTTAACAATCTGCTGAGCAGCAGCTGTTAACTTTTTGAAACAATCAAAATGCTTCAAAACATAAAGTGTTTGCTTCAGAAATGCGTGTCAGTTCTAAGGCATAACCATTCTTCTTACAAAATCTTTCTCTTTTTTTAGAAGATAATTACCAGTTTTATATTACAGACTCTGGTTATTATATTACACTTCTAAGAGGAAAAGCAAAAAAACCAAATTATATTATTTCAGGCCAGTATTTCTCTTGCTTTCTAATGGATTACTTTTGCTTTTCAAATCAATGTCCTTTGATTATAGTCTTGCAAAGTTTTAGTTTTCACAGTCGGTAGAACTGGTTGCAACTTTGTGAGTTAGAATACCTGTCAATATAATACGTCTGTTTTGTTTAGAAGTGCTAACTTTTTGAAGAAATCTAGGAAAAGTAGATGTCATTTGTGTTTTAAGTTTGCATCTGACGTGAAAGCACAGTTCATCAGCACTCAGAAGGATTTGAAACTTTTCACCTCCCAATGCATGGGTAAAAGGGTCATTATCCCTCGTGCTTACAAATAAAGCAAAACACAAACAAATGGAAAATCCACAGTAGGTCACAAACATAATTTTTATGCATTCGAAAGCATTTTTTTTAAGAGTTTTTGGCATGTAGTTTCTTCTCAGTGCAGTGTTTTTCACTATAGATGGATTTACACAGTGTTATTTATATATGTGTATATATTTGGAAGACTGTCTATGCATGCATTTCCTTGGGGAGATCTTCACAGTAACTACAGTGGTCGTTTCTGGTATAAGTAGATAAAGAGAACTGTGTTGGTTAGAAATAATTGCTCTTTCTGTGCTATGCAACAACACTTTTTGGTAGTTCCATTTGCATGTAGGGTATTAATTAAGAGATAACTGTCACTGCAGGTTGGCTGCAGAAGGCTGCAGGATCCAGCAGAGAGATAAATGCCAATGCCAAGTCATACAGGTTGGAGAGCATACAGGAAGTCCATAATGAAAAATTAGTTTAAAATTAAACTCACTTATTACAAACTTACTATTTTATATGCTGGGATGAAGTGGTCCAAAATGTACCTGTTAAGGGTTGTACATACCAGGTGCAGGAGTTTGGGGGGTTTTTAGGGACTTTGTTGGGTCAATATACATGTGATGTACTGGAAATTGAAATTTTGGGATGTGATCAGTAAACTTGTTAGCAGGGTATAGGTGCCCTTTTTAACAAGAGTGTGTACAGCTTTCAGCACACTGGGAAGTCCTAGAACAGATTGCAAAGAGTCATCTCAGCTTGAATCAGAAGGTTTGTAAATGTCCTTCATGTTTGAAAGTGTTTTGGTTTCTAATTAATTCAGCCAGAAGACATGTTATTTCTGACCTTCAAAAACCACTGCCTGTCTCATCCAAGTTTTAAAAGATTCTTTAACTGTTTTATTTTAAGAAAACAACAAAAACCAAAACAAAAATCTCCAATAACCTGCCTTCTCCTGTTGTGAGCAGCAAAGAACAAAATAGAGATATATTGCTATTCTTAGTGATCCATTATATGTATAACATGTTTTTCCACAGTATGGGGTCTGAGTTTGGGTTTATATGACATAGTAGTGCCATTTACTATAACATGAAATCTTCATTTCCATGAACTCACTGGCAAAAATCCCATTAATTTCAGTAAAGAGCTATCTACTTTGCAAATCGTAATTTAATACCATTTTCTTTCTGACATTGAAGTCACTAAGAATCCCTTTATCACTTCAAAATAAGACTTTCCTTCTGTGTTTTTGAGATGCAGACAGAGGAATTTTTCTCTTCAGTCTCAGTGACAAGGGCTGCCAACACTGTGAATGGAAAAATGCTCTGTTCTGCCATAGCTGAACAGCCTAAACAGAGCTGTCTACTCTTGTATTACTTTAAGCAGCCATCAGAAGTTGTATGTAAGTTGGGTATAGGGTTTATGCAACCTGATTGAGATGAAAATAATGGCCTTTCAAATTTTTATAGTGAAATTACTTTTTCAAAGTGCGTAACTTGCATCTTATAGAAGTAAATTGATAATGCCAGGTTTTTAGGGACAAACTAGATATATGAACAACAGTTCTGCATTAAAGAAATTCATGAAGCAACAAAAACTACACTTTTAAGATTGTGTTTCAGCTCGGGGAAGTTTCATTGCTTCATGAATTATAGTCAGAAAAATCTGATTTTTAATCAGAATAGAAAATAAACAAGGTTTTTTCATTCTTCTTAGTGTCATTGTCAGCAAAATCTCTCTGCTTTAAGAGATGGAGTCTGGTGGGAAGATTTCTTAAGTGCATGTGTTCTAGGGTTCCTCAGAGTTTCTGGGTCATCTATTTCAGCCCGCCCACCAAGCAACAGCAAGAGGTCATTTCTACTGCTTCTCTCCCATCCTACTTTTCTCCTAAATGCCATGTTTCAAAAATGTCTGGCATTATTTTCTCTAAAATACATCTAGTGGAGATGCAGTTCATCCGGGCACCCAGTGGTGTTGTTGAAGCAAAGTGCGTCTCTAGGAATTGCTGACCTATAGAGGATGAAAGCTGGGCAGTTGTGGAGTTTATTCTTTGTATTACCATGTAAATATGCTTAAATACTGCAAATAGCTCTTTTCTTTTTTTTTTCTTTTTCTTTTCTTTTTTTTTTTTTTAAGGAAAGGCAGCTTGTACATAACTGAAAGCTATGGGTTGTGGCCAGGTGGAAGTGCCTGAGGCTCTGGGGTTTGAAGGCACAGCTCTGCCCTGCTCTGCCCCCAGTCCTTACCAAACTCTGCAGCAGCCCCACTCTCCTTCCCTGCTCTCATACCCAGGATGTTAGGCAGCACTAGTTGACAGAAGCTCAGCTTTAGACTTAGTTAAGCCTTAATATTCTTACTATAGAAATTCCAGTCTATTGTTGCAGTCTTCCCCATTGTTTATTTGCTATCTTTTTATGGGTTGCACTTACCAGGCTTGTTCCTTTGAGCTTTTCCATATGTGACATCAGTTCTGCTTCCAATTTTTAATTTGTGCCATATTTTAGATCAGTACTGATCGTGCCAGAGAACACTGCAATTATTTTTTAATTACCTTGTACATATGTATTTAACGTATTCATTTTTAGGTCAGGTGTATTTCTTTTTTCATGTTCCTCTTACAACCTATTTTCTTTGTGTTTTGCTTCCTTTGGGGACTCATATCCTCAGCAAATGTATTCACCTCTTCACATATTGGTATATTGAATCTGTTCTTGCTGGAGTTTTCCTAGATTTTGCATTTTTGTGTAAGATAAATTTTTTGAGGTACATAAAGATAATTTAAAGTAATATCTTTTCATTTATAAAAATGACAACAAATTAAGTGTGTTTTTCTTCCTAACTGACCTAAAACATGAGATTTAAGTAGTCTAAAGTCCAGTATATTTGCCTGTAAAAAATAGCTTACTGTTGAATCAAATTCCCATATTAAAAACAAGAACTTTTGCCTTTTTAAAATATGGGCAAGAAAGTCAAAGCAGAACAACCAAATGTTTTGCTAGGTAGACACCAAAACAAGTAGAATGGGGAGAAAATCAAAAGTTGTATTTTTGTGGGTTTTCTTAGAAAGAAATATTCTTAGTGTTGTATGCTTCTAAGCTGTATGGGAAAAGTGTTATAATCAATCTAATTGGCTTTTGTCATATTTAATGATTTTTATAATTATAAATGAGTTTAAGACCTCAATAGGAGATATTGCCAAATATTTTTAAATGCCTTTCATTCCATGTAAAAAAAGAATTTGAAAGGAATATGCACATCATTTATGATTCCTCTAGAAAGTGTGTTAAGTATTTTTTTTTCTTAATGTGTAACTTATTCTATAAATGGTAGTATAGATAGCTATCTCGCTTTTCACTTGGAATCAAAGAGAAGCTCACTGCAAAAATCTGCCAGTGCTGGATGAAGTTGCACAGAAATACGTGTCCCAGCTGGTTGGCCTAGGGTTCTTGTGAAAAACTGGCTCATATTATAGCTGGCTCCCTTTTCTCTGCAGACCATGTATCTTTGTGACAAGAAAGGAGGGCTAAGGAGAATAACCATCCTTTATTGGATGAAGGGGGGAAATACAGTGATGAAGGAAGAATCTGAGGTAACTTAATGCCTTCTTTGCCTCAGTCTTTTATAGTAAGATCAGTTGTCCTCAAGGTCCCCAGCCCCCTGAGCTGGAAGACAGGGATAGGGAGCAGCACGAAGCCCCTGTAATCCAAGAAGAAATAGTCAGTGATCTGCTGTGCAGCTTAGACACCCACAAGTCTATGGGGTTCGACCCAAGAGTACTGAGGGAACCGACAGAAGAGCTCATCAAGCCACTTTCAATCATTTGCCAGCAGTCCTGGCTAGCAGGGGAGGTCCCAGATGAGTGGAAGTTGGCAAGTGTGATGCACAGGAAGAGCCAGAAGGAGGTTCCTGGGAACTGCAGACCTGTCAGCCTGACCTCAGTGCCGGGCAAGGCCATGGAGCACATCCCCTAGGGTGCCATGGTGCAGCATGTGCAGGATAAACAGGGATCAGGCCCAGCCAGCAGGGGTTTACCGAAAGCAGGTTCAGCCTGGCTCTCCTTCACATAATGGATGAAGGAAAGGCTGTGGATGTTGTTACTGAGATTGTAGTGAAGCTTTTGATACTTTCTCCCCTAGCATTCTCTTGGAGAAATGGCCTTTCTTTGGTGCGGACGGGTATACTTTTTGCCAGGTTAAAAACTGACTGGATGGCCAGGACCAGAGAGGTGGGTGTGAATGGAATTGCACCCAGCTGCTGGATGGGCAGTAGTGGAGTTTCCCAGGGCTCAGTACTGGTGCTAGTCCTGTTTCAATTTTTTGTCAATGATCTGGGGGAGATCAAGTGTACCCTCAGTCAGCTCACAGACAACACCAAGCTGGGGAGGAATGTTGGTCTGCTGGGGCATAGAAGGTTCTACAGAGGGATCTGGATAGGCAGGATCAGGGGGCTGAGGGCAGTTGTCTGAAGCTCAACAAGCCCAAGTGCTGGGTCCTACATTTGGGTCACAACTCCATGCAATGCTACAGGCTGGAAGAAGAGTGGCTGGGCAGCTGTCCAGCAGAAAGGGACCTGGAGATGCAGGTCAACAGCCAGCTGAACATGAGCTAGCACTGTGTCAGAAAGGTTTAGCTTGAATATTAGGAAAAATTTCTTCACTGAAGAGGTGATCAAAACTTGGAACATGCTGCCCGGGGAAGGGGTTGAGTCTCTGTTCCTGGAGGTGTTTAACAGATATGTAGATGTGGCACTTAGGGACATGGTTTAGTGGTGGACTTGGCAATGCTGAGTTAAAGGTTGGACTCAATGATCTTAAAGTTCTTTTCCAACCTAAATGATTCTACAATTGTTAAGACCTGCCTGCCAGAATTAGGTTTATTTTATAATTTCCTACTGGTGTTTCAGCCCCAATCAACTGAATTTTGCAGTAGCAGAAATCTCTCCCTGCAGAGTGTTGTGCTAATACCTTTGCATTTCCAGCCCACACCTGACACACGGTGTTCCCTGAGCTGAGAAATGCAGTGGGCCAGGGCACCCAAGTGATGCATGTTCTGAATGGCTACTCATCAGTGCAGGGCAGTGTCAGCCAGCCATGTAGCACTGAGACAATTGGTAGATTTGAATAAATGAGGGAATTTACAAAACAATTAGGGAGCCTTGGACATGACACCTTTTCAGGCAACGTGATACTTTGTATGATTATGGTTTGTGCAATCAAGGCTCTGTTGTGCCTGAAAGTTAACGAGTGTAAATTGAGAAACAGAAAGGAAGCATATTTAGAAGTGTTGTGTATAACATCCAAAGATACTACTAATATGTTGACTTGCTTCAGGCAGTACATACACATCTGGAACATATTACTGTAGCTCTCCTCTCTAGTCAGAGAGGTCTACAGCAATTAAAGGATATTTGTTCCAAGATAAAAAAAATTACAAAAATCCCTACTTTTTTTTTTTATTTGAACTCTTCCAAAAAATGAAATGTAATGGCTACCTAAATAATTTTGAGTGTATCATAAATAATGCATTAAATATTCCATCCGTAGTCACAAATCAGGGTTACTGAAGCAAGCAATGTGAAAAATCAAGGTGTAGCAAGAAAATCTGTTGGCATTTTATCTCGAACTACAAAATGTGCCCACTTCCTACTACTAAATTCACAAGCTGAGCCCTGTAAAATGTCATTTCCTCTATCCTTTTTATTTCTCTGATTATAAACCTCGGGTTTTACATGGGAGTTACTTGACTAATAGTAAGTGCTCACTTTTCTTCCAGCACCAAGCCTGCATCTTAAATTATAATAATATATGTTGTGCTGTTCACTACAAGAAGGGGTAAATGATATGTGGAAGTATTAAGTAAATAGTTTGTGATGGGGTTGTCATAGGTTTCTTCCTAGGGAAGCCAATTGATAAGGACTTAGCAACATGTTTTAGAGATGGTTAAGACACTATGTGATGGGATAAACTGAATGTGAAAGAAAAAACATAGTAATTAGCATGATTCTAGCAGTGTACAAGGCAGGTGGAGGGAAGGTAATTCAAGTAACTGGTGTGCCAGTATGATTTATTAACTTTGAGAAGCACAACACCTCTCCAGCATAACTATGCTACTAAGTACCATAAAACCAAATCATTATATGATGAAAAAAAGCCCCTTTTCCCCTAATTTAAATTTAGATTTATAGTTATGAATGATAACCATGCAGGTTAATCTAATTTTGGTTTTAACATAAATTATGTAATAAAGCTTCTTCATATTCTGGTGCATTCCCCACTTTCAGGCAACATAACACTTTATTCAGAAGAAGTCCAGCAGTCTTATTCTAAGATCTGTGCTCACTAAAGGCTATTAAGAACCCATATATTCACAGGGTGGATTAGGTAACTCTTCCTCTGCTGCATTCTGGCCTAATTATTGTTTCATTGAAGGACTAAATGCATTGTTATGATATCCTAAGGCTTTATTTAATTCTGTCTTCTCCGTGATGACTTCAAGATACTTTCAAGATGCAGAAATGGGATGAAGTCATTGCATATGCATGTTTTAAAACAATTTGTGCAGATGGACACAAGTTTGACAGGTGAAACATATTGATAGGTTTTAAATAGCATATGTGTCTGAGAAACACTGCAGAAAACTAAAAGTTCTGTTAGAGTAGCTCCTTTGGTTGAAATTTACAGCAGTGAGTTTCACTGTATGTGTGAGCTTAGAAAACTGGTTCTGTTTCTCTGTGCCTGCTTATTTGTATTATTTTCCTTCATTAGTAGATTTTAGACAGGAGTGTCCCATTGAAAGAAGCAATCCTATGTGATGAACACTGTTCATTGAACTATCAAGTTATGGCATTATGTTATGGTTTCTAAAGCACTTAAATCACTTTATTTCAGGAAATTGTCATATTTTCTTTGTCCATCTTTTTTTTCTTGTTTGAAGTAGAATATTCACCTTTTGGTGATACAAGAAATAAATTATTTGTTTTTCATGTGATATCTTGACCCATATTTTAAATTATTTTTATTTTTTTTATAGGTCCTCCCATGCCATCCTCCTCATCTAGTCCATCAGTTACTGAACATTTACACTCCCCTCCTCCATCACCCAATCTCCATGACAACCAGAGGTGGTTATTAAGTAATAATGCCAGCCAGCCAGTTCAGGACTCTGATACAGATGAGGACTATCCTGCCGGCTCATATCTAGTACAGACCGGTGATAATCCAGTATCTGTCCCAGGTCATGGTAAGAAGAGGACACTTTGTCCATGGTTTAAATACCCTTTTATTTTCCATCTTCTAAAAAAAATGGTCTAATAAAACTTAAATATATCAAAATTACTCTGTATTTTAAACTGGTTTTCCTTTAAATGCTGCAAACTGTTTCTATTTTACTGTAAGATAAGTGAGAGTAGAAAATAACTGCTAATATAGAACAGCTCATTTAAGTCATTTAACAGGCAATGCTTATGTGAAGCAATAGCTATTAATGATTTATTATATAATGTGGTTTTTAGCGAGTGACTAACCTTTAGTTGTACTTTTTAAAGAGTAGGCTGAAGTTGGTTAAACTGTCCTGATATTTAGCTTCCGAATAATGTAAAACTTGTCTTTTACTACCTCATCAAGTTCAGCAGGTTCCAGCCGTGCCTTTCATTTCCTAAGGGAAGGAGAGCAGGATTTTTGTTATTGGATAGGGCACTTGAGGCTGAGGAAAAAGCTGAAAAGGAGGAGAGCTGTGTGATGGCAGGAAGCAGTGGTGGCTGCTGAGATGTTTCATGTTTCTTTTCCTTCCAACTGGTATCAGTAAGCAAAAGGAGATACTTTAAACAACAGTGCCTGCTTAAACATAATGCCCAAAGAAACCACTTTTTTTTTCTTCTTTTTTTCTTGTTCCTCCCTTTTCTTTTTTTTTTTTTAATAGGAGGAAATATATTAGCCACATGTTTCCATTTTTGTTGCATGACTGAAGAGATTTTCTTGGTGTAGGCAGACTGGAAGAATTTATTTTTTTTTTAATTCACAGCCCTTCTCAGGTAGATTAGCAAAGCTTGGAACAAACCACATTCTAAGAACGATTTGTCTTTTGATTGTTGGAATCTCACCTACAGGCAAACCACTAGAGGGAGTTTGGAGAAATATTTTTCAGCAGATTGCAAATCATCTGGTTGGACAGAATTTTTTTGCTGAGCATAACACTAAATTTGAGATTCTCTTCTTAGCTTTGAGTGGAATTTTGGTTCTGTCTCTAAAAGTCCAGTCTGCTAAGAGCAGTAGTGTATGTGAATGTAGCACATTTGGATTAAGATCTTTAAAATTAGTGATAACTTTATTATTGCATGTTCAACTTGATCAGTATTTATTTTGTGAAGAACTCAGAAAATGATCATGCATTGTCATAATCAGGGTCATCTTTCTTTTATGTCTAGGAATATGAAATGTATTAGAAAATATACACATTATCCAATTATCCTGATTTTGTTTAATAAGTCAATATATTTAGATTACTGTATCCTCCAACGCTTCTTTTGTAAATGAAAAATGCAAAAGCAAGACAAAACTGCTAAATATTTTGAATAGTTGGGATGGCCTGCTTGCATCTCTTAGGAAGCTAGCAAGTGTTCATCATTCCTCTATGTTTTCAGTCTTTTTGCTGCTTCTGGAATTTTGAACAGTTGTTTGCCAGTGAGTTTACCAAGCTTCAGGAATATTCCTTAGCCTGTTTCATCCCAGACAAGCTAAATTAATTTCATCTGATCCCATGTCAAGTCTAAGTCTTGGGCTTTTAGCACAACAAGAGGTGTTTTTGATTACAAGTAGGCCAGGAGTTGGCACCATGGTGTATGTTGGGACAGTTATTCTTTCTAAGACTTGTGCTAAGGAGGAGGAAAACCCAGCAAATATGTGTTTGTTTTCCTTTTTCCTCTCTCTTCCCACTGTTCTCCCCTTTCTCCTCTATCTGCAGATGTCTGATATTCACCACTTCAGTGTATATGTGCAGTAGAAGTGTTTGCAGTTCCTGCTGTCATATGATCTTTCTCTCCACAAGATAAGATTTGTTTTTAGAAGTGCTTCAACTTGCTAACCATGTATACTGTATATATAGTAATTGCCATAATTTAAGTTAGACTTGTCCGTTTTCTGCTGTGTAAAAAGATTATAAGTGTTCAGGTAGTGGACTTCCATTTCCACAATCAGCTGCAGGATCAGGGTTTGTGTTACTGGAAGAAAGATTTCTTTCACTCAGCACATACATGAATATTGCTTGGATTATCTTCCTGATATGCTTATAGTTGGTTTCTCATATCATGTGCTGTTGGCCTGTTGGTGGGGAGAAAGTATGTTCTTTGTAAAATAGGAAAAAGCAGAATTTAATAAATTAGTTATAACTTTCTTCCACTTGATTATATGCATGGTCATGTAGCGTTGCATTGTAGTACGTGGATCTCTCCAAATCTACTCTATCAAGTAAATATCATTTAATTGTGGCCTTTAGTATGCTATTATTTCACTATTGCATTTTCTTTAGTAAATGGTAAGTAATGCAGCACGTGTAGCACTTCAACAGAAAGAAGGGGTTTTTTTCACCTGTTTTTTTCTTTTGCATCTTATGTGAAAGCATGTAAGCTTTCAGTGCTGTCTAATCTTAATGGGTTCAAAATAAATCCAGTGGTATATTCCAGATGACTTTGTCCAGTGTTTATGTTGGCAGAGGGTGGGGGATCACTGCTGAAGCACTTAGGGATAAAAAAGGTGTTCACTAAAAACAATTATATTATTGAACTGCTTTCAGTTATATTGACTTTATTTGAATAGCAAGTTGAATTAAGAACCTCTAAGTCTATTCAAACATCTGATTGTTTTCCTTTAGAATGAGTTCATTTGGTCAATGTAGTTTATTTGATCAGCTCACTCAAAATTTAAAGGATCTGAATATGTGTGTAGAATTATATTAATCTATGATGTTGGGCTTGATTAGCTTGTTTTGTTAACCAATGGGAATTAGCTTCCTTTTCTGGAATTAGCTAAAATAGCAAAGAGAATTAGTAAAATGAGTTATCAGATGCTTACCACATGAGGAGCTAAAGTCTACGTGGAGGTCTACTAGTAGCTTTAAAAATTCAGATCAAGTGAGGACTTTTGTGGACAGTTTAATAGGGATAATTTCATTTCTCTTAGAGCAGTGTACTAGTAAGTCATGAAATTCAGGAGATAAATTTTAGGCCCATCAGTTGCAACTCTTCTACATAGCATCTCTGGTTAATTCTACTTGTTCCTCTTCTTCAGGGTGCAGCTCAGTATATGAACTGTTCAGCAGTCAATCTGTTTGCCTGCTGCTATCAGAACAAATATATTTATTTTAGAAAGAGCAGCAAAATGGTTTACAAGAAATGGAGACATCTGTAAATATACTCAGGGAAATGAAACAGTTGTTCAAGTGAGAGGGAGAGTAGAGTGAACTGGGAGCTGGGAGGAAAGGATTCTTGAATGTGATTGGGTAATTAGGTCTGATAATAAACAATGGAAGTCATGTAATACCAGTTTTTAAGCATGTTGATAAGTTTCTTAATCTTCTTGCATGAGAAGTTATAGATTAGTCAGAATTTGGAGGGGAATTTATTGAAATTAGTAGCAGCTTATCTTTTAACACAGAATTTAATATGAGAAATAAAGTGCTGAATTCTTAGTTCAAGCAGAGAGTAGGAAGACAAGATATAGTTAATATTTAATGCTTACTACTGGCAGTGAAATTGAAGAGTCTGTTAGAAACTCAGATTTGAGAATTTTTACCCTCTAATATTATGGGAGAACCATAAAATGCAGAATAGAAAAGGATATATTTCATAGCAGCATTTGTATAGTGCATTTGAACATCAGGGTTCTTATGTTTCTTAATAACAGTTTGTGATGATAGTTTATGTAATGGGAAAATCTGAAAAAAATTCAGTGTAATATAAACGGGTTTTCAGTTGTCCTTGATCAAGTATCTGCCAGGTAATGCACAATAAACAAGATTTTGCTCCAGCCGAATGGGAATTGCAGATTGATGGGGTTTTCAGTTCAAAATGGCTAAGCCTTCCTACGAATTTGGAAATCTAGAGCACAGCTCTGAATTTAAACTTGTGAAAGAGAAAAAAATAATGTAATAAAGCTGGTTGAATGAAAATATATTTGAAGACTGCATTCAGAGGTCTCATTGTAGGGTGTCTCGCTCTACAGACACCAAATGTGCTGTGGCATAACTCTCCTCTAAACTGAGGACTTTAGTTCATGGTGACCCATTAGAACTTGATGGGAGAGCTTATACAAAAGTATCTGCCATACAGAAATTACTGTTTTTATTATCAGACAACGTCAAGAAGCCAAGGTCAGAACCTTCTGCTTTTGTGCAAATATGGGAATTGGTGCCCAATGCTCAAGCCCGGCACCAGTAAAGACCAGATATAACACATGTACAGTGCATAGGTGTGAATTCTATTAGGTGTTTGTTAGGGTTTTTTTACTCTTCAGATTTTCCCTCCATCTCTCATGTTTCATTTTTCTGCATAGATACCACAATTCGTGCATAACTAAACAATCTGCCTCACTTCAGCCTTTTTCTTTCCACCAAGAGCAGAATGAAATGGAAGCGTGATTGGAAGTACACACAGGGATTTGTATTGTAA
This sequence comes from Petroica traversi, assembly GCA_025920805.1. Taxonomy (NCBI): domain Eukaryota; kingdom Metazoa; phylum Chordata; class Aves; order Passeriformes; family Petroicidae; genus Petroica; species Petroica traversi. The sequence continues at coordinate 2,778,320 of JAHLSL010000015.1, forward strand.
GGTAGTGGAAGATGGAAGTGACTTTTAAGGCATCTTTTCTTCCCTTGCACCTCCTGTGAGGGTGGGAAGAGGAAAATGGGATTTCCCCTTTCATACCTAACTGACTTGGGTGAAGTTTGGAAATAACCCGTGAATATTGAAAAGGCCCATGGCAAATTAAGTTGTAGCCAATGTGGAAGTACCTTGGGTGGCTTTCTTATAGTCCTGCTTTAGTGCCTACTAAACACTTCCCAGACCTTATTTGTCTCTGCTTTGCCACTGATGTGCTGGTGAACTAGAACCTGGCAGCCAGGCTGTCACCTGCCATGGAATTTCACAGGAGGAAATTTTGCTTTCCTAGAATATTCTCAGTTGGAAGAGACCCACAAGGATCGTCGACCCCAGCTCTTAAATGAATGGGCCACACAGGGATTGAACCCACAAACTTGGCATTATTATCACCATGCTCTAATGAACTGCATTTTAGTAGTGGTTCAGATTATTGGGGAACAAAAGGAAGGGAAGGGTGCGTGGGGGTGTTCTAGGACACAAGGAAACAAACAGGAGGTCATGAGATTGAATGCCTAAAAGCTGTTTGGGCTTTTTTTCAGTGAGGTATGTATACTTACTTATTTTCTTTTTCATAATTTTAAAAATCTTTGGCAGTCATTTGGAATCTCTGAGAGTATTCACATGCCTTATTTTCATTATTGTCTTACACTTTGCTTAATGGGATTTTTATCCCTTATCTCATAATTCATGATAAATTAAGTTTTGACATTGTTGTATCAATACACATAATCTGTCCTCAGGTCTGACACTGGCCCTAAGATATGTTTCTTGAAAAATTAACTCAGACCTGTTTGGTTTGAAATAGTCTGTGATAATAAATTAGGACTAATAGTTCAAACTAGGAGAAGTTGTATTGAACATCATGGGGATATGCTATAATCTTGGTTTTATTTAACATCCTCATTAGTTATATGGATGAAGGAGTAAAAAGTGGCACTAAAAATTTCCCAGTGATACTAAATAGCAAGTGTTCTGCCTGCCAACTAGAGACAAAATGTTAATAGAAGAGGGCAAGGAAAGATCATTAATTGTATAGCCAGAAACTAATAAAATTAAATTAGAAATTAAAAATATAAGCTGGTCTGAAGTGCAGTGTATTCAGGAAAAATCTAAGGAGAAATGGTCATAGAGAGTTTTAATTAGGCATAAATCTGCAACATGGTCTGACTCACTAGTACAGTTTGAGCTGGGAATACAAAATATCAGCAAAGAGGGATTCCTAGACATAGCATCAATGGAATATCAGTCTGGAATTCAGGCATCTTGCTTCTTCAAATTCCAGTCAAATTCTCTTATTGCTCATTATTTTACAGTTCAGATATATGTGTATGAAAACAATGATGAGGTTAGAGGTACTCCTGTATGGGAATAGGTAAGAGATTAAACTCTGGCACAATACATGGCCTAAGCAATAATTAATTGCCGGCAAAGGGAAGCTAATAACCAAAGATAGAATGGAACATGTTGCGTGCAGTGTGGAGATACAATTAGAAGTAGTGGGATGAAAATCAGGAAAGGACAGATTAGGAACATTATTAGGGAAAACTGTTTAACAGTGAACTGCATTAAGATATCTAAGCCTGTCCCAGGAAAGTGACAGAAGCTCTGTCACTTTGTTACATGAAATTAAAACAAATAAAAATGTAACTCACACTGCTGAGACCAAACCTACATTCAATTAGGAGGAGATGGGCTGAGATAACCTCCTGGAGGTTTTCTAGTAATGCTTGTGTGCATTTCAAATCAGGTATTTGTGAGTTTGTAGTTTATATCAGAGATTTTCATACTAAGCCGTGGCTATGCATGTTACGTTGGCAGCTTGCATGTTGAAATGCATTGCCTGTTTAAATAAAACAGAAAATTATTTGTCCTGTAGCCCAGACTTCGTTCTGAAATTGTCCAGACCCTCCACAGTAAATCATTTGCAAAACAGCCGCTTTCCTTTCACACGTGCTGGACCATTTTATATCCTGCAAAATTACAAAATAAGATTCCCAGTTCTGAGTGAAAACTGCCAATGTCTTCTGGGCATGTACATACTCATGTAAATATTTTGTAAGCAAAAATGTTTGATACCCATAAATTCACAATGCCCATGATGCTGAATAGAGGTACTTGACAAGCTTTCTGTAAATACAGAATAAGTTCATGTTATAAGAATACATGCTGACTTTTTTTCTCAGGCCAGAGACAGTTCTGTTTCAGCCAGTGAGTAGCAGTGCTTGCAGCCTTCCTCGGTAGCTACAAAAGCACATAAATCTTTTATGGTCCAAAGTCAGGCATTGCAGGAAGGCAAATATCTTTCAGGTACTACAGATCAACAGATTTATCTCTTCCACTTGCTTGGGGCGAATGTAGTTAAAAACTTGAAGATTGTGTCTTGAATGCTAGCCAGTTTAATTTTTATCTCTTTTTGATATTTGATTTCAATTTCATGAATCCATCTTTTTATCCTCTTTCATTGGTTTTTAAGCCAAACTTCTGTCAACATTGTTCCCTTAATGTACAAAAATGTACATTTGTTCAGTTTAATTAAGCATTCAGTCTGTTTGCCAAGAGCAAATTACAGTTCCCCAATCTCACCCTCACCCCTCCAAAACCAAATTTTGCAAAGTGGTGGGCAATTACTTCTCATATCTGATTGTTGTAAGTCATGTTTTGCTCTTAAGAGATTTTTGTAGTTTTCAATCTCTATTACTTAATGGAAGAGCCAAGACCCAATTATTTCTCCTCAGATTGTGGCCTTTGTAGCCTTCAAAGAACAGTCTCCCCCACACCTCCTGTATCATTAGCTGCAAAATATCTTTCCAGAGATGATTTTGGCCTTTTCACAAATCAGAGGATTCAGAGTGACAAATTATCCATCTTATCTCGAATGCATGCCAGATGGGACAACCTGCCAACTGTGCATCGTAGTGCGGATATGATCTGGTGTAGAGACATTTCCTCCACTCCGCCTTCCCCATCAAAAATCATATTACAAAAAAATCCTGCCGTTTAAGAAAAATCTGTGACAATAAATTCATTCTGAAATACAGTGAAACATAAAAGCAGGATATCGTTCTGTTGAAGGAAGAATGCTGCACCCAAATGTCAGCTCACTTGAAGTGAACTAACGTGTACCTGGTGCGATAGATGAACATAAGAGTCAAAAATGCATCCTTCCCTCTTGCCAGTGCTTGCACACACATCGTTTCCTTTGACTGCTTGATTACAGAACAGACATTCCTAATTGCAAGATAAGGAGCTTGAATTTAAATTCTGTCACTGTGTAATGGAAGAATCCTGAAGTCACAATCAGGAACAAAGATGTACTGCTCTTGTGCAGAGAGTAGGCTGTAAGAAATTTATGGTAGAAATTAATCTATATTACAGAATGTAAGAGGCCAAGGAAACAGTCACAGAGAGAGTTTATTTTCATTATAAATTACAGAGCTGAGGACTTCACCCAGGTACTGCTTATGCTGACTTCTAGAGGAACAATTGTTATGCAAGTGTACAGCAAATAACTTGTATGAGACCTGGAGCAGATGCAAGTGTGTTGCATCATCATGTTAAGCTCTTTTATTTTGATTTTTCATTATTTTATTTTCGGGGAAGGTCTAATATTTTTAACTCTGTGCTGCAATGCAAAATCTCTTTTTAAAGGCCATCCTCAGAAAGGGAGGGCTCTTATGCATGTCCCCATGTGTTCATCAATTGGTGGCAACTGTCTGTATTTACTGTTTTACAAGCTTTTCTTATCTAATACTCACCAAGCCTTGATGGATTTGTGGATGCAAAAGTTCTTCCAGAAACATAGAATGAGTTGAAGGTTGTGAGGTTTTAATAAAATATTGATTTTTTTTTTTTTTTTACGTTTTTCAAATTTTTTATACTTAATTTATTCTATAGTTCTAATGATTGCCATAGCCTGATTCTGTGCTTCTGAGGAATTGGTGTTGGATTAAATGGAAGTTGCCAGTGGGGGTTAATACAGAAACAAGGTCATTGTAATGCAAGTGCAACATATGCTTTATTCTATAGTGTTGAAAAGTTCCTGTAGCAAAAAAAAAAAAAAAAATTATTTGACAAAAATAAAAAAATATTTGTCTTCTCATTGCCTTTTGGTTTCCGTTTGAACTCTGTTTAAATAGCTGTAAGTTGGAGAATCATGTTTCAGTGCTTTAAACATGCTGCTCACTGAAAGTAAAGACGACTCCCCCAAATTCTGCTGTCAGATGCTTGTCACAGTCTTTTGTAGGAGAAATGCTAAAGATTTTGTGCTTGAGTCACTAAACAATAAAAATAATACTCATTGGATGATTGTGGAAAACGCTTGTCGTAAAGTTGCTTTGAAAAGTGAAAGGCTATACATTTATTACTTTTAACATCTTTTATCTTTTTTTAATATTATCAATAGTTTCAATAGCTTAAGGACTGTGCTTAAGCATGATTTTTCTGCTCTTCTCTCTCATACACAAAAGATTTCTCCGTGTGGTATCTTTCTATTTCTGACGTAACATTGACATGAATTTATTTGTCACTAACCCATTAGGAGTACACAGGAGTAGTAGCCCTGCTTTTTAAGGATGCAGAGATCTGACTAGCAGGCACATCAGCCTTCCTTTCTCATGCTAGGCCAAGGATTCCTATTGTCAGATGCAGTGGGCATGAAAGCAGCAATTTTACAGCACAAAAACTCCAATAACATTTACTGCGGTTGGCTGAGATTGCAATGCACACAGGCACTGCTCAGTCTTGGTTGCTTAAGCACCAGCTTCCCTTGGCTTTTTGCCAGCCTGCACGCTCCAAAGAGACAAGTCCTTTAAGGCGAAAGAGTTTTCCTTGTAACTTGCTGTGGGGTAAACAGACCATTCAGGCATAGTTTATTGCATTACATACTTGACTATGCATACTGGAATGCAGCAAACTAATTGGTAGAATTATTTTAATTGTTAGAATTCATAGGTACGAGATATGTTCTCTGAGCCAGGAGGGAGGGGGGAAAAGAAAAAGTAGGATGTTTCTGTCTGCTAAGTTGTTGATCATTTATTACAAAAGACTAAAAATATTCTCTCCGTGGGATTTCTGTGTGTTTACACTACAGTATCCCTGCTACAGTTACAGAAAACAGAATTAATTTGCCTCTTTATTACTATTCTTCTCTTGATGATGAATCCCATAACAGTTAGCAGCAAGATACAAGTGTCAAAGAACAGTTCTGTTTATGTAACAGGATACTTTGTTTTCATTAAAAAAACCAAACAAAACAAAGTCCTCAATTTGGAAATACTGTAATTGCAGGATACTTGCAAATTAAAAGGAAGTTACTGTAAATTTTGCCATCGTCCAACTCATCTTTGTGTTGAAAGGTACTCTGTTTTGCAGTAATCAGCAGTTAACTTATCCCACTGTTGCCATAAGGCAGCTGAGGACTCCACATGAAATAGTCTCTTAAATATTTCTTTGTATGCATTTCTTGAAGCTTCAATTTAACACTGCAGTAGCTATTCAAACAACATACCATGGAATTTATTTGTAATAAAGCATGTTATATCTGAATATACAGCAGACTGACGTGGCTATCGCTGAGTACAGAATACCAGCTGGTTGAGTCTTCAGTTCATTCAGAAAGGTTCAGAGAAGAGTAAAACTCTCCCTTGATTTTGTTGCTAGTAGTTGGTGTAAGGGGGCTTGTTTTTCTGTTCATTCTTAAATGCAAAGACCACAAGGGGTTTTTTTATTGAATGCTCCCTTCTTTCTCCTCAGTGGCATCCTACAGTGTGCTCAGGAAAGCTTTAAAATACTGTCTGTGGTATTTCTTGAGTCTCTGGGTTACTTTCTGGAAGCTTTTCCTCTGCCGAGTGGTAAAAAGGCGAGGATAGGGGTGACCTTGCACCCCCATCTCTGTGTACAGCAGCTTCGAAATTGCTTCAGAAAGCAAGTGAAGCACTTCTAATGAATTGCGCTTTTGATTCTTTGGATCTGCACAGCGTCTCCATCAGGTTTTTACAGCTGGACTCTTCCTGTAATTGCTACTGCACAACATGGGGTTTTGGAGCTAAGTACTTACATTGTTTTACTGGCCAAAAATATATAACATAGAGGGAGCGGCAGACTTCATGAAATTCATACTTATATATCTTCAAGTTCTTCACCCCTTTCCAACATGCTGCTGATTTGCCAGCAGGCGCTCTAGATGGGGATTAAAGAAAGGGAAAAGCTGAAAGATACAATTTCTTAAAGCAGCAGTCTATTAGTAAAGAAGTTGTTTGTTATGAATGTCTGATACATGTCCAAAGATCTGTTTATTTTTATTGGTACTGAAAAATTAGAAAGAAGCGTTTCACTGTTTTAATCTTCTTGACAAGAGAATATAGAGTAATGCTCAGAAAAAAAGTATCCGCTAATAGAAATAATAATTGATACCTTATAATTTTCAATTTTGAAGTACTTTAGATCCTAATGTACCTTTAGATAGGCAGCATTTTTGGCATATTTATCTGGCTAATTCAAAAATAATAGGTCTTTTTCAAGTCCTTTTCAGGCATTTTTCAAGCAATACAGTATAAAGTTGTTACTTATGCCCTATAATGTATGATTCTTAAAATTTCAAAATTCACTGCAGTATTTTTCTTCAGACGTTCTTCCTGATCTATTTCCTCAAGGCCTTTAATCAGTGGTGTGTAATGTGGAATATTTTTCTGTTTGTTTATAGTTTTGTATGAATAACTCAAAATAATTGGCATCAGAATGCACCGCAGTATCGTGTATGAAGCTCTTCCTTGCTCAGGTTGAATTATTTCTTATTTTAATCTAGTCTCCTGTTTAGAAGTCTTTGATGTCTCTCCTAATTGTAGTGAATTCTGGCTACTGTTCTGTACCTAAAGCAGTTAACAGGAAGACAAAGATGGAGGATGGGTTAGGTATTTTTAAAACTCCTTTCTAGCTTCCAGAAAGCTCTCCAGAATAAACTGCTTTGCAAACCTTCTGGACCAGAGGCCCTGAGGGACATTCCTAGCCAGGGTGGAGGAATCAGCAGGGTACTTGCATTGTTTTGAGCCTGAAAGGGAATTTTTCCTTGCCCTATTACAGAGATTTATACTGTTAGCTAGACTTTTTAAATGGCTAGTTTTGTAGAGAAAGACCAGCAGAATAACAAGTAAAACAGTACAGCCTGCCCAGATTCATCTAGTTGCTTTATCATTAGTAATACTCAGATCAACGTTGCTGTTAAATAAAATTATCTGGAAGTTCTTTTGAAACAGTCTTGAGCTTTGGGTGCAGCTTTGCTTCATTATCCTGTAATAACTTTCTGTGATCATGACCACAACAGACCAGATTTTTTTTCCCTTTTGTGAATATAAAATTCCTTCAGAGAGAGTTAAAATTCAAACTAGTAAAGAATGAAATGCTTATACTTAGGCATTTAAATCACATATCTCTAAAAGTAAGTACCCTGTGGTGCCAGTTCTGTGTTAGGGAAGTTGGGGAAAATTCCATATCCTTCATGCATGCTTTAGCAATGTTGATGTTCTTGTGTGGCGTGCTGCCCCAGATTTAATCTGTTCTGTCATATCTTAGGAACAGACAATGGCTATAAATTTTGTACCTGGAATCTTAAACTACCATGTTATTTATGTATTTTTGAGTGATGGATAGGATAATGCTTCTAGAAAAAGTCATGAAAGCAGAAAGAAAATAAAGGGGATGATTAAAAGATTGTTTGGGGAGCAGGGGGTTGTATATGGTTAGTAGTATATAATTTTTCTGACACTAATCCTGAAATAATTAAATATGAATACTAAATAGTCTATAAACAATACACTAACCTTTCATCTTAGTGATAATGATTAGTTACTCTCAACTAACACAAGTGCAAATAATGTCCTACATCCTGGCAGAATTAAGTTGTAGTTAATATATGCATATGTTTCCATTTCCTATTGCTGCACTCCCATGATTACCACAGAACTGAAAATATATTTAAAGAAATGTGGAAAGCTTATTCCTGTGGTTACAAAAACTTGAACAATTCAGTGGCATTTGCAGACAGCTTTTGGGAAAACCTCTTAAAAGGTGTGAAGTATGGAAACCTTGAGGTGCAGTGCTCTTTCACTGCTGCATCTGTGCTGCTCTGGTGCTGTTTGGTTCTTTTGGATGATTGGGTAGCAAAGGAAAAAAGTAGCAGCAGATGCAGTATTTCCACCACTTAAAAACATGCTCTCTGGTGTTATCAGTACCAGACAGCTCCTTTGCCATGATTTCTGCCTCCAAATGCAAAGCTGTGTTGCTTTGTGGGTTAAGAGCCCTAAAATGGTGTGCTGTTTCCATTGCACTGTCTGAATCTCGGAAGGGAAGGGGGTTGTCCCTTGCCATAGCTGTCTGGTAATAGTGACCGTGGGATACGAGCAAAGCCTCTGATTTCAATCCACAGAATGCACTAGAGAACTAGATCCCTTTTTTCTTGGTGTATTTGTTATTTGCCACAGTAGGAATAAAGGTTTCCATTGCTGCTGTGGAATATCATTGAAAAATTAAATGTATGAATAATGGAGACTGCTCATCTGCACCCCATATCAATTTCTGATGTTGTTCAGATGTCTTACTGAGGAGCAGGCATGACTCCTCCATCCACTAGAAGCATATGCAACTGATTAGAGGACTTTTTTTTTTTTTTAATACCACATATCATCTTGGAAAAAAAAGCAGGGAGGTGTTCTTTTCAGGCTCTTTCAGAGCCAAACTGCTGGTAGCCACCTTGAGGCAAAGCAGGAAAGAAATGAGTGTAGATGAGAAAGTAGAGATTGTCCTGAACTCCTCTGCCCTTAACTTCATCCTTCATGACTCATCTGTTTAATGCTCCTTAAGCAGTCAAAAGTGCTGAGGAATGCCATATAGTCAAATCTATAATACAAACAGGCACGAGCCTTTTACTCCCTGAAGTGATCTTTATGCATGGATGTGATTTTTTTTTTTTTTACCTTTTCATTCTTTGGAGAGGTTGGGTATTGGGTTTTTCCCTCTTGCTCTATCTTAGTTTTAATTCTTCTTATCCTATAAGTCTGCTCTTTTAATTTCTGCTTTTCCATCTTTTTGCCCTTCTTCTTTGAAAGCATTTTTTTCTTATTGATTAAGTCATTTAACCTTTATTAGACCATACCTTGCCACTCCATTCTAGTTACTACCTTCTCTTTTATCCTTTTTTTCTCTTTTTTAATGGACTCTTTTCATATCATTCTCTCCTTGTTCAGGCTTCCTATGTCCCCTTCCTCATTCCCTTTGTTGTTCTCTCCATGGGACAGGTATATCTCATGAAAAGGTGCTTTGTTCAGGATGTATCTGCCTTGGGGCAGCAATTTAATGAAAAAATCAGCTTCCATCCCATGCTCCTATCCCTCTGAAGCCCGACGCAATAAATGCCAATTACAGTTCTACATAATTAAAGTAACCATGTCATATTTCTTTTTTAATATTAATGTCTTCACATTAAAGGAATGGAATGCTATGCAATGTGTATGTTTTTTGAAGTTAAAAAAATAAGAGTTTTGCTTCTAATCTATATTACAACACTTGTTATCTAGAATTTTCTTTAACTCTTCTCTTCTGTTCCGAAATTAGTCCAGCCATCTGTAGAAGGGTCAGCAAAAACAGAAACATGAATACTTAAAAGTGTAGTTTCTTTATAATAGGGGATAAAAACTAGCATCCTGCCTGCTTCTGATCCTTCTTACTCTCTCGTGGCAGGAAAGCCATTAGAAGAGATGAAAATTGATCAAAAAAAAAACCACGCAGTCTTTTCTCTTGATGGCTGCTTTGGCTGTTGGGAGAATTTGCAGGTGCAGAGAGGCCAGGAGATACAGAAGAGTGTCAGTCTCATGTGGTTTTTAACAGAGCAGGATAATCTTAACATTTTGGGTGCTAGGCTACTTGTTTGCCCCAGGGAGCTGAGATACCTTAATAGCCTCTTCCTGGATACCTTAATAGCCTTACAAGAGGATTAAAAGCAGAAATGAAGGAGATGTTGGTACTGGTAATGGCACTAATTTCCCCAAATGTGATCATTTTTGCTATAGAGAGGAGCTGGTTTCAGACTTCTTGGTGAGATGCTCCCACTTGACCTGAAATATTAGAGTTTTAATGTGTGAATTTGATGTGAAGTGGCTCCTTACACTCACTCTGTGAAAGTTAACATCTGGATTTGTGCTTTTCTCCAACCACTTTCTCCATCTTTTTTATTTCCAGTTTAAACAGTTTTGTATGCCTGCTGTTAATGCACAGTATTTTGGAAATGGCTAGGTTTTAATACCTGAAACTATCATCTGCTATAGAAACGAACCTGTTCTAGAAATAAGGATCTCACTCCCACCAAATGTTGTTCATATTATTAGATTGTCTTTTGAAATGTGCATATTTAACAGACAAATATCAAGTTTAGAATTTCAAACTTCTCTGAAGAAATTAATTATATAAATTACCTGCAGAAAGCAGTATTAGGAACTGCATTCCCTGTAGTGTTTCATGCCCACTTCATCCCATTGGAGAAAGTATTTTTGTTCAAAAGATGAGACGCAGTTGGCAAGCAGAACTTCAGTAGCAGTGCAGTGTACAAGAATGCTTTTTGCATAAGTGGAAGGACATCATATTAGAGTGGCATCAGGATATGATTGCAGTGACAATAACCCAGTCTTGTCTGCATGTGAAATGAATGATTAACTGTTGGACAAAGGATAAGAGAGTTTAAAAATGCTGGGAAAAACGACACAGCGTTTTACCTACAGTATGGAAGCTTTTACAAAAGAAAAAAATAACCTGTGTGGACACACAGCACTGCCTTGGTGGCTCTCACATCACACAAGTAACGCCATTGTAAAGCTGAGTGGATGAACGTCTGTGGCACAGATAAGCAATGCCAGGAGCTCTCCCAATGCACTAGTGGTGTGATTGGGACCAACCTACTTTAAAGGAAAGAAAATATTGTCAGTAAAGTTCTGCGGCACCCTGGAGAGTGGTCAGTGGGGAAAAAAAGCCAAACGACAAAAAAAAAGTCCAGAATTGCTCTTTCAAGAAAATCTTACAAACAAGATAGCTGCTGCTTTTATGTCCTAGGACAGTAGTTCCTCTTGGGTGCCTTTGTCCTTCCCTTTTCAGTCTTTTTTCTCAATTTTGTTTTAAAATTCTTTCACCATTCTTTCTTCAGTATTTTATCATTCTCTTGTATGTTAGTAGAAACGTCTTTGACATGTCCAAGGGCTTGTGTCTGCATATTTGCCATTGTGCTTTGTTTTTTCCTTTCCCAGATATTTGCATTTTTAGGGGATTTCATTGCATGAGGGCTGTTATTTTTTTTAGAGGAAAGAGAGGAATATTTAAATTGCTTTTCTTAATAGCTTACAATCTCCTGTCATATTTTAAAAACTTAGGAGAATTTTACTTGTGATTATATTATCGGTTTATCAGTCCAATAATTTCTTGATCATAGTTCTCAACCACATGTTCATACATTCAGTTTGTCATTATTGCATGTATGGTGCAATAAAATTCTGTGCAACAGAACAGTGTTTATTACCCAGGGTATCTTAAGATTTACAGTGGATCACATAAAGAACTATGGGGGGACAGAAAAGAAATAGAGTAGTTTTCTCATTATTATAATCTCTCAAATCTGTATGGCCCTTTAATTTTTTTTATTTGTAGATAATATCTCTGTTGTTTTCTCACTGAGTATATAGAAAGCAGACACACTGACTCTACAGAAGTATCTACCTTGTAAAGGAAAGACCTTACAAGAATGTAATTTCTGTTAGTTAATACAACATTTTGAGCTGATTAATGAGATCAATATAATTTTGTATCTCTGAACTAATAGCTTGAGTTATTTTTCTCGAAATTGTTCACATTTTATTGGCTGTTTATTTTCTATTACATTGCTCTTCAGATTTATGGAAAGTACTTGTAATTATCATACCCTTCATTTGATGCAATGAATATATTTTACTGGACAGCTTTATGCATTCAGTGTTACATTTTTTGTTTTGCAGCTGAAGACCAATTTCCTGATTGCTCTTGTGTGTGTAATGTTTTGAGGTCTTTTTCTAAGCTACTGTGATTTTTGCATTTACATGTTAGGCATGTGCAATGCGGGACGAAATCTATGATTTTACAAGTTAAAGTCTCAAGCAAACTCCCCTAAGCTACTCCTGTAGTTTTGAAGATTGCAACTTGCCACTACATCATAGATTTACAATTGAATTTTAAATAATAATTTCTTGGTCAAAACCCAATAGTTGTTAGTACAGAAGCAAAATGTTTGTGGAAATTTTTCCAAACTGTTAATTGAAAGTTCTATAGTACATCTGTACTGCTAAGAGCAAGAAAGGAATACTTTCCTGCCTGGGGCTTTTGTGATCATATACCATAGAGACTGGAGCTGTATACAATTTAACTTTGTCTTTTATAGACAGCACTTTGTGTTTAGTCTGAACTCCATGATTTTAAAACATCATTGTAGGAGTCATTTTTCTCTTTCAAGTAATAAACATGCCACATCCTTAAAAGACAAAGTGTGAGACATAGCTGTAATTGCTCAGTTTTGGTGCCAAGAATAAGTGGTTTGAAGAAAGCTTAGCACCCTTATCCCTAGAGAGATGTAAATTATCAGAGGCAGCACCAGACACAGTAACTTCTCACTTGTGTACTTGTAAACGACAAGGACATGTCACGAGTATGAAAGATATTCATAAAATTATAAAATGTATTTCTGACATGTATTTATATTTTTATTAACAGTAAATTTGTATGTATATACACAGATACCTAGAGTAGGGTGTAAAATATGCATATTCCAAGAGCTGTAACAGTGCTACAAATATCCAACACAATATGTTTTATTCTTTATTCTGTAAGAGCAGATGTCTTTCCTAGAGCTGTGCTCCTCACCGTATTCTGATGTGAATGCAAAAAGAATTGGGGGTGAAGAGGGACCTTATTGCTGTAGTAGTAGTGAGACTGAACCTTTCTTGATGTTTACTTTTCAAATAAAATTTGCTCAGTAATGATTCTTGTGAGTTTCCCTGTTTCCACCAAAACCAGTAAGTAAATCTGGTAGGGGAATGGTGGATATGGTTAAGCTTAGGCCTTAATGAAAGGACCTAAATGATAGATATTGAGAATACTTTAAATGGGGACAAACCCATCTAACTAGCCTGCTATTCTCTCTCGTTCTGTGTGCATAAACTGGAAAACTCAAAGTGCACTTCTGTTTAGTGGAAGTTGTTTTTGATGTAGAAGAGGCACAAACCAACTAGGGTTGACTTTTATGGCTTAAGTGCCAGTAACCAGTATTACTCTGGTTTTATCAGGAAGAGGAAACTGTTATAAAAGTGTTTAAGACTACTGGTATTATTAGCAAAAGCCTCCACCATTAAACAAACTATTGAGCACTGACTCTAGGGGGAATAAATCTGGCATCTTTACCTGTGTTCAGCAAAGATCTGTACCAAGTACAATGCAGTTAGGAATATCTGGAGAGTTTATTGTGTCAGAGGAGTTTGCACGTCCTGTTGTGCACAAACGTGGTGAATTGACTGGATGGGAATATGAAAACTGGCATGAGATTAGCTGTGCATCTAACTGTTATAGAAAACAACTCTGGAATGAGCAGCAGCACATCAGCCATCAAATTTCTTTCTTGGGATTTGCTAAAGGTAGCATAATCTCTCGCTTCAGTATATGAGTCATTTATTTTGATGGCCGAAACAATTTTCATCTATATTCTCATAGTGTGAGGAATATTCAGAAGTGTCCCCATGGCCTACATTTGGGTGAGGATTGAGTATAAACAGTCATAAAACAGGACTCATGCCTCTGGCAGATGTGATGTTTTTCTGCAATTTGATGTTTTGGAGACATGATAAATAATAATCAAATGGCATTTACTTAAAGAATCTACAAAGCTCCTACTGGAAAGAAACAATGAATAAGATTTATGTCAGGTCTCTGAGCTTGAATGAGGCATGGGCCCAGGGGCATGGCAAGTGCCTTCATTTTATATACTTTCCTACTAGTCTGACTCACCCCCCAGGTTATTGTCAGAGCTAGTCAAAACCAGGACATGTTGATCCGTGTGATTGTCTTCTGGCCAAGGGTAGTCCTTTTGCATGCCAGCAACTTCAGCCAGCTGGGTTTTAGAAAAAGTATATCCTTTGTGATATAGGGTGTAAGTTTCTCGTACCCAGATTTCCAGCATATTAAGGTCTGGCTGGTAGCATCATGACATGGTTTAACCCCAGCCAGCAATTAAACATCTCACAGCCACTTCTTTACTCCCCTGTCTCAGCAAGATGGGGGGAAGAGAATTTGTAACAGGAAAATGGAGAAAACTTGTGGGTTGAGACAAGCAATTTGATAGTTGAACTAAAATGTAATAAGGAAAAATAAATTGTAATGGAAAGGAAAAACATGAAGATAAAGATAAGTAAAGTCCATGAAAGACAAGTGATGCAAATGAAAAGAATTTTGCTCATCACCAACCAACTGCTGCCTGTCCCTGTGCAATGGCTTCCCAGCCAACCTTGCCTATAGTTGATATGCTGAGCATGACACCCTATTTTATAGAATAACCTTTTGACCAGTTTGGTTCAGCTGTCCTGGCTGTGTCCCCTCCCAGCTTCTTGTGTACCCCCAGCCTCCTCACTGGCAGGGTTTAGAGAGGAGCAGAAAAGGCCTTGCCTCTGTAAGCACTGCTCAGTAATAATTAAAATATCACTGATTTATCAACACCGTTTCCAGCACAAATCAAAAGTATAGTCCCACACCAGCTACTGTGAAGAAAACTATCTCAACCCCAGCCAAAACCAGCAGACTCTCAATTTCTTATTCTATTTAAGGCATATTAGGTCTCACAAATCTCAATGCATCCTCATTACCCTTGATCCCCATTAATCATCATATAATCATAAAACCATAGAATGTCAAGGGGCTGGAGTGCACCTTAAAGATCATCTAGTCTCAATTCCCCCTGTCATGGGTAGGGACACCTCACTAGACCAGATTGCTGAAGGCCTTATCCAACTTGGCTTCGAACTCTGCCAGGATTGAGGCATCCATACCTTCCAAGGCAATGTGTTTTGGTGTCTCACCCTTACAATAAAAAAATTTCTTCCTAATATCTAACCTAAATTTCCCTTCTTTTAATTTGTACCCATTACTCCTTGTCCTACAGTTCCTGATAAAGAGGCCTTCTCTGGCCCTATTCAGATACTGGAAGACTGCTATGAGGTTTCCACCCAACCTTCTCTTCTCCAGACTGAACTGCCCCAGCTTTCTCACCCCGTTTTCAGTGCTCCAGTCCACTTAAAAACCTCATGGGTCTCCTCTTTCTCTAACAGTTCCATGTCCTTCTTATGTTGGGGACGCCGTAAGTGTGCACGGCACTCCAAGTGGGATCTCACCAGAGCAGAGAGAGAAAATCTCTTTTTGCTGGCAATGCTACTTTTGGTGCAGCCCAGAGTTTGCTTGGCTTTCTGGGCTGCAAGCATACATTGCCGGGTCTTATTGAGTTTTTCATCAACTCTCACCTCCAAATCTTTCTCCACAGGGCTTCTCTCAACCCAGCCTGTAGGCATGCCTGAGATTGCCACAGCTCAGATATTATTCCTTTAGTCTATGAACTGCTCTGGGAAGTGTCTGTAAAAAGTCCACAAATGTCCACTGAGTTTATTTATTCCATGATTTGGCACTCCATCTGCTCTAGTTGTCACTCAGGACAGGAGAGAGGATGTGCTGCATGGAGCTATTGGGCACCAAAGGCAGCTCAGGTCCCATCACTGCTGCATTGCAACTACTTCTTTTAAGGCTTCTCCTCCATTGGTTTAGTTAGCTAATACTATAGTGATTCCTTTAAAATACAGCTCAGATTATGGGTTACAACAGTTTAAAGGTATCTACATTTCACTCTTCATCCCTGGACCTTTTGGGTCCATTTGTATGGTTTAACATTGCAGTGTAGTGCTCCCCTTGCTCCTAGCCCAGCTACCAACAAGGGATTCCAGATCCAGCAATTCCCATTACATGCAACTTAAATCACCATTCAGTTTTCCCAGAGTCTGGTGCATGATAGGGGATGTGATTCCCTCAGTGCCGTGTGTCTATGAAGTTGTTTTGGAAATGAGTCCTGTTTTCTGATTCAGTTATTTCAGGAGTGCTGTGTGACCATAAAACCTGCTTTTCAAGGCCTGGAGTAGTATTCCAACCAGGGTCACACAGTATGATTCCAAGCATCCAGTGTCATTTCCACCATTATAAGCACATGGTGAAAGAAGTTCATAGTAGTGTGATATAATCAATCTGCCTGGCTTTCCCATATTATTTTAGCCTTCAGCCTCTACAAAAAGGCTGTAGCTGCCCAAGTAGTTTGATTATGGGGCATTTTTGACATTTTTGGATAACCAGGGCAATGGCATCAATACTTGAGTTCAACTCCTAAGCCACAAGCCCACCTATCTGTTGCATGACTTCCTAAATGTCCTGATTCATTCCTGTGTCATCAGCCCATCAAGCTATAAAAATAGCTCACCCTTATGTTCCCAGTCCAGTTCCATCTGTGCCACTTCAATTCTAGCAGCTTGGTCATCTGTTCATTCTTTGGGTGTTCTTCAGTGCCCCGACTCTTAAGTACATGAGCATCTTGTGAGGTACTTTTATCATCACATTCTCTACCTCAGCAACAGTATCTTGCTGTAATTCAGCAGCCCAGAGGGGTGTATCACAATTGGCCTGCTCCCATTGCTGTAGCCACCTCCACAGGGAGTTTGCCATGGTCCATGAGTCAGTGCAGAGAAAAAGGTCTGGCCACTTTTCTGGTTCAGCAATATCTAATTCCGGCTTCACTTAAATTCACTTCTGCAAAATGACTTGATTCACCTTGTCCTCCATCACTTTTTGTGGCTTGTCATGTAAGATTCCACGCAGTCAAAACCAGCATACTGTAGGTATTTTGAAGATCAATTATTCTTTATCTTTTTCAGAACTTCTGTACAGCTAGAAAAGGTTCTGAATATAAGGTTCTGAAGTTTTCTGAATAGGAAAACTCCTAGGTTTTGTTCAATATTTCAGTGGTATTCAGAGATTTGAAAAGTCTTGAGGAGGCAATCTACAAAGTCAGGTTTTTACTTCTAAACATTTTAAAAAATTAAAAGAGCAATTTGATTCAATGATTATTAAATGGTAACAACTAAAAGAGGAAAACTTGGAACTGAAACCTACCTATTTAAAAATAAATATTCACACATACAGGGTTCTACTGTGTTTTCATTGCCAGTTTAGGCTACACAATTAATCAGTGCTTCTGTTATCTTGATAATCTGTCTGCTTGCTGTTGTAAATAACTTACACTTGCTGATGTAGTTGCTGACAGCTATTTAGGCTTTCAAAAATGCTTCTAATTGTACATGTTTGCGGCTTTTAAAAGCATTTGCTTCTGAGATGATTTTTGCAGCTAATGTACCTCGGAGTCTTCCTGTTTGTTTGTATTTATTTTCTTTACAGTTGTATTTCTGAAGTGTGAATCTCTCTAATAGATTCAATTCACCTGAGATTATAAAGCAACCCAGTATGTTTTCTTGGAAAAATGTTATCTTGTGTGTAAGATTAGTGATTTATTTTTGTGGAAGACAGAACATTGTGGTGTAATGCCACATGTAACCTGTGCAATCTTGCACCTTGGGTAAGGATGTGCACACAAAATTTTCACACTTACACCTGCACAGAGCCAGGAAATTGAGCTGCAGGGAATTCTGTAGGGAGCAGGTGGGATGGGTTACATGTGCTTCCCTACCCACAGGTGGTGGAAACTTGATCTATGTCAGAAAAATCCTGGTATTCTGAGAATCCCCTCCCATTCCCCAATCTGGCAGCAGTGTGGAGTCACTCCTCAGCAGAGCACAGAGCCTAGCCTTCCTCCACCTCTCTGCAAGCAGGTTTGTCTGTGCACTTCTCATTGTAAATTTGGTGTGAGAGCAGAAGACCTTTACATATAGAACATCTTCCATTTCAAGAGCAGTGAGAGCTGTTGGGCACTGGTTCCTGCAGCCCCCTGTGCCTTGGCAGGTATTGTTAACCAGTTTCAGCAGCAAGACCGCTGGACGTACAAAGGCTCTCACTTGTGATCACGCCACTGGCTATGCCAGGAATAAAAAACCAGATTTCCTGACATGCTCTGCTGCGATCTTACCATGAAACAATTCTTCCTCCTGAAATGTTTGGTTTTAGCCCCCGGTGGTAGTTACAAAAGCATGTTAAATACCAGACTTCTCAGCTTGAGACCATCTGTTTCCCCTGCAATCATGTACCACCCCCACACACGGATTCCTTGTCACCAGTGTTTGCGGTTTCAGCGGAAGACAAAAAGAAAGATATTTTCCTAGATGGCAGTTTAGCCAGAAGATGGACCCGGGAAACATGTTCAGGTGGAGGGGGTGTGATTATGCTAGAAATAGAGAGGTGTTTCCCCACAAGTGGCAGGCAGCAGGCTTTCAGGGAGTCCAGTCATTCAGATCTCTGCTGGCTCTGTGCCTGTGTAAAATCTTGTCCCCCTTGACTGGGGCATAGCTTGCTTCATAAATCAGCAGTGTTACATGGTGAGCAAGCTGTCTTCACAAGTGCTCTCCCAGCATACCTAGAAATGCTTTGCCAAATTTGTTACTGGTGAAATGACAGCTGTTAGGTTTAAAGGGAGTTTACACACTTCCTTTGCATTAAGTAAGCTGAAACGCAGATTCTGCCTCTGCAGAAATTAGGTTACTATTAGGGAGGTTCCAGATCAATCTTTTTTTATAAGAACTAAATGGAATCTGATGCTGCCAGAAGGACATAAAACTGTAATGAATCATTTTTTTTTAGCCTTTGCTTATCCCAAAAGAGGCAACAACGTCTCTTTTGCTGCTGCAGTTGCCTGGAAGTCAGGAACATCATGGAATGAATTCAGCTTGCTTTTGCTAATGGTATATGTGAGATTTCATCACATTTCACTGCACCATGGTGGTGCTATTCTTTCTGTTTATTTCTGTGGTTTTGCCATTGTTTCAAAACCTTTATTTTCAAAAAAATTGTGTTAGCTCTGCTCTTTTGGGATCTTTTTGTGTATGCTATCTAGTTGGCTATCTAAATCAAAGGGACTAGTAGTGAGCTGTGATTTCTCTACCTTTTATTGGTTCTGTCAGTGTCTGTCTGAGAACTACAGCAGTGTTATTAAAAGGAAGAGACATGAATCAGCCATGTTTTTTTAAGGAGCTTGGTTCAGGCAAGAAGCTGTAAAGTTTAGCTGGAAACTGATGTGAAAGATCATCTGCTGGAAACACCTTTGTAGCAGCAGCACAACTAGGACATAATGAAAATATGTACAGCAAAGACAAAGCCTGCAGTCATTTATGAAGATACATAGAGAATTTAAGTTGTAAGAAGAACTGATTTTCTCATTTTTCTGTGTTTTATAAATACTTTTTAAAATTACGAACTTTCATCCCTAACTTTTTGTTTAATATTGAACAAAATTGTTTATTATCATTAATTACAATACAGTCTGTTAAAGCTGTTCAGCATACTGCTATCCTTCACAACATTTGCAAAATGCATAATGAACACACACAAATGTCTAATTAAATCACTCTCCATGTCCACTTATACCTCTGGATTTATAGATTTTGTTAAAATGCTGTGCTAGGTAGGGGAGTATTTTGTTGATAAGTTATATGAACTGAGGCAGTCAGGTTAAAAGGTAGTTTTTGTTTCAGCTGTGATTCAGAGTTGAGGGTTGCTTTGAGGGTTAATGACTCGATCTTCCCACTGAAAAGGAAAGCAGCTGTTCTGGAAACCCAGAATACCTTTTAAGAAATCTTTTGCAATGGATTTGTTAGTTTGATTGATACCTAACTGGATTTGATTGTCATTAGAATAGAAAAGTATCTTACTAAAATCAAGAGTGGTTTTGTTGAGGTTTTTTTTCATATGGAGGAAGAGCAAAATTCTAATTCACGTGTAAGCCTAAAAAGCTTATTTAAAGTCATTAGAGAACAATAGTTCTTCAGTTTGCTCTTGTGGAGGCCTCCCCCTATTATGCATTTCTCATCCTTGACACAGTTAAGAGAAAAAGTATTTAAAAGCTATTTTGGAAGATGGCTCCCCTGTTCTTTTCCTGGCTTTCATAATCTGCATATTTCTTACACTTTATAACAGATCAATTAATTGATTTGGAGACAAGAATTCGTCTGGTGACCTACTGCTTCATTTCCCTCTTGCTCTAAGGCCCAAAATGCAGTTTGTAAGAATTTTTTCTGTAACTCTAGAGGCAAGGATTAAATTCCTTTTTTAAAAGTCAAGCTAGAGTGAGCATCTCACTTCTGTGTTTTCCATAAAACTTTGATTATTATGATTTTGCTAATGAAATTGTATATGCTTTCTCATTTTTCTCAGAACTTTTCTCTCATCTCTTCACTTTCATGAGGTCTCCTCTGTGTATTATTCATTCAATCTCTTTTCTGTGCAATTCTAGCATTTTTCCTCCTTGGTTTTCTTTTCATGTCACTACCCCTGTTCGTTTTCATTTCCTCCAAAGCAAAACATGAATCCCTCTTATCTGAGTTCTTTCAAATCTGATGAAACAAGCTCACCTGTTTTTGCTTAGAAGTTTTATATTGTGTATTCCCATTCCTGGCTTATCTTTCACAGATTTTATTAGTGTGGCCTTGTGTGTGTACAGACAAGGGCTGAGCATGCAGAAAGTGGTAAAAATTTAATTGCTTATAATGAACTAATTTTAGAGGACTTTCAAACTGCTTTTGGATTTGTAAATTTGCAAAATGTTCCAGGGATGGCATTAACTATTGCAAGTCCATGACAAAAGCTTCAGTTGACTTACTTAATGCAGAATTTTTCCTCTGGCTCTTGAAGAAGAGGAAGACTAGGGGTTTACTCCTTTTTCATGAATGTCAGCCATATGTCAGTAACAGTCAGAATCAGTAGGAAAAAAAGAAAAAAAAAAAACGTTTAGATGCTGTTTTATTTATTGGGCAGAAAAGCAGGTTTTTGCAGCACTGGTTGTGTCATCTATAAGCATTACATAATCATGACTTGTGAGTGTATTTTCTCAGGTTAAAGGTTTTAAGAGTTTAGGTTTTCTTAACCTGTACAGTAGTAACTCTGCTTCTAAAATAAATAGCTTTGGCAAATTGTTTTTCTTGGAAGCAGTAAGCAATAAAATCAGAAGACAAAAAAACATACACATAGCTCAGTCTGGATTAATGATTTTGGATAAGTACCAAAATTATCTAACACTTGAGAATGCTAAGAAATCTATTTAGAAGTCATACATCAGACTTGCAATGCAAACTGCATTTGACTCCAGTTAAACATGCAGTATGAGGCAAGTCCCTGTATTAACACACTGTCTTTGTGATTGAATCATTGTAGAACTTACTCAGCTTACAGCCTGAAGCATGGTTCTTCTTTTTGACATTTATTTATAAATCACAATTTTTGCAGTCAAAATTGAGTGTCTGTCTATATGTGCAGGGTGAGCAAAGTGGGAAATGGAATACTCTGCATCATTTTACCTGTGTTTTACAGGCAAGTTTTGGCTATGTACTCAAAGATTTCTCAAATAATTCAAGTCCCCTGACACCATTGTGAAAAGCTGAATTTTTTTCTCCCTATATAAAGTCTTTCAGCTGGATTTCTCAATTTCTGTTTCTTGTTTTATTTTCTTTCAATGGAAACCTGAATGCTCTGATTTAAGAGTTAACCTTCAATTTGTTAACTGAAAATGTGTTTCTCTACTGATTTCCATTAGTTAGCAGCAAAGAAGATTGTCTGAAGCTAACAATAATTGCATAACTTTCTGACTTCTGATTCTAAATAAGGATGAAGGATTATTTAATTTATGAAGATGCAGATAAGTCTGTTCTGATTAGGAAAGACTATGCCTAAATGAAGCCTGTGGTCTTGGTGATCCCCCTCTTCACAGACTGTTGCTCTAGGAGACTGCTATGCCCCAGTGGGGGAAAAAGCCCCAAGCCCACAGTCATGCAAAACATCTGAACCCCTCTGTGGAGAAGCCAGGCCAGGAGCATTATTATATTTTGAATCTCTGGATAACGTTAGTTGAGTGTCATTTTTGTGTCTCAAGTGAGCAAGCTTTTCTCATTTCTCACAGTGTGATACCAGCTTTTCCCAGTTTGATATCCTGGTAAATTGTTGAAAACAAGTCAATGGCATTTTACTAGTGAAGGCTTTTGTCTAATTTTACAGACCTTGGGTCCTAAAAAGAGAATATAAATAATGTCTATTAGTATCCTTGCTAACTACTGTGTGGGTTAGGCTGGAGTGAAAGGAAATGGCATGTGTGTAACACAACAGCAGGACTGGAAGTACACTATTCCTTCTTTTTCATCCTGTGTGCATAGCTGCCATCATGGGTTTTATATTCGCTGTTTTATTTCATTTTCTTGTAAAGCAAAATCCTAAGTATGTTACCCCAGCAGGTTAAATTTCAATTTACTTTAGCAGTGTTTCTGTATTTTTCTTTTTTCATCTTCCTTGTTAAATCCCTCTGGGGATAAAGAGGCCACTATTAGGAAGGCTGTTTCCTGGACTAGTTCCACTGTAACTTTTTTCACTGAAGCTGAAATATTTATCTCAGGTTCAGCTTTCATAAGGTGATTAAGCTTCCACAGTTTAGTTGAAAACCAGCAAAGTACAATTTACCTTGTCACTTTAAATGTCTGCCTTATGGATGGTAACAACATCAGTGTTTTTCCTCGATCCAGGTGCTATTTGTTCTCCAAATCTGGGCTCTTTTACCCCAAATGCTTTTGTACATACCTTTTGTTAGCTGGACACTTATACAGGTACCAGATAAGAAGACATTATCACTGTATGGTATTTAAATTAAATAGATTTTTCCTGCCGTAATATTGACTGTGTGTGTGTTACATATGTGTTGAAGGGGTTAATGGAATGGTTGCAGACTGGAGGTGTTTATGTTGGAATGCTTTGAGAATCGATTCCAGCTAATGGAAAAAATGCTTTAAAAGTGAGCTGGTTCCGTTCCCACAGTGAACAACAGAGAGTGGAAACAACATTTAATAAACCTTTCAGAAGTAAATCCTGTGATTTTTTTTTCTTTTTGCCACCATCTGTGGAAGAAATGCCCACTTTCTTCTCAATGGGCAGTATTTCTTCCTGCAGTGTATTTGCCTTACTCTGTGAGGCAACAAGAGAAAGTCTTTGGACAAAAACATACTTGAAAAATACATTCTGCTCATGTGTTGTCTAAGGCCTAAATTTTATTGACTTTGCAGATTTTTGCTTAAACGGCAGGTTGACTGAAAATAGTCAACCTCAAGATTTTCTCAGCTGCCCCGAACTATCTGATTTCCAGTAAATTGAAGAAATTTTGACTTTATGCATCTTGTTTTACAGATATGGTTGCTGCAAATTAAGATCTTTGTGGTACTTGCATTGCAGGGGAATGTTACATCTTCTGTACTACCTGTGTGTCATCTTTATTTTAAATATTAGGACACTTAGAAAATTTGGCAAACATAACCCTTTACTTGTGAAAATAACACCTTATTACATTTTTTGTTTGGAGGGGTTTTTTAATATGGTGCTCTCATGGAAAGCGGAGGGGCTTACAGTGGTATTTTTGCTTTCCTAATTAAGAGGATTATATACAGATTTAAATTAAGGAAGAGTTTTGTTCTATTGATAAACCTTGCTGAAGAATCCAGGGTTTATTTTTCATTGAGCATTGGCATGATTTTAAATGCAAGGCATATTTGTTGTGAACCATGAGCAGTCTTTATGAAACCTGAAAAAGATTTGTGAAAACAGCCTGTAATAAAAATCACACATGCTTCATAAAACACTACTTGATAGATATCACTTGCACCATTAAGAACTAAACGACAAAGGATGTAATTTCAGTTCTGGCATACAATATTAATCGAAAGGCTTTAAAGCATCTTGCTGATGGGAACTATGACAACATGACATTGAAGAATTACAAACTGGAGACATCTATCTTAATCAGATTTTCAAAGTAAATGCCATAAAATAGAAAGTTATGTTATCTATCTTCATAGGGTCACATATCGTGTAGGGTATAGCTTTTCAGCTTGTTTATTCTAAAAATATCAGGGGCAAAAAAATGTGCCTTTCAAGTAAGTTTAAAGCTCAGTTCATACACTTTACAAAGTTTTTGGGAATAGATTGGTAACTGGTGCTTTCCATTTCTGCAGGAAGGTTCTAAAACATTAGGGAGAACTGAATTATAAAACAGCTGATAATGCACAGGTATTATTACTATGAAGATGTTGAGGGGAAACACTATGCTCAGTGGATGTGAAATAGAAAGCCAAAGTTACAAGAGTACCTTTAACTGGGTGTGTAATGCTCCTGTAGATAACACAGCTGAAAGACATTGGTAAAAGCATGTTTTCTTCAGTTCCTAAAGCTTGCAGTTATTTTGCATGACTTGTTTCTTTGTCTTCTTTTGTATCTTTAACTAGTAAAGAACAGCATCCTTATAGGATGTGGGAAATTATCAATATGTACTTTGTGATTGTAACACCAATGTTGCATGTTAGGGACAATCCTACTGCCCTCCAGGGAGCTCTCTTGTCATCTGGTCTTAGACTGATACCACATGAGAACCACGGGATCATTTTGAATTTCTCCACAATCAAATAAGTCTTTCTTCCCTTTCAGGACAGAAGTCTTTATTTCTCTTTAAAAAGTAAAGTCATGTTGCAGTCTAAAGGAAAATGTGTAATATGAATGACAAAATTAAGGTTTTCTTTATTCCTTCTGCCAAACTTAGGATCAAAAGCAAGGCAATGCAATCTCTCAGAGCTTGTCCTGCATTAAATTCACTGGTAGTTTCTCACTCCCAGGTAGCTTGACAGATTGTCAGACCCTACAGGCATTGTACTGATGAGGAGACAAACATTGGCCCACTTTGATCAAGCTACTTGTTTGTCTTTTGCCCATTTTATATTATAATAATACACACACACACAAGGTGCATATCTAGATCAAAGTGTCCTTGTCACTTCTCCTTATGCTTGTCACCATGTATCTAGCACAGGAGCACAGAGTGCTCCAAGAGGAAGTCAGCAGCATTGGCTGCAGGTTAATTCTAGTTCCATCTCTATGTCCATTCATTATAAACCAAGCAGAAAAGGATGGGGCAAGCTGGCCACAAATCAGAGTGAAAGGACTCTGCTCTGGTGGTGGGCAGTGTGTCACCTCAGTCCCTGCGTTGAGTGTGTGGCTTGGATCCTTAAAGCAGTTGGCAGAGCAGAGCCAATTTGGATGTGAATAAGACTAAGCAAATACTTGGCATTAACCACAAAATAAACACATACAGCAACTTGTCTTGAATTATCCCTCTGGCTTTTAGTAAATTATCAGAAAGGAAGCTTTGAGCCTTGCACACCCCAGCAGGAAAAACTGAGCTTTAGCAGTGGTTCATTCAAAAGACAGATCTGCCTAATTACAAATGAGCACTTAAATACCCGATTTTTTTTGAACACATAACCTTCTTTATGTGTTCATTAATTAAATGTAACTTCTGATTGAAGGTGCTCCCAGACCAGAGACTTCAAGAGTGATTGGTTTTGCTTGCCCACAGAATCCCTGGAGCCATGGACATAGCAGTGCAGGTAGCCTGTCTTACCCCTCCCTAAGCAGGTACTGAGAAAAAGAGCTCCTTTGGGAGCTCTAGGAATAATTAAGCCATAATTCCCACTCCTTTCAATTTGCAAGGACTTCTGAGGTAAATCCCACTTCTGCTTGCAGTACTTTTGGAGATATGACCAAGTGTCAGTTGGTAAAATTTCAAGTCCTTTAAAGGAATTTACTGAGGAAATCAAACCAGTTCTTAGAGAAATTACTTCTTACTGCTAGCAATCAAGGGCTAGCAGACCAGTGACCTGTAAATTAAATGTATTTTTTTGTTACTAGTTTTCTAAACATTCAATCTACTCCAGATACTTACTTCTAGTATGTATTATGGATATTTCCTTTACCATAATAGAGACTCTTCTAAAGAGAGAATAGAAAAGAAGCAGCCTGACCAGAAAGAGTTAAGACTCTCACAGGCATAGATATTGAATAAAATATTGTTCACATTTGAAATGTTTATATCATAATGGAAGACTTTGCTTTTGTGTTTGTCATGGAAACTCCAAGTTCACATTAGTTACACAGTGTTTGAAAGCCTAATCCTTATCAAATGGAAATCACCTTTTTTTCTTAGATGAGTAGCTTGCTGACAGGTCTCAATGAGCTATCTGTTATAAAAAGACTGCCACACAAAATATGAAACAAATGACTTTTTTTTCATGGATACTTGGTCTGCTTTTCTGCCTCTGAATTAGCCCCTTTCCCCCACATGGATGTGGGTATCATAAATGTCTCTCCTTCAGATGCTGTTCAAATTCTATAACAATTAAATGATAAAATTAATTAAATGTAAATTAATTTTTGAAAAATAAAAGAGAAAGACGTTTTGTGAAGGGCTACAGAGCTGCATGTAATTTACCTCTGCAATTGAAATGGCTGCTTTGCTTCACTGTGATTCCCTCGGGTAAATAACAATTTAAATATGTTTTGAAAAAATCGTGTAACTGTAGTAAGAGAGCTTTCCACCCAATTTCTTGTGACTTTTCTGAGTTCTGTACATATGTTCACACACGTAATTATGCAACGTTGACTTACTTTACAAATGCCTCAAATATGTGGGGTTTGTTTGCTGCAGACCTGAAGAACTTTGACAGGCTGGTTTCTGGGCCAGTTTACATTTGCTTCTTGCTGCAGAAATCTTCTCTTTAAGATAAATGAGGTTGCTCTACAGTCATTACAGTCTAGACTGAACAAGAACATTATAATTAAAACTTAACATTTTTAGACATAAGCCTACCTGTACCTACCCATTTCTGCTTATTTTTAGTGTAGATTATACATTCCCATTTAGATTAAATCAATTAAGATAGCCTTTAAAATCCAATTTAAAGCAAAACAACTGTACCTCTCTGGACTAGTTTTTAAAAATTTCAACTCAATTGCACTTTATCATATTTGAATGCTTTTTCTTTTAATAAGTGGTTTGTTGTGAGGGAGCTGGCCAAGTCCCAGAGCTGCTGTCTTTTCAATAACCAAGGGAAGAAGTAATTCCCTCTAGGACTCCTGTTCTCCAACAAACTGGTTAATAGGGAGGAAAGAAGAGTAACAGGGTCTCCACACTAGATGCTGTGGCTCATGCAGGGTTCTTATTACAGGGAGTAGTGTCCAGTGCTGCAGAGTTTATGAAGTACATGTTGTGTCATGCAACTCCCACTGTCCTTATAAACTCCTTAAGTAGGAAAAGCAAAAAAAAATGGAACTCTCCTGGCAGTAATGCTGATTTCTCAGGAGGGCTGTGTGAATCTCTTAGCGTGTATGTCTCAGTTTCCCTGCATGTGCAGTGAGAATATTTTCAGTGTCACAGGGATGTTGAGAGGCTGTTACTCCCTAAGACTGATAGTTTTGTGTGAAAGCCTCCATAATACTGAAAGCTGCTCTTTAACTCTTAACTCCTTTAAAGAGTAAAACAGGGAATCTGGCTCCAGCTTAAGAATGGCATTCAAAACATGACTATTGTGATGATTATCTCTTCCTCAGTGGTACAACATGAGGGTTTGGTTAGAAATTGTGCAGCAGTCAGAAGAACTGTGTATTGGCGAAATCTGGCAGGTTGAAGAAAAGATCCAGAGAGCAGTCCTCAGTGATCTCTCATTCAGAATGACAGTGTAGACTGAGGAAATTTAGAGGAGTATAGATTTTAGCTCTGTTGATTTATGGAAAATCTAACCTTGTTAAATGCAATTCTACCTGTAGCTTTTGCACAATTAGAAAAGAAATAAATAATTCCAGATTTTCAGGCATTTTTGATGTTGAGAAAGCTGTAGATCCCCCGACAGCTGAAGCCACCCTCAGACACTGGAAAATGTCCCTTGTCAGCATTCCAGGGAGAGAGAAAGTGGGATTGGAAGACAAGTGATCTTTGCCAAATTGCATTTAACTGTAACCTTCTAGCTCCCTTCTAGCCTCTCTTAAATTCTTTTATATGTTCCTCTGTATCTTCAGTGTTGGTAATGTTTATATCTAATATAGCAGAAGGGCCTTTTGGATCATAGTAAATTTATAGGGGAATAATCTAAATCCCCTGCATAGCTGGCCTATGGTCTGAGTAATACAATTTCATTCTTCTAGCATATTATCAGAGTAATTATTAATCTATGCATTTATTTGGGGATTATATAAATATCCTTTACAGAACCTTCACTATCCATTTTCCTCACAGGTAGCAGAGTGTGTGGGAAGGTTTGACATCTACCTGAGACAAGCCTGGCACTCACATCCTCCTCTGTGCAAGAGAACAATGATGATTAATCCTCTGCTTTGTCTTTAGTAGAGAATGGTGCAAGACCTTTAGTACTAAAAATGATAGACTAAAAGATTGATTTTCAGCAGAGATTGTAAATGAGAAGAGAAATTAATGAACAAGAGGGATGTCAGGATAACATTTCAGCTGGTAGGAGCTGCAGAGGAGGAGGGTTTTGCACTGATCATGGCAGCACTGTCCAAAAAGGCTAGGCAGGTAGACGAGTCAAAAAGGGGAACAAAAAAGAAAAGTCATATCCTAAGAACAATTTTAATTAATTTATCTATCTGGTTAAAAATAAATTAGTGTGAATTACTTCATTCCACCTGCCATTTTCTGTAATTTTTGTAATTAATTTGTATAACTAATAATTGATATAGATATATTTGCGTGTACATGTGTGTAAATACTTAGACACATGTGCATAAATATAATTTTTATAGACACATGCACCTATATATTATAAAATATAAGGTCACAGTTAATTTTGCACCAGCTGATAAATAGCTTGTAATCTAAATCAGATAAAATTTTAAGTAGACATGGGGAAAATTCTTTAGTGTTGGTCTGTAAACTTTTTTTAGCTGGCTTGTTGAAGTGTAGCCTAAAGCCCTTGATAGTGATTGTAATCACATGCAGTGACAGCCTTTATGTCAGTGTTGTTGAAGATAAAGCTGATCATGTGTATCCTACCTGGACTGGAATTTTGCATTAATGTGTTCAGGATTTGGTGTTGAACATCTCACTGACAGTATAAATGCTCTTTTAATGAGAGATTCAGCATTGCTGTTTTTTGTGACAAAAGTCATGGTGACCACACAAAATCACTGGAAAGAAGAATGGGGTTCTCAGAGAGGAAATTATTCCAAAGACTTGCTTTTTCTGTTGAAGTCTATTTCCTAACATTTTCTTGTTGTCTTATGTTCACAACCTGGGAAATTGCTCACAGTTAAGTTAATTTTATAGCAGTCACCTGTAAGTTATTGGAAACGTCTGTTTCAACAGAAGTACTCTTCCTGTGTTCTCTGTACCAGTGTTTATTATTGAGTTTGCAACAATTTGCAGTTATAACCAGTTCCAAGAGGGAATTGCTTATGGAAATCAAACAACTAATTTAAAAACTACCTGGAAGCTTTTGCACTGTGAGAAAAGTGCATGCCCCGTGTCTTCTGCTCTGCTTAACACTTCCATTTGTATTATGAAGTATGTTCTGCTACATTAGTTTAGGAAATAGATTGCAATTGGAATTACATAATTGTTAAGTGTTACATGTTTAAGTGTCTTCAATCATTGCTAAATTGTGGTAAATTAAGTGTCAAGGTTTCTTCAGTTTTGTGTGCATTGTGTTTTAAAAGGTTTGTCTTCTGTTTATGACTTATTTGCCACTGATTTTATGGAACAGATTGTTAAAACCTAACATTGATGGAGGTATTTGATTACAGGTTTTGCTGTTTTGAGGTTTTGGGTTTAAGCTTTATGGGTGTTGTGTGCTTTGGTTAAGTCAGAAAATATTTCCTTTTGTTTTGGTGGCCTGACTCTCTTCTCACCTGTGACTTCCTCCAAACTGTAGTTATATTGCATGGTGTGAAATTGGAAAATCTGTTCTGTGTGTGTTCTAATGGATGTGACGGTCATTAAGTATATGAGTCTTCTGACGTTGTAATCAGATGTGAATCAGTCTGTTAAATATCCATGAAGCAACATCTGCTTCACAGAGTGACCTTCTGCTAAAGAATACTTAGCATCTATTAGCAGATCATAGTGCAGATCTGCCTTATTTGAAATGCACTAAACTAGAGTAGTCTACTGCTGTTCAGCAACTAGCTGGCGATAATTTATTGCAGTTAAATAAAGCTTAAAAAACTCCATTAAATAATTACAGGGATTATATGCATTTTGAAAACCTTTGTGTTCTACTGAAATTACCCATTTAATTTCAGGGTTGGTTTGTTAAAAAAAGCTGAAGTCTAAAGGCACATTAGGGGATCTGTCAGATGCTATTTTCTGTAGGTGTTAATAAAACCAGATTAAAAAAAAAACTGAAACAAATTAAAACCAAAAGCAATTTTACCATCTGTTGTATATTAATTAGAACTTGGTGTATCAAGGGTAAACTTGCTCTTACAGAATGTCACTGAATGTCTGCTAATAGAATAATATGCAAATATATTAGATGATAGGAATATATTGAATTTCTCATTCTGCTTTGGTTGTAGCAAATGCCAAGATGTTGTATAACGACTTTACTTTTCTTTCTCCGTAGAACAACCTCCAAATAACCAAGGCCAGTCGACCCTGCAGCCTTTGCCACCTTCTCACAAGCAACATTCAGCACAGCATCATCCATCCATCACCTCACTTAACAGAAACTCACTGACAAACAGGAGGAATCAGAGTCCGGCCCCGCCGGCTGCTTTGCCCGCCGAGCTGCAAACCACACCTGAGTCAGTCCAGCTGCAGGACAGCTGGGTGCTTGGCAGTAATGCACCACTGGAAAGCAGGTAATTACTTAGGTACTACCACAGACTCAACAATTCTAAAGAAAACATTCAGCTTCATGAAAGATGACCCGCGGCTGATACTTCTCCTCATTGAGCATGCAAAACTGAAAACTTTTCAGTCCTGAAAAGTCTGTCCTCAGTCTAAAATCCTCAATGATACTTTTCTCCCTTGCAGTCCTATTCCAGAATAATTAGAATGTATTAATTTTTCCTTCCTGGTCATAATCTGTGACTTTTTGCCTGTTTGAAGAAATTTCTTGCCTTGCTTGCCAGGAATGTGCCGAATACATACTGTCATACAGATCAAATGCCAAATAATGTTCAGTAAAAGTTTTTAACTCTTTTACTTGGTACCTTTAAAGAAATATTTATGTGAAGCTAGGTTTTAAAGGCGCTAGAATTTGTTGAGACATAAGAACTCAGTTGTGGTGTAATGATAAATTTGTCCTTGATAAATGGCTCTAGGAAAGAAGTAGCTAATATGAATGGTGACGCTAACTTTTCTAGATGCAGAATGAGCTATAAAAAAAATTGCTAGAACTAACTGGCACAGAGCTGAATTTACCTACAGTGATTAATTAATACTTATGTAACAATCAGCACTAATTTTTTTATTAAGGAAAGTCATAATATTCCAATTTAGTTACTAAACTGAGCATTTATTACTATGTTGAAGTTGACAGTAATTCTTGAAAATGTTTATGAAATCCCTTCAGTTTATTGTTTGAATCCCTTTAAATTATGTTTTATAGAAAAGTAAAGATGATTTTGAATAATTTAAAACATACATGACCTTAAGATTCTCTTTTGCTATAGATGTTTCAGGTAACTCCTCTGTTAGACAGTTTGGAATGGCTATTGTTTTTCTTAGTTTTCGTGGATTCTTCTGTGCTGTTTGTGAGACATAAGCACTGTCAAACAGCATTCCACTGAAGAGATTTCATCATCGTATTCAAACAGTTTAGTACATTAAGAAAGAATTTTCTTATAGAGCAAATAAGTTTGTAGTAGGAAAAAGATGTTTGATGTTTTCCTAATATTAGTTAATCTTAACTAGATGGGTAAAGTCTTTGGTGTTTGCTTCTATTGCCATATATGTTTTTATTGTGTTCAGAAAGATATAAGACTATTTGAATAAGAATGCCACTTCCAACCTTAAGTATTTTTCCAGAGTAAAGTCTTTTCATCTCTTAAATATTCCTCATGAAAAGTTAAGGGTGTTTTGAGTGTTCAAGTTTTGGACACTTGTGAATGAGGTAAAATGTAAAAATTTCATGTAAAAAAATGACAGGGCCCTACTACAGTGTTTTTTCTAACAGTCTTTTTTGGTTGGGACTCTGGAGGTGTAGAACCCATCTTATTTGTCATTGATTTTTCCCCTTTTGGCTAAGGTTCCCTACTGAGTGTGATTTTCAGGCTCAGTATCAGCTATATTAACAACTTTGTGATAGGTCTCTTCCTTCATCCTTTTCTTGGACTGCAAGAAAGTTTATTCCCTCTTTGGCAATACTTTAGCTTATGCTGGTTGTTGGGGGGGGGTAGTTTTTCTCTCTCTTTTTTTAAATTTGACTTAGATGACAGCCATTTAGAGGTAGAGGATGTGAATGTCAGCATATACACACAACTCTTTCTAGCTCTATAGGCTCACAGTGACAATGGGTGGCATAAAAATGACACAGTTTGCTGCCATGTTATAGCTGGGCAGTGAATTGGCTGGGTTTGTGTATGTGCATGTGGGAGAGGGAAAGGTGTTTGCAAAGCCTGGAGGAGGTTTTAGTCCCTATCACTCTGCAGTAGTAGTGAAAGTGACTTCAAAAGATATGCATTTCATAATATTGGATTCTGTTGTGTATTTAATACAATATACTGCACTTTGGCTCTGTGCAAAGTACTAATAACAAGAATTAATGCATTTGTGTGAAGCATTGCTGTTAGTGGCTGAATAGATGAACTGTGAGGTTACAGATAATGATATCCAACAGAAACTCCAATTTATATTGTTTTAAATATAAAAAGACTCTTTGCTTAATTGTTTATGAGAACCTAAAACTGTAACTTGAATGAATTGAATTATGTGAATGCTTCTTTCTTTGATGCCGTCTTTAAATGCCAATGAGGTTACCAGCAGAGGCAGAAATTGTCTTCCCCTCTGTTTGGGCTCAGTAAAATCTACATTAACAAAAAAAACAAGACAGTAGGTGAATATTTCCTGTAGATTTCCTGCATATTTCAGGGCCTTTCATTGAGCATTTAATGATCTTTACCATTTGACTGTTCCCTAGTGTGCTCAAAGTGAAGTTCATTTGTAGAACCAATAGATCTGCTAGAGGAGCCAGCACTAGAGAATAGTATGGACTTCTGAAGATATCAAAAAACTTTCCATTTTATTCTTTGAATTACTGATTGGACAGCTGAAGTCATGCAAATATATGACTACATGTCAGGTGTTTGATTATGATAAAAGATTATTTAGTAATTAATATTAATAGGTTTTTTATTATCATTGAGATTTAAGTTTTTATTCACCTATTAGTTTTAATGTTTTCTTGAGCACTGGTATCAGTAGTTGCATTCTTATGACTTTGAGTTCTAGTAGAATCTAAATTACTGATATTTAAAAATACATAGTAAATCACTTCTCTAAATGCTCTCTCTGTTAAATATTTGAATGTCCTGAATTTTTCTAATGCACAATCAATTATGAAAGTTAGAGATGCACAGAGGAAATATATGTTAGAACTTACAAATTTAAGCTTATAAAAATAAGCTGGTAGTGTCTCGTAGTGCGTTTCCTGGGAAGTATTTCATTAATTTTAGTCATTGAACATAAAATATCAATTTGTTGGCAAGGGGAAATTGATATATTCCAGTCAAGGAATAAATCTCTGAGAATATTATATAACTTTATTCAGAATCTGTGCTAATGTGCCAATGAATCAAAGAAGAGCTTTGCTTTTTTTACTAGATTTGCTGCATCAAGTACCTCATTTTAAAGATTACTGAATTTGGTAAGATGGACTGTGATTTTTTTATAGAACCTAGCCAAGAAACTAACATAGTTTTCATAGTTTATACAGACACTGATTAGTCTTCTCTTACCACTTAGTCTTAAAAGTAGTGTCATAGGAACATTGCTGCATTCAGCTACTTACCAACTTATTTTACTGAGAAAAAAAGAAGAAATACTTGATGGCTGGAAAATATTTCAGCATTTTGAAGGATTTAATTAAAGTACTGGAATACCTCAGAAACAGTAGAGACAAAATAATTCCTGGAATGTGCTACTTCAAAACTGTTCTGTAAACTTGATTCAAAGTTCATTTTAGAATGTGGAGATTTTAGAAACTCCTGAAGTGTGATGAACATACACATGTGTCATTGTTATGGTGGATCGCCAATAATCCACTTGCCTTCAATATTGATTTAGGTGTGGAAAGGGTGTTGATAGTTTCCAGGAAGGTTTTAAATCAATTTTTGAGGAGACTGACTGATTGTCTGCAAAAGCCCAATGTTGCTGGAGGTTAAAGCCAGCTCAAAGCAGCTTTTTTACGTACTCCACCCACTAAAATAGTACTTGGTTCAATCAAATTCAAAACTCTTCTGTTCTGTAAGACTTCCAGATTTTCACACTTGGACTTGATTAGAGATGCTACTTCTATTGAGCAGGTACATGGTACAAAATAAAGGCAAAAATTTGGGATGGAGTTCAAGACCTACTCTTCTGGAGACTGCATGTCACTGTGGGTGTGTCACATTGCTGGTCTGCAACTTGAAAAAACAGGACTCTGCTTAGATTGCTGACAGCATGAATGCATTTGAAAAACTGACATGCCAGAATTATGGGATCATTATATACACACATTAGAAATTAAGTATTGTTTTCAAAGACTGAAGTCAAAAAAGTTCTGTTTTCTTCTGACATTCCCTTACTGTCGGGTTCTCACTGAGCATCTGTTTGAATCCTAAAACACCAAGCCCATATGCTTATAAGCTTTCTTTGATGTCAACAGTGTCTTACTTTAGATTTTTGCTTGATCCCTCTGGCATCTTTCCTGCTCAGATATCCCTTGCTGTCACCATAAGTACTTGGAATTTGATCATGCTGTGTATTTTGTCCCCTGGCTCTTAGGCAAGCACTAGCAGTCCAGAATTCAGTAGCATTTGCACAGTACTCCTTGAGTTTATCATTCCCGTTTTCAGAGGTCATTGAAATAAGAATGGACTCAAGTATTTTTCCCCATGTTAATCAATCCCTGTTATAGATAGGATAAAAGAAATATGCAGTTCTAAACAAAGTAATAATGGCTTACTTAATTTCTCCCCTTCATTTCCTCAGTGTTCCCTGAGAGAGCCAGAGACTGTGATGCTTGCTTTGCCTCTCCTGCAGATGTGCATTGTCATTTGCAGAGCATGAGATCCCCATTCACTCTGGTAGCCAGCCCTCTGCATATTTTTCTAGCTGACTGGCTGTGCCAGAGACTGTCTTTTAATTGTCTCAGTTCACTTTTATTACTTCATCTCTAGTCCAGCCTCAAGTAAACAACATCCCCCACTATGCACTGCTCAGTCCTTAAGCCTGTCTTGCCACAGGCAGCAGTCAGGAATTTTATTCAAGGACTTGCACATAAATAAGGGATCACCAAAGGGTAATGACCACCTAATGGTAGCCTTATAACACTGTGTCTTCAGGTTACAATCCAGCATGTAGTCCAGAGGACAGCATGGAAGGCAGATATATCCCACAGTCAGTTTTGCACAGAATTACGCAAACAGAATTAGTATATTCTTTTTTGTGGGATCATCCCATTCTTTAATTTGAAATTGCACCTCTAATTTCATCTTTTTGTATCTTTATGTATAGAGAATTAGAAAGTCAAGCAGTCCTTGCAAATGGTCATGACAACCTTATAGAGATGGATGTGTTTTCTCCAACATATCACGATAGCAGTTATGGGTAGGTGACTCTTAAGTGTTTGCATGATGCTTACTGTTGACGCAGAAGACAAAGTGTGATTTTTTAAGAAATCATTGCAATAGGAAAACATCTGGAACAACTTTCCCATCCTTTCATCTGATTTTTTAAAAATTAGTCTAAATCATTTGTCATACTGACTCATACAGAATGGTAAATTTTGACTGCCAAATCTTGCTTGCTTTGACTTAAGATATTAAGAATGCAATTGACATTGTATTAATTCTCTATGGCCCAATTCTGCAGGCTGTTGCAAACTGCATCATTCCCCATTTGCCAGATCTAATCTTTAGTTTGTAACATATTTACTACTTAGCAAATATTTATTTTAGAAATATTACAACATGTTAATATAGCATAAAGAATGACCAAAGAAATTAAGAAAAGTTACATACCTAATCTCTAATATTTTTACCAACTAGTTTGATATTGCAACTGCTGATAAATATGTAACGGTAATAAGAGAATTCCATATAAATTAATATTTCAATTTTTTAAAGTAAAATTTCTATTTTAGGACTGTTCCATATCTGCTTTGTGTCTCATTTTTGAACTATGTTTTGACATTCTTATGCCAAATCAGTATAATTCGTTTCTGGTACACATACACACGCACACAAAAAAACCAAACCAAACAAAGCAAAGCAAAAAAACACCCTGAAAAAGCAGTACCATTTCTGAGCTGCCAATCATAAATTTTCCTTTTTATGTTCGCTTGTTTATACGCCACTAGAAATCAGATTTTTATGTCCAAATTCTGTTGTGCTAATGATAACTCTTAACTTCATAAAAGGGACAGTGTGCTATTTGATTAAATGAGGAGATCTGCAGTTGCCTACTAATTAATCTGTACTATATATTGACACAGTACATTGATCTGCTTCTCCCAAAAACTCTTAAGCTTTCACTTAGCCACAAATTAAAATCAACAGCAGGAAGAAAATGGTATATTAAATTCAATTAGTCAATCATTATCAGCAAACTCAAAGATATTGCAGATATTTGCCAGAAGATCCCAATATATTTTCTTCAAAGTAAAAATGCATGCATACTATATTAAAACAGAACAAAGCCAAGTATTAATGTTCCCTATAGAACAATTGCCATACAATGCTGGTTCAGATGCATAAATGCTGTAGTAGAGTTAATAGAACTGTGCCTGGTTTATGCTTTTTATGTTTGTAATAGGATCACCGTATGTAAGTACTTTAGCAAATGGAGTATATTATATGAAATTTCTGTTAGTTGAGACTAATTCAGGTAACAATACAATGAAATTTATCTTGTTTGTAATCCTTTCATTTTTAAAATTATGCTAGCAGGGATCATTTCCTGGTGTGAAAGTTGTCCAGAGATAATAATACATCAGTTCCAAAGCATAATAGATTTGAGACTACAACATGCTATCAGCATGAAGATTCAGTTTATCAATGTCACTAACATACTGTGTCACAGCTAGAATCATTATATATTTGTTTCTTTGTTTTCATGTCATGCACGTATTACATTATGATATACTATTTCTTAATTTGTATGGCTTAAAGAGACAGTATTAATCCAAAGAATTCGACAATTTTAGTGTTATGAATTATTATAGAAATAGACATTTTACATAGATATTCTAATGATTCATAGACCTAGACCTAAAGAATAGTTATTTATAGCTTCGGGAGATGTATTCACAGTGCATTAGTTATCATAAGACATCTATAAATCTCAATGTATTTTAGTGGTATGTATTCTTGGCTTTATTCTTTTCTCTAATGTATAAACAAATATTAGTGTACCTGTTGACAAATCAGCTTAGTTTGAAGTAAGAAGCCTGTTTTATTTTTACCTAACCTGATAGTCCTATTCCCCAAGTTACTTAGGTGTCAAAATCTGAAAATATGTAGGCTTCACTATCAGCAAATGACTGTATTTGTATTACTAATAGATAAACCTTGCTAGTATTTTCTGTTTCTGTATTTTCTATATGCTGTATTTTCTGTTTTCTATTGTGCCCTCATTTTCTGAAAACTGTATACTTTTGCAGGGTTGGGATTAGAAAACTTCCTGTTGTATTCAAGTAGGAATTCTTTGAGAGGAGGCTGATTCAGGATGTTTGTTATCTCTTGGGGAGAAATCAGTTTAGGACATTAAACTTAATAGTGATAGAGGAGAAAAATGAAAAAGGCTGAGTTCAAAAGTGATAGGAGTGGGTGTCCAAATGGGTAGATGGAGTAGTCCATAAGGAGGAACTGAGACTGATTGGTTAAGCAAGGTGGGACATAGATGAAATGCTAGAGGACTAGAGGCTGAATATATAGGATGCAAACCAAGATAATTTCTTGTCCTTTACTGCTTGGGATTATTTGTGAAATGCTTTTGAATTTCATGCACCTCATCACCTATAGGACTGACTAAACATGGTGAGAAACCTTGGCTGCTGGCATATGCTCTGCTGGTGACAGAAGCCAGAAATAATCAAACCAAAGACTTTCTATCTGTGAAGGCCTATGCAGATGAGAAAGCTTTCAATATGATTTTTAAAGTTTCTTGAAACTTTCTGAAATAAAATCACAAGTTAACACTTCAGTAAAAAAAAAATCATAAAGCTAGCACAAAAAAATTTGCAAAATTAAAAGCTAACTTCTTTCTACAGTTGCTTGGCTGCAGCTGAGCTTGCCATTCCAGTTAAGTGCAGGTCAGGTAGAACCAAAGGGAATTTTAGCACATTCTGGAGATTGTTTCTGTCTCATTCAAACAGGTGAGAAAACAGTACCAAATGTCACAGCAAAAAAAGACCTGGATGACTGTATAGTGCCTGCATTCAGCATCTCTGATAATGCTGATTGCATGAAGAGAAGCCCAGCTGCAAAAAGGCGTGTGTGGAAATGAGCACCATGAAAGATAAAGTGTCACCCTCCTTTGGGCACAAAGATGTAATCCTCTGCCTTGGTGAATCTGAATGGTGGTCTCTCAGTTCTGACAAACTTGGCATGTTGCATATGAGACACAAATCAAATGTAGTATTCAAGCTTCCACCAAGGAACAATGACTGGGAAATAGGAATGGCTGCTGCATCACATGTGTGCGCAGTCGCCAAGTTGGTGGCAGTGACTGTAACCCTGAGGTTGTGACAGTGCTGTTGCTGTAGTGACAGACTCTGGCTGTGTGGGTCACTGCTCATACCAAAGTAGTGGCAGCCCAGAGTTCATCACAGTTATCATACACTCCCAATTACGAGAGAAACACAGCTATGGACATCAATAAGTGAGCTTATGTTCACAGATTCATATGGTGAATCTTCAGCCTGCTTGCAGCTTGAGGCAGAATCAGATCCTATCAGTCACTGGCAGAATAATACTTCACTTCTTTGAATTCCTTCTGGTTTTATTTTCTTTTAAAGTGTCCAGTAGCTCCGTCAGTCCAGACAGAATTTCAGCCTTTGTTCCAACTTTTGAATTACTGCAGCTCTGGATCCCTCTTAAACTGTATTTCTTTTTGAAATATTCTCCATGTGCCTTTTGAGACATTTAGAGCAATTGTTCTCTTTCAACTTTATGAAGACAGCAAGGATAGTAAAAAGATTGGAGAAGTAGTTGTGCTCTACATTTCTTTGATTTTCTGCCTGGAAAGTGTAACTTATTCAATATTTAAGACAGGAACTGGCTATGGTTAGAAGGCCTCATCTCAGAAACAACCTTTTTCTGTCTCTGTCTTGATAGGGATATGATTCCAGAAGAGCAGAGAAGATAAGGTATTGTAATATAAATCCTTACTGCTCGCATAAGCATTTCAGGTCCTCGCTGCAAAATTCAAATACTTTCCTCTGCTCTCCCTTCCTTTGGATAGAGGAGAACTGCAATAACAGGAATATTGTATCAGAAATACTGAATTCAGTATCAGAAAGTGCAGTGAAGGGCTGCCAAGTTCACTCCCAACTGCTGCCTCCTTCAGAAGTGAACATCACCAGCAATATCATGAGTCCAGTCACCTTCTGTAACCTAGGTGGAAGTCTGTCTAAGAATTAATCCTCTGAGAGACCCAGAGGAAGCCTGTAAGGCAACAGAGCTACTTGATATTTTCTCAGTGTTACACAGGTCTAGCTTCACTCTCATCTGGAACGTATATGCAATGAGCAGTATGAGTAACTACAATTGAGCCAGGTTTCTTTCCTTGTTTAGCCAGCACGAGGCATTCTTCGCACTGGACTCTCTTGTTCATTTCTGCAAAGTGTGGCTTAGCATTGTTTGTTCCCTTTGTTCATCTTCACAGAGTGCAGCATAACAGAGAGGAGCAAGAAGGATCAGGCTTGGCAGAGCCATCTGATTATTCTGGTTCTTTCGATCCTAAATATGCAGAAATGAGCTCCTCCTCCTCTGGGGTCCAGAACTAGCAGCCTTAATCTGAATTTGGAGAAACAAATAATAGGACAACAGGTGCTCTCTGCATGCTGTAGCACTATATTCTTTCTTGTACTGCCAGGAAGGTAGGATTGATGCAGAGGAAGATCAGTGCACCAAAGGAGAGGAAGTTCGGGGCTTTTGTCAGCATTCGGTCCTTCAAGTCATCATGTCCTGGTGACTTTCACAGCAGATTGGGACACTGCTTTGTCTGAATTGTGCTTTGAAGCTTCAGCTGCAAGTTGCTATGCCTGACTTCTCCATTCTTTCTCCAGCAGTGGAGCTGTAGCCTGCAGGAGCCAGATGTGAGAGAGCACACAAGCAGTAAGGAAGACACTTTAGCCCTAGTAGGACTTTTGTTCTGTCTTGGATGTCAGTGTTCAGTTTGCAAAGAAGGCGGATCCTTGGTGTAAACCCAGCCAAATTTAAGCAAGTGTTACCATATGTAAAGTGCTTTTCTGAAACATTTGAATGTGGAATAGGCTTATCTCCATTTCCCACAGATGTTTCCTCTGTTTTTGCATATGGATAATAGCTGTCTTCTCTTTCTTTCTTTACCCCAAACTTTGATCATCATTTCATCTGCTGTGATCTTGGAGCTTTTTCTAGGGTTGTGATAGCATTAATAATGAGTCCAAGGTAGGGGAAATTCACTTTTATCTCTTCCTAAGAATTTTTTTGGTTGCAATTCTGCCCAGAAAATAAACTAAGACAAATTCATAGCATAACACAGTTCCTGTGCTATCGTGGAGTTATGCTAAATGCAGCCATATGGTTCTGTGGAAGTCAGTCATAAGCCTGTGCTAAGGGCAAACACCACCAGCTACAAGGTTTCATCTCAGAAGAATGTTAAAAGAAGTTGAAGACAGGCATAAAGTGTTCACAGAGAAAGAAAAATCCAATTCCTGCTAAAGCCTGCTGGGAAAGCTTATCTCATGCATCAATGAACCAGAGTTCACATGAAACCTAGCCAGTAATTTCTGTTATCTTTTACATCTTTCCTATAATGTCAGTCGGCAGAGATTAATCTTTTCCTTCTATCTGTTTCCTCAACTCAGTGCAAGGAATTGTATTTATTGATGTGATCTATCCATTAGTGAATCAGGCAGAGCTCTAATGTCAGGTGGCAGGTGAGGGTCATGGTCTCTCTCCGAGAACCCAGTTCAATCCAGCATGAACAGGGTCTGTCAGCAGAGAGAGGGCACACCAGTCAGTAGGTGCAGTACTGTGATTGATCACAATCTTGGGCCACTGTCTTTTACACATTTAATGGTTTTCTCCTCATTCTGGCAGGTAATGGATGTTGTAGGGGTTTTTTGAGCAGACAAAAAAAGCATGATAACCAATTCCTAGGAGGGAAAAATTACGCTGGTTTGTATTAAGGAGAGTAAGGGAGAGACAAATACAAAATCTTGAATGAGAGAAGTTG
This sequence comes from Petroica traversi, assembly GCA_025920805.1. Classification (NCBI taxonomy): domain Eukaryota; kingdom Metazoa; phylum Chordata; class Aves; order Passeriformes; family Petroicidae; genus Petroica; species Petroica traversi. Next base: position 2,820,126 of record JAHLSL010000015.1, read on the forward strand.
GGTCAAACTAGAATAGCTGCGGCAAGGTGTGTCCCTCCTCTCATTAACTTTCTTAAGATTAATTAATCTCTTTGTATGAAAATGGCAAATAAACTGCTAGGTCTTTACACAGAGATAAATGTGCACTATCTCTACATGTGTCAGTGATGACATATTTGAGGTTGAGCTCCCAAACCTTCTAAGTGTGTTCTATCTGAAAGTCTATTTTGCCCATTTGAAACATCAGAAAAATAAAAATAGAAAGTTGCAGCCACCATTATGTCTTATTTGCTTACATTGGCCTCATGGTGCTGCCACACTTTTGTATAAGGTTCCATTATGTTTTTGAATTACTGATTGCTTCTGTCTTCAGAAAGGTGCATTATGAATTGGGGCCATTTGGGGGGCAAAATCAGGTGGTTTATTTATAGTCCAGGTGAGCAATCATCACAGTTGTGTTCATTACAAAACTGAATAGTTAACAGTTTCTATTCCTAGGAATTCAACAATACCATTATACTAAATGTCAAACTCAGTTCAATAGGAGTACTATGGAATTCTAAGCAGTGGAGTCGGGTCCTGATACAGAAGTATGTCCCCAAAACATATATTCACATTTCATGAGAGAATTTACATTTCTCTCAACTTGCATTCACACAAAATGGATTTGATAGAAGTTTTTTCCACCTAAGGAGCCTTAGGGGAACACCATTGATGTGTTTCTAATTCTAAGGTGCAGCTATTATATCTTGTGCCTTGGAGTGAATCCAGGCTAACAGATTGAGGACCTCATCAGAATGCATAAGACATTTTACCTGGGCTTGCTTAAAAATCTGTTAATTCATGTAATAATGTCCACAGATTCAACACACCTTAGAGGCAAATAGATAATTTTTAATAGAGTTAGATACTGGCAGATTTGAGTTGGTTTGAGCGAGAAGATTAACCTGTGCTCCGCAATGTGAAAATTGGTGTGCTCATTTCATGAAATATTTAATTTGTGATTACAGGAAGAAAGACTGGTATTGCCTTAACTGGAAGTGTCCAGTAAAGTACAATGATCTTTTGAGTCCACAGTGGACTCCTGTGCTGGTGATTTCTATTGTGTCCAGGGTTTTTCTCAAATTGCAAGGGCAACAGATGAGTCAAATAAAACAGATTAGTGGACTTTTTGCTTACATGAAATAAATTTTTGAGCATCCCAGATATATCAAAATATATATGGATATTTTCATAACTAATGGTAAAATAAACAATTGCAAAAAATGTTAGGGATAGCTTTTCTTTCCTCTTTCACTTCTCTTCAAGTCACTTTCTATTCTGCCAACTTCCATATGTCAGTTTTGATTTATTCTGCACTGAAACAACAGGTATCTGAAAATAGCTTTCCTTGTCTCCACAGCTGCCTTTGCCTGACCCATAAAAAGTCTAAATTTTGCTTTTTTGCTTTAGGCAATTAGTTCTTAATGCTTTTGTGTGTTTTACCCTAAAAATAAAGTGCATCAAACAGTAGTATTATAAAAACTTGTATTTGTGTACTGCAGGGCAAACAGTACATACTCATTATGCAAGAACAAGGAAATAATCAGTTGAATTTAAATTGAAATTGATAGAAGGAAATACATTTTGATACAGTGCATGTTTAGCCTACAGAGCAAAATGCCACAAGTCATCAGTGAGAGTATGAGTTTTGGTCTGTTTAGAGAAAGAGCAAGCTGTTAGTGAATAAATAGACTGGAAGGCATTCATTCCCTCCCTTTGTACTGGCCACTTTCAGACAGGGTGATGTTCCTGATGGTCTACCCTACTACAGTAATTCCTGTTTCTGCTTCTTTGGTTACAGTTTTACACAGCTTTTGTACCTGCTCTCTGTCAAATAAGTTCTCTCTTTCCCCACCATTTTTGGAATAAACTAACTTTCTCATTGTTCATATGCTTTCAGGAATCCTACCCCTTACCCTGCTTTTTAGACAGACGCCTCCATTAGAAGTACAGGCCAGAGACCATTTGGATGCCTTTTGCAGTGCAGTTCTTCTGAGTGCTGTTCTTCCTCAGTTGTCTTCTGTTGATGGGCTGTAATGATCTGGAGAGCCTGTACTGCAATAGCACTAGAACGTTTTTTTACTGATCACAGTGGAACCTCTCTGTTAAGAAACATTACCAAATTAATAGATTTATTCTGCTTCATATTTTTCAGATGCCATTAGTGTACAATGACATGCAAGATCCAAAGATTTAGGATGGAATGATTTAGGGTTTTTAAACACATATATTCTAAATACAATTTTATTCTGGATTAGTGGTATTATAGCTCTCAAGATGAGGAATGTTTAATTTAGCAATATTTATTCTGTGATAACAGTTGTCAGCTAAGTAATCATGTTGCACAAAACAATAGCTGCCATTCAATCTCATTGGCAGGGTGATAAACATGATGCATATTCTCATGTACTTTGAGAAGTTCAGTAGGATTTTGCTGGGCCTTATTCATAATTCTGTATTTAGTGCGAATTTTGTAAAAGTCCTGTGAGACTTTTAATACAGTGTAACACACTTGCCATGTGATTCAGCACTCTACTGGCAGGGCTGCACTGTATGAAATAATTTAAAAATAAAATGCTTCCAAAAAAGTTTTTTAAATTATAAGGTAGGCTTTTTTATGTCTTTCATGTATTGCAAAGCTTTCTGTATATATGATGCCCAAAATTAGAGAAAATTATTCTTTAGCAAGGTGAAGCAATTTCAGCATGAGCATAAAAAGGTTGTGTATCTAATATAAAAATTATATTAGGAATGTTGAAGTTATGCAATTACTCTATTCAAATTGAGTCCACTGTATTTATAAAGTAATGTGTAATATTCCTTTTTTGCTTGCTGATAGTTTATTTAGATAATATCTCAGCTTCTGGCAGTCTGGAGTCTAGGGCCTTCCAGACATGTTTATATAATATTGCATTCATTGATGCATGGTATCCATTTGCTTCTGAACTGCGGTCAAAAGTTCTTGTCATAGATCCTTTCGTAAAGAAAGTTATTCTAAATCACATTTCTGTTGCTGGACACCTGGCTATCTTATATCAAAAGTACTTGGGCTTCTGGGATAAGTCTTACTGTCCTTGAATATTTTGATAGTCTATCTCCATTTCTATAAAGACACGGTTTTCAGTTAACTTAATCTTTCTGCCAAACTCCTGGACAGTTTTTATCACTTCTTTTCCCCCTTCTGTTTTCCTATTTGCTGAATTTAGTAGAGAATGCTTTGGTTTTATTTTTCACAGAGGAAGTGGCAGCACAAAGAAAATCTGATTTGCTGTGAACCCTCTTCCCCCATCAGTGTGAGAGGGAAGAAACCATCTGCATGTCAGCCACTGCACGCCAGCACTTGGTGCTCAGAGTGCTGAGTAAATTAAAAGCATAATAAGTTTACTCTTATTCACGTGCTTCTGTTTTCTGAGCTGACACCTTTGAGATTTTTTGATGCTGTGTTCTGTCTTTTCCTGTAAGGGCAAAAGCCATGCCTGCCATTTGTGAAATAAGGGTACTTCCCAGCTGTTTTTGCATCCAAGGATTAGTTTATGTTATAACTTTGTATTTTGTAGTTTAGATTTGCTAGGTACTGAATACTTCCCACCTAAAAGTTAAGATTAGCTGCACTTTTTAATAGCAACATCTATTTAAAAAGTTGACAGAAATATGTATTGAATAAATGTAAACGTAGAATATTATTTGCTTTAGAAGTTGAATTGAATTATTTAATAATACAGAAATGGCTTGTCTTGTAAAATATTAGCATGATTCACTGGATTTTTGTACTCCGTAGCTTAATAAAATATTTAAAGTGCTGCTTACGTGAAGATCTAGCAAGTGCATGTTATGTGATCAATTTTGAAGGGAAGACACACTATTGCAGATGCTATAAGCTCCCTATGAGATGAAATATAGTGTAATTTCCCTTAAGTCAGTGCCTGGTCAAGTAGTGCAAACAGTTTAGGCTTTAGAAATTAGCTATTTGAGTTCCATAGTTTGGAAAGACATGGTAGATAGATATATAGATAATTAAAATCATTTGTGAATGGATTATATTTCAAGAGCATAGGAATTTCAGCATTATCTGGAAGCAGCCTGGATTTGTTGTCAGATACTATATCCTTCTAGGGGTCTCAGAGGATCAGTTTGGCATGGCTCAGTGAGGCAGACAAGATGTGCAAGTCTGATAGCATTACACTTTAAATACTTATCACTCGGAGTTAATGTAGCAGGAGAGTCTCTGACAACTTTGTTAGTAACTCCTCTCATTAGAAATAGAGAGATCCAAACAAATTTTCTCAACCTACATAAAGATGCCAGACTGATTTTTCTGTCATTGTTTTTCCCCTCAGTGTTCAGCCAGACGGTGAAACCACTCTGGCATTGTATTCATGGTATTCAAAGTAAAGGAGAACAGCTTAAAGTGTGGAGCTGTGCCATGTACTGCCTAAGCCAACACGTTCCTGAATTGCTACTGCTGAATTCCCACAGCATGCTGCTGGAGTGACTGGCTGATCATGCCATGGCCAGGTGCACTCTTCACTGGTAGAAAACTGGCTGAATGGCCAGGCCCAGAGGGTGGTGAGTGGAGTTATGTCCAGCTGGTGGCCAGTCATGAGTGGTGTTCCCAGTGGCTCAGTATCAGGACCAGTCCTGTTTAATTTCACAGAACTACAGAATAAGCTGAGTTGGAGGGGACCCACAAAGATCATCGCCTTCAACTCCCTGCCCTACACAGGACCATCCCCAAGAGTCACACCATGTGCCCAAAATTCTTGTCCAAACACTTGCTGGACTCCATCAGGTTTGGTACTGTGACTTCTTCCCTGGGAACCTGTTCCTGTGTCCAGCCACCCTCTGGGTGAAGAACCTTTTCCTAATATCCAACCTCAACCTCCCCTGACACAGCACCAGGCCATTCCCCTGGGCCCTGTCACTGGTCACCACAGAGAAGAGATCAGTGCCACCCCTCCTCTTCCCATCACAAGGAAATTGTAGAGTGCACTGAGGTCTCCCCTCAGTCTCCTCCTCTCCAGGCTGAAAAGGCCAAGTGACCTCAGCTGCTCCTCATATGGATTCCCCTAAAAGCCCTTCACCATCCTCATGGCCCTCCTTCGGGCACTCTCTAATAGCTTTATATACTTCTTATATTGCAGTGGCCAAAACTGCACACAATATTCAAGGTGAGGGCCCAGCAGAGCAGGATAATCACCTCCCTTGCCCAGCTGATGATGCTTTGTCTGTTATCAGCAATCTTTATCAATGATTTATTAATGGGGAGATTGAGTGCAGCCTCGGCAGGTTCACAGAGACACCAAGCTGGATGGGAATGTTGATCTGCTGGAGGGTATAAGCTTCCACAGAGGGATCTGGACAGGCTGGATCAACAGGCCAAGGCCTGTTGTATAAGGTTAAATCAGGCCAAGTGCTGGATCCTGCACTTGGGTCGCAAATCCTCTTGCAGCGCTACAGGTTGGGGGAAGAGTGGCTTGCAGGAAAGCCTTGGAGATGCTGGTTGACAGCAGCTGAACATGATTCAGCAGTGTGCCCAGGTGGCCAAGAAGGCCAGTGCCTTCCTGGCCTGTATCAAAAATAGTGTGGCAGCAGAACCAGGAAAGGATCTGCCCTCTGTACGCAGCACTGATGAGGCCACATCTGAGGTGCTGTGTCCAGTTCTGGGCCCTTAATTCAGGAAGGACATTGAGGTGCTGGAGCAAGTTCAGAGAAGGGCAATGAAGCTGGTGAAGATTCTGGAGCATAAGCCTTAAGAGGAGCAGCTCAGGAAGCTGGGGTTGTTTAGCCTGGAGAAAAGGAGGCTTGGGGGGATCATACCACTCTCTGCAAACACCTGAAAGGAGGTTTGTGCCAGCTGGGGGTTGGTCTCTTCTCACAAGTAACAAGCCATAGGGCAAGAAGAAATGGCTTCAAGTTGTGCTAGGGGAGGTTTAGATTGGAAATGAGGAAAAACTGCTTCTTTGAAAGGCTTGTCAAGCATCAGAACAGTCTCCCCAGGGAAGTGGTTGAGTCGTAATCCCTCCGGGTATTTAAAAAATATGCTGATGTGGCATTTAGGGACATGGTTTAGTAGTGGACTTGGCAGAGCTGAGTTAACAGTTGGACTCAATGATCTTAAGGGTCATATCTGACCTACATTTTTCTAAGATTCACATATAAAAGTTACAATTTTCTTTCATTACCTTGATGCATGAGGTGGACTGTCAGAGTTATGACAGTTCACGCTGTTGCTGTCATCTCTTGAGTTTATCTATGGGATTAACTCCTCAAAGGCTTTGAGAATATGGATTACAGTCTCCAGTAGTCTGTGGTCTACCAAAGCCAACATCAATTCTCACTTTCTCAGAGAAAATAAAAGAAGGAAAATATCACTGGCAGACTCTTTTATTGCACTGTTTTCTTAAAACTTTAAGTATATGGAGTTCTAGTCAAGTGCTCATATAATGCCAATTTCCATTTTTAGTCTGTTGAGTCTAACAGCAGGAGAAGGGGGATGTGAAAATTGCAGGCTGGTCAGGCAGCTTCTTATTTTTAACAGGAAGCTGATGTATAGGAGTATTGTAGTATCTACTGTATGGCTTTCCTTCTGTCCCCCAAAACAGTACATATGGCACATGGAAAGGGAAACAGCTACCTTTGTGTTTGGTGCTTTTTTTGGGATCTGTTTATGAAATACACCTGGACATAGCATTTACAAAATGTAGCCAGGAATGAAAGAGCAATAAAGTTCAAGTGGATAAGACACTTATCAAGACCTAATGAATTTACATGATTTTTTGAATCTGTATAAGCAAAGTAATGCTGTTGTAAACATTTTTACATAGAGCTAGTTATTATTTTGGTGCTTGCTGCATTAAAAATGTCACAACTTTTAATGAAGTACCTTCTTGGACAGGATTTAAGCTGCCAGGGCTCTGTCTTTTGAGATTGTTGGTTATACTTTGAGCTCAGAAGCCAAAAAAATTTGGGATGTGTTGTTGTTCATCAGTAGAACTAGTGCATAACCTTCTGTTGTTGCTGCCATCAGGTTCAGGATGAAGTAACCTATGTAAAATATTTCATGGAATCATGTTAGTAATGCAAATGTTTTCAAGTAGAGTGCCTATACCAAGATGTTATAATTCATCTGTTACCTCCCATAGAAAATCACTTGTAAACAACAAATCTTGTTTATCAGCTGCTGGTATTTTTTTAGGCAGCAGTGGGACAAATTAATTTCTAGTGTCTCTACAGTGTAAATCGGTCCATTACTATGCAAGAATCCAAGCACGTGTCCCAGAGAATTAAAAGTCCCACTGGCTAAGAAGCAGTTCACAGTGCCACGTGGTGTCACTAGCAAGGCTTTTCCCCTGCACAGCTGGCTCAGCTGGCGCTGAGTCCTCTGCTGATAACAGTGACAGACAGGAGGCAAATACAGTGTAGGCGTGCACTTACCTTCAGGAGGACCTGGGTATGAGTGTGTCTTAGCTGTGACAAAACCCAAACACCTTTCTGGTTCTAGTTAGCCCTGCGCTTGGTAAGTTCAAAAGCCTCCACGGTATGCTTTCTTACCACTTTTAGATATAATGTATTCATTTTGCTGAGCATAATTAGGTAAGGGCAAGCCATATGCTACAGAGTTGCCAATGTAACAACTTGGTGGGAAACCCCTGGTGCAAAGACCTTTCTTTGAATGAGGTTTTGTTGTTCACGAAATTGTGTATGTGCATCTGGAGGAAAAACTCCAGCTAAAATATGCCATGCTTAGAGGCTCTTTCGAAGTAATTATGATTGCATGAACTGAAATGAAAGGATTCTACCATAGAGAAGCTCAGGGAGTAATATTTCCTTTGGAGATTTTGGTTGACAAAATAAACTGGTAACTCACATATCTGTTGCTAGTTTTTGATCTTGAACACTTAGTAAATATATTTCCTTCGAGTACTTATCTTAGGCTGCAACTAGCTGCTGTATCCATAATCAGATCTTTTTATGTTAAGATTATGTGCAAGTAGATGTGAATTAGTGAACTGAGTACTTAGGAGACACTCAAAAAAATTTTAACTGACTGTTCTTGGAAAAGTTGCCAAAAGTTTGTGACTGAGAGATTGCTGTTTTCCTTCTACTTAACCTAGGAAAGCTGTGATAAGTAGTGTGGGCTGCAGTCACATTGCTCATTATTGACTTTTTAATGGAGTTCCCTGTAGTCTGTTGCAGGAGCCAACACAAATAAACAATAGCAGAAAGCCTGTCCCTACTTGTTGGATAAACTATGAGAGACTTCCTCCCTGGTACACCATATTTTGGGTAGTTCTGTTTCCCGTCTGGAAACCAGTGTATTATTGATGTCTGGAGGGCTTTGGTCTTTAGTTAAAGGAAAGTGTCTTTTCATGTGTGAGTGTCATGACAAGTTATTGCTTCTGTGACCCTTTGTAGGTTAGATGTTGTTAGCTATTTGAAAAATAGGCAACATCAAAAAAAGAGTAGGATTGCCTGTCTTCCAGCTTTATTTACTTTTATAGTTTACCATATGCTCTTTCTTTCACAGGCATTTCCTATTCAAAACAGGAACAGGGACCACACCGCTGTTCAGTACTGCAACACCAGGGTACACAATGGCATCCGGCTCTGTTTATTCCCCTCCTACTCGGCCACTACCTAGGAACACTCTATCCAGAAGTGCTTTTAAATTCAAGAAGTCTTCGAAGTACTGTAGCTGGAAATGTACTGCACTCTGTGCTGTAGGGGTCTCAGTGCTGCTGGCAATACTGCTGTCCTACTTCATAGGTGAGTCCCGTTTTTTATAATTGTCACTGTGAGCAGTGGTGTCTGATGGATTTTACATGGACTGTGAACACTAACCTTTAACTAGCAAAGTCTGGGGTAACAGCAGAAGCCACAAGGATTTAATGAAAAGACACCATTTTTTAGAGAAATTAGGAAATTTGAATATTTTGCAAGCATTCTGTAGCTTGATGGTCAGTGAAGTAACTTCAGAAAAGTATTTGAACTACAATTAAATTATGTGGGGTCAAGTTCTTATAAAAGTATGTGTAAAATATAGGCTGTAAAATTCCATGATGTGAATACAATTTGCAGCGTATCTTTGGCACTCTTTTCTGCTCATTTTGCTGAAATATTGCTAGTACAGTCTTTAGGAATGCTAACTATCACTTATTCCATCATTATGTACATGTATGTTTGTGTATATAGCTGGAGCAAAAGCCTAATACAGATGTTTGGTTGCGAAATAGGGAAAATAATTGTCCAAAAGGGCAACATGCAGTGAAGATGTAGACTTCTTCCTCTCTTGTGGGTTGTTTATTTTTAATTATTGTCACTTTTTCTATTTGTTTGTTAAATTGCATTTTCCAAATTTTATTTTAGATTTCCTTCATTTCTTCATCTCTTCAATTATTTTCATAAATTTTCACTATAAATATTATATAATTTGAGTTTTAGGCAGTTAATAGCTTGGCTATCAGAAAATGTCCTGGAGTTTAATAAGGGAACAGAATAGGATCGTTTTGTACTCCTAACTTCCACTGCATCTTTGTTCAGATTACAGATTTTTTAATCTCTGTGTCCATTAATGGTCTTCAAAGACTTCCTTTTAACAGATTTGTTAATTAGAAGTTTAGGTCACCACAGTTATGGAAATATAAGTGTAATGGTCTGGTTTTTATTATTGGTTGCATGGAAGTTTAAAGTCTTAAGGAGTCAAGGAAAGAAAATAGAAGAGAGTCAATTTCTCTTTCCTTCCTCTTTTTAAAATCTGTTAATTTATAATAGAGCCTACAAGGCCTTAAGATCCTTAAATCTTCATCGTAGTTGTTCAAACAACCTTGTAACATTTCAATGCAAGACACAGCATAAGCTCTACAGAGCCTTTGAAGTAGTTCTCACTGAGTTGAAACTCCTGTGAACAATGCAAGAAACTGGGTTGCTGAGTAGCTGGAGAAATTCCCCTCTGACCCAGCAAAGCCAAGCCCCTGAGCACCCTTTCCACCTCAGCTGCCAGCCCCAAAGAGCAAAAGACATATATGCAAATGTAGGCATTGCCACTGCTGTTCAGCCTCCTTCAATCATTGGATTTGTGTTATTGTGTGAATGTGCGAGGAGTTTAAAGGTATGGTTTAGAGTTAAGTTTTGGCACTAAATCTTTTTTTAAGTGTGATTGAAATAATCCCGCTTATAAAACACATTAATTGTGCTCAGTCTCTGTAATATTGCCTCATAAATCATCTGAAGTCTGCTATTAAATAAATACGTAAATACAAAAGAAGTATCACTGTCAGGAGCTGGGAAAAACAGCCAGACATATAGCAAAACACAAGAGACCTGATTGTGAGCTGAGCTCCACACTTTGCTAGCCCCAAAGAGCCAGATTACTTATGATTTTGAGGGGCATGGGAAGATAGCTGTACTGGATTATTTCTCCCACAGGCACATTAAGAAATATAAGCATGTCTAATGCACCTCTATTCCTGTATTCGGGAAAAAGAATCGAGCTTTCCAGTGAGCAAGAGCTGAAAGCTCCACACATCATTTATTCACATACCCTGCAAAAAAAAAAAAAAAACAACAAAAAAAACCCAGCTGTACAACATTTCGTTTCATGGGTACACGCCAGCTCACATCCTTGCTGAAATGAACAATGAACAACAGCCTTCCTCTGCCCACAGTCAATAGGGAGCTCAATGCCTACTGGTGATATTACACATATTTCAGCTAACTCAGCAATCTAAATGTAAAATTCAGCACTCAGAGATGCTCTCTAGAGAACTTTGTGTCCATAAAATGACGAATGGATTGCACTCATTCATATATGTGGTTTTCCCATCTCTGCAGATGTAATATCAGAAATATTCTCCATTTAATAGGCCATCCAAGTATAAATCAGTAGAAATCATTAATGTAAGATGGAAGCACTCCTGCATCTTAGTTAACCATTTCATAGAATGGATTGGGTTGGAACAGACATTTAAGACCATCTAGTTCCAAACCCCTTGCTTTGGAAAGGGACACCTTGTGCTAGACAAGATTGCTCCAAGCACCATCCAACCTGACCCTGAATATATCCAGTGATGGGGCAATCACAGCTTCTCTGGGCAACCTGATCTGTTGTCTGACCACCTCACAGCAAAGAATTTCTTCCTAATATGTGATCGAAACCTGTCCTATTTCAGTTAAAGCCATTCTCCTTTCTCCTGTCTTTGTGAGAAGGCCCTCTCCAGGTCTCTTTCAGGTCCCCTTTAGGCTGCTGTAAGGTCTCCCCAGCTTTCTCTTCTTCAGGCTGAACAGCCCCAGCTCCCTTTTAGTTAGTCTTCAGGGGAGACATGTTTCATAGCATAGGTGTGAAAGGGAAATGACTGAGCAGGAAACTGGTTGTAACATAAAAAGAAGGGAAGGATTGCAGTATTGTGTGACCTCTAACACTCTGTGACATGCCTCCAATACAGTGGTCTGGCATCTCTGCTGAAGTTTACAGCAGCTGGGGTGGCATGTCACATTTGTGTAGCCAGTTTGTGACAGGTTTTGAACTTCACAGAGATATGTTGCCGTAAGTGTTAAAATGCTACCACCTTGTAGCATTTGCATGAAAGAAGGAATTCAGTATGAAGTATCAGTGTCAAGAGCTGGGAAATCACCCGTTTTGCAGCACGATTGCTGCAAAATATGCCAGTACACATTGGTAAGGAACATAGTGTGTTGATGTCCATTGTGTGACTGTGGCAGCTGCAGACTGAAGCACGAATAGACTGCTCCTCCAGTGAGTGGTGGTGTAACCCAGCCCTTCTCAGAATCGCAGAGAGATGGAACATGTCATGCCCAGGTTTATTTTAGTTACAGTGAGTATGGGGTAGAGAAAGTGACTTGAGATCTCGCTGCCTCTGCTCAGGCGACATAAGGCAGAAGAGACAGTTTGCTAGACTTCATGTCTGCCTTTGCAGAGCTGCTCAGTCAATTACTGCTCCGTCAATTAGCCCAGCCAGAGGAAGGAGCTGCATCAAGAGTCTGGTATGTCTTGCACTTCTTCCATCACTCTGACAGGAAAGACTCCTACGTTTACTAAGTCTGCAAAGATGAGGTGAGAGCAGAGAGTGTCAGCATGGGTAGAGACCAGAGCAAACACTACATTCTAAAGCCTCTTAATGCAGTCTTGGTGATCAAGGAATTGAAAATGTTATTTCAGTCAAAGGAAAGTCTTCCCTTGTGTTGTTGCATTTCTAGCCCTCATGGTCTCTCTCAACCATTTTGCAATGTACAAAATATTTAAACTTACTTATTCCTATCAATTAAACCTGCTAATTATTAGAGAAAATGGAAGGGAGTTGTGGAAAATGTTGGTCCTTTGCTTAGAGGCTTTATCTACAGTTAAATAGTTGAGAAAGAAGTAAAGCAAGAGAAAAATGCAAGATGTTGTAGCAACATATAGAAGACAGGAATTTAAATTAGATCTAGTTTAAAGTAAAGGATTCAAGGGAAATCTCTCCGAAATAATGGATTACAAAATGGGGAGTAAAGAATTTAAACTGCCTCATTTTGGGATCAGGTTTACATTGGAATTTCTTTAAACTGCTCATTTGCTTAACTTCTGTCTGTAATCAGATTTGCAACCAAGGAGAAAAGCAATCTTTTTTTCCAACAGGAAGATTTTAGAACCATTTTCCCTGTTTGGAAGACTAGGAAGAATAGTATTAAATATAAGCCATTAAAGAGTAAGAAGTGTGAACTTGCCTATGTTTGGCCTCTTTCTAAATACACATTAACAATTTTAACCAACTGGGTACAGAGAGTCCATATGAGAGCCAGAAATAGAGTCCAGTTTTAAAATGTGGGGACAACACAGAACTTAGTCCTTTGTTTCCCCATGGCTTACTGCCTCCTTCAGCATCCATCACTTGCAGTGAATGAATGAATGTTCTGAAAAAGAAAGTTCTGAAGTAAAAGTTCTGAAGGGCACCTCCTAGGTCATTTTTTTAAATGAGCACCAAGTCAAAGTTTCAGATGTAACTGCCATCCTTCAACTCCACTTTTTGGGATCTTCCGTTTCCACTTGAGTTTTCCTAATGGAAAGAGCTTGTTGTTCTTGGATGTGAGTTTTTCCTAACAGAAAAATCCACTGTGTAATTATAGAGGACTAACCAGTCAGAAGGAGTTGTTTCCAATATGTTGTTACATATCACAGACTCTGACCAGCTGTATTAACAAACTGATTTGTACTGTACTAATTATTTCTTCTGTACTGTGGATTCAGCAATTAATGGATGAAATTAATGAGAATTTGGGGACCTCAGGGCTCCTCTTTCTTTCCCAGGAGTTGCTCTGGCAATTGATTCTCCATTGCCAACGGCACTGTCTTGACATTGTCTAAATCAATACAAGAAATTACTGCTGTTTTCACTGTACACGGAACTGAAGAAGGGAGCGGTTAGGTTCCTCAGTCGGTGCTGGAACTGCACCAGATTCAGTCAACTAAGCATGAAGAGTTGTACACTGAAAATTTGCATGAGTCTCTCATGAATTTTGTCTTATGTTTGCTAAATGAGTTTCTATGAACATAAAGCATTATTTGAATGCAGAGTAGGACCTGAGCTATTTAGTCAGGCCTTTCCTGTCCTGACTGCTTCACAACAACCTGTCATACTTTCAAGTCATTGAGCATTTTACTGTTTGTGTAACTTGGGATTGATAATTTTGTTAGCCTTATCTCAGCAGCCAGTGGTCAGAACAAGAATATACACCAGCCAGCTATTCTTTATTATAAGGCAAGTATTTACACGTCAGTGATAAAAGAAGGGCATCTCTCCTGTAGGAAGAAAAGAAAAACAAAAAACAAAAAATCCCACAAACAAACAAAAAAATTAATTTCATTTCATTTAAAAGGCCACGTGACTATTTTTGTCATTGTTGCCTTTATCATTTTTTCATCACCACTTTATTTATCTATCAGTACTTTTTTATTACTTAAGCAAATAGAATTTGGACAGAAAAGAAAGCTGACATTTAGACTTAACAGATGAAATATCTTCTGGAAAAACATGTATTTTGGTTGGTATTTCATTCTATAAGAAACAGTAGAAAGACTTGGGTTCTGTTGTAACACAGATGACCATACAATCATAATGCTAATTTCAAATGAAATGAGAATGGAAAAGATACCAGACAAGAAAGCCATGTTTGATAATTACAGATAAATAATATTTTCTACATTATAAAAATAGCTACATTGTACTTATTCTGCAGTTATTATAATAGGCACTAATGCTTTTAGTCCATCTAAAAATATTACTGTTTTATCATCATCCCAAGATATTAAAAATAAGCTGAACATTATATGCTGGTATATTTCTAATAATGGACAAGTGTCTTCAGAGTTATCTCAAAAACTTCCTGAGAATAAGAACAGAGCAGCTTGAGAGGTTTTAAGGTAGAAAGAGAAGAAGGTAGTGTCCAAGAAAAATAGCAAGCAAGTTTCATTATTAGAGGAGACTGACACATCAGAAGGATGCAGAGAGTGAAAGATGGTGGGTAACTATCTGCAGGTGAATTTTAAGTAATTGTTTAAAATTATTCAATTGTCTGTTTCTGTAGAATGAGTTTAACTTTCTGTGTCTTCAGTGCTATTTCTGAGTTTGTTGTCTGTAGGTCTCCCATATTACTCAGGATTTAGTGTGACAGCTGCTGGCATTCGCATCTCTTCCCAGATTGTTGAGGATCAGATGCCCTTCCTGTTGGGTTCAGTGAAGTCATAGTAGGGCAGAACCACTATCCCCAAAACAAATTGATTTACAGCCATGGCAATTATAGAACTGAATTTTGTTACTAAAGCAATGACTTAACATATTGGTAATCAAAATAATCTACTTTACTTTATCAATAAAGAACAATATAATATTTCTTTTTGATTGCAGTGCCAAGTTAACATTATTGTGCTGTTTGTAAAGCTCAGTTACTGCCAGGAACAAGGAAAACAACTTAATTAATAATGCCATTTAAATGGAATTTTTATTACAATACCCAGCATAGGTATTGTAATTAACAGGCATGAGGGAGAATATAGTTTAATTGTCATTAATCACCATACCTTTCAATATGTGTTTATAGAAACTGTTTTTCTTTTTGACATGCATTTAATTTTGAGTATTGTAATGCTATTGTCACTGAGAGTTTCATCAAGAAGTTTTGGCTTTCTTCATTCTCTTCCCATTTCTGTCTGCTTCACTGAGTTTTGCTGGGACCTTAGTTTTGTCTGGAGCTTCACTGAGGTGTGTGGGTTGGAAATATGTTCCCTGTCTACAGATATGTGGCAGATTTTTACAGTTAGCCAGGTTTATGCTCTCAGCCCATTTGTTTTTCCAACAAATAAAAGCCATGAGATAAACGAATATATTTATATGTCTGATTCTTTTAAAAAAAAATTGTTTTCCTTTTGATCTGTTGTCATCATGTAAAGGAAATGCTCTGAGATTTTACAGTTTACCAGATCTACATATCACAATGTATTCAAACTACCATGCAAAAATCTACAGCAGGGAAACTTCTCTCGTGTAAGCCTTTCTGAGAAAGCGTGCCAGCTCTCTAAGCATGGCTCCTTAGCATTGTCTGATTGCACCAGGCACTTAGCAGAACCACTCTGATGTTCTCATGTTCTTGCTCACTCTGTGCCTATATTTGGATTTGTGAAGACAGCCAATGTCTCCAGCACTATAGAAAGCACGTCACTTCTTGTGAAGAGTAGACTGACTACTCATTTTAACAATCTATGGGGCTTTAGGGAAGGTTTCCTGTGTCTCTAGTGCATTTAGAGGCAGCAGCAATGTTCCTTGTCATCCTTTTTTTCAAAATTAAAGCTTGGTGGGATTTGGAAGTGGCTGCCTCTCAAATTAAGGAGCTGTGGATTAGGTACATTGTCTCTCTTCTGTCCAGAAAGGACATTTCCAAATCTCTTTTAGCTCTAGGGGCAGGAGCAGCCAGCAGCTGGCTGCCTCTGGTGGCAATGCCATGTGTAGGCTCTGCCTTGCTCTGCACCTGACGAAATCTGCCTGCCTGTTGATTTGGACATCAGTGCCACATGTTGTCTCTCCAGCCAGAAGAGCAGGTATGCAGCCTAACTAGAAGGCAGGCCAAAGGGAGTGTAGTTGCTTCAACTGGACCTTCAGTGTGTGGTCAGCTACCCAGTGATTTAGTACAACATTACTACAGTTTATTTAGCAGGTAGAAAACCACCTCCTGAAATTTCTGAAGGATTTTAACTCCTGAATGGACCTTAGAATAGTCCTTGAAGTCTGAAGTACCAACGTCCTACTTCCATTTCAGTACTTAAAATTAAAAACAATCATAAAAGCCAGATAATTTATAAATGTAGCCCTTGTCTTACTAATATTGATTTAGGCAATGCTTTTTACTCGTTCCTGACATTGTGCTTGGTAAATGGCAGATACAAATGTGGCTTTCCACATTTATTTTTTTTTCTTTAACATGAGACTGAATATTACAGCTAGTACTTCCATGACTTCGTGCATTACAGAGGTTTTCAGCTCTGTCTAACATGAGATCAAATTATTTTCCTTGGTATCTCAAAGCTATGAATTTTAGATATCTATATGAATTTCATATAATGTTTTCAGCATTGGTGATGAGCTCATTTGGGCTTCCTTAGAGTGGAAATAATTGGTAAATAATAATTTCTTATGTTCACTACATTGTTTCTATCAAGACTCGGAGACGAAGATAGAATGACTAGTCCAAAAATGAAGTTGTTGTGCTTTACCACCTTATTGGGATGAAAGTGTTTTTAACATCTTTTTTTAAATAGTACAAAATTTTAACATGCTGAACATCTATGTCTTGAAGCATAAGCATTAAATATTTTTTCTTGTCTCTTGCAAGAATACCATTGTGGATAATGCCTTTGGCTAGTGTTTTTAAAGCAAAGATCTTGTTGCTGTGTTCCAGCATAATATCACTGTTTCAGGAGGGCAAGGAATTCATAGTTGATTGGTGTTGTGGATGTCACTTGCTATTATTGTTAGTGGCACTGAGAATAAAACATTCATTGAGAAAGATAATCCTCACACAAAAGGATGTAGGAACATGTAATTGACAATCAGGAGGTTAAAAGAAGACTTGACAAGATTTCAAGGGATTAAAAAAGTTAATCTGTCAAGGCACATACCCACCTCTCCTCCAAAGGCTTGTATTCTAATTAAGATTTATCACAAGGTTTTTGGCAATAGTCCTGTCACCCTTCCATTTTTGCCCAGTGGAGAAAATTGTAACTCAGTAATTCTGGCAGTGTAAGAGGTGGAGTAATAATCTGCAAGATTCCATGATGATGCCATTGCCCATGAGTCCCACACACCATAGTGTGAAAGAGTGTGATGTTTTTTCAAAATCTGGATGCTGCTTTCAGGAAAACTGAAGTCTCTTGCAAGCATGTTTTGTAGATATGTGTGTCCTTCTGCACTCCTCCTGTAGTCTTCTGAGAGACTCCCAAATATTAGCAATTTTTCACAGTAATGAGATATTCAGTTAAAATGCACAATTTTTTATAAAGAGCAAGCTTAGAGTAGTTACAGAGATGTTCTTTGTATTTTATCAGTCCAGGTAAACATGCAGTTTATTTTAGTAGTAGGTAAGCCCAAGCAAATGAATGCTTATGTTTAAGAGATTTTGCAAAGCAGATATTAAATTGCTCAGGTAATTCCTCGAGTTGTTGAGGACATAGGATTAATCTTCCCTTCTTTGCTGGTAGTTTCAATTAATTTCTAACTCATGCCTGTGAAGAAAGAAGCAAGCTCTTAGAGATGTGCTGTCTGCTGTGATATTTATGTTATAATAGGTGTATTAAAGCTGGTAGTTTTATATATAAACTGTATCTTTTCTGTAAACTGCAATCTTTTCTTGGTTTTTTTCTGTCAAGAGAACTGCTTGTTCTCCTTTTGAATGCTTGAAAACATTCATGCCGTTAAAAATGTCTGACTTAGATGAGATTTAGGTAAATCTCTCCATTCACAAGCACTGTGGAATGAAAAGGTCAAGAACATGTGTCCAACCTTGCTTTGAGCAACACCATTTGATATTACATTTATGACTGAGATCACCAGAACACATGGGTTTTATATTGGAGTAATTACCCCACTGCAGGTATTAATTATGGATGAAAGTTAGATGTCCTCTGAAGTTGACAGGAAATGGATGGCATTTGAAACAATTCCATTCACCAAAAAAACCCAAAACAAAAACAAACCACTGTCCCTTAGGAATTGTCACCTATAGCAGCATTCGTAGTTTTATAATCCAGGAAAAAGAAATGGGCTTCAGCTGTTTCGATGACGTGGGCATTTGCATTTCAAAAGCTTATTTTTCCTCAATAATAAAACCAGTCAAACAAAACCACAGTGGCTTTGACAATATTTGTTAAAATAAGGTCACACAAAAGCATCTCTTCTACTAGATCTGTAGAAGCAGTAATATGGGGGGGGGGGGGGAGGTGCAGTTAGGTATATAAATGAATTTCAGCCATTGGGGAAATAAGGTAGTTCCAGAAACCTGTAAGTATAGAAATAGGTATGTTTCCTGTGGGTTTTTTAATTTAAAAATACTTGTAAGTTACCCTTATTATGGTAGAGGAAGGGTAGTATTTTTATTTCAATAACGCCCCCTGAAAACTAAAACAGTATCCATCTTCACAGAGTTAGCCTATTGCTAACCCCTGATTTCATGAGGTGTAACACAATAACTGGGTACAATAAATTTTTCTTCACTTGTGGAAGCTCCAAGCTTATCTGTAGTTTTGCCTTCTGTTTAATCTTTGAAATGCCAAGTCTCACACCCCTTTTTATTGAGGCATTTTTTCTGGACAGTGGTTCCTCATTTGACTCACTCCAGACCTTTTCACAATGCTAAGGAAAAGTTGTTTATGTTTTCAAATTATTTCCCAGGTTTCTTATTTCTCCAGGTACTTCTTTCCTGTCTCCTGTTAGTATTCTTAAGTAGAGGTAATGGAATTGAGGTACCCACATTTGAAAAGGAGAGATGCAGTCTTTACTGCTATTTCTATTCAGCTGTAGCCAGAAGTAGAAGAAAATTTTAAAACATATCCTTATTACTGATCCAATGTCTTTTCACACATTAAAAGGAGTAGTTGGTTTTCTCTATCAATTTTATAAGTGACTGTTGCTTTAGAGCTAAGACTGACTATTCTTAATACACCTGTAAGACTTTACCATGCAGTGTTGTGGCTGATTTAACTTTAAAGGGAAAAAAATCAATGTGAAACTGTAATCCTAACTTGTTTTTTCCAAGGCTTAGATAACTGGTACAAAATACAAAGTGGTTTACAAACTGACTTGCAAGCAATTAACTAGCCTTACAAACAATCAACATTAAGTTTGGTTTATGTCACAATTTCCTTTCATAAATCATATATGATAGAATATTTTTTCTGTTGATATTTTTTTTCCTGTACCTACAGTATAACTTTGCATGCAGGAATAGTTTAATTAAAAACACCCATCAGTGGAGGAACATGGGTTATTCCAATGCACATAAAAGGTATTAATGACTGTGTAATAAAGGCTGGCCTATCTAATAGCCAGTCCCTAGAGTGGTGATGATGTTTCAATAAGAGGATGACTGCAATCACTGAGCTGTTGTAAACCTTGGGGTTTTGAACCAAGGGTTTGAACAAGATTATTTGCTTATGCAGATAGCTAATGGTTTGCAAGTTTGCACTGGAGGTGTTGAGATAAGGTAGAATTGTGTAAAAAGGTTCCCTTGAAGGTGAACTCAGCGTGTCCATTCTGTTTTTAAATATGGATTCAAGTGGAAATTCTATGGGCTTACAGGTTGATCTGCATGTAGAGATTGGCTTATGCATCTACATAATTGCACGGTTCTGGTAGGGGAGTGCTAATTATCATGGAGAGGTCTAAATCACCATGAAGAAGTTTTGTAAAGAAGTTATAGGTTGTTTTCTTTTGCCCTCAATCATGTTCCTTTGATCTACAAGTGGACTGCTGTAATTGTGATACCATGAAGCCTAAAAAACAGCAAAGGATTAGAAAACCTATATATTGACTTGCACGTTCAATCAACTTGCATGTGATCTCAGCAGGAAATTCAAAACAAAAGCTAATTTATGGAAAAATATGGAGTTCTAATCACAGTTTAGCTCCATGGGGTTCCAAATAACACACTACAATCTCTACGTGCAGATGCTTTCATCTTACATTTCAGATTTGGTGACATTCCAAAAGTTCTTATCAAGCCTTATTATCATCTTTTATTAAAGCTTATTACATTTATCCTTATTGCATGTTTGCTGTAATATTCTGTCATTCTTAATATGGAATAAAAGAAGCTTTGATCTTTTTAGCCAGTCATGAGATGGAAATATGCAACACAAGTGTTTCACTGTATAGTGTAAACTCCCAGCTCGGTGTGTCCTTTGAACATCACATTAATTGGCCCCTGTTTCTTTTTCCTTTGGTTCATAAATCTTTTCATCAGGCTACACTTTTCTGTGCCATCAACATGTAAGATCATATAGTGCCACTTAATTATATCCCTCAAGAGATTTGTGGTGGTTTTGTTGGGTTTGGGTTTGGGGTGGTTTGTTTCTGTGTAATAAATAAGGCTTGTGAACTATAAAAATGGTTGGATCACTTCATCAATGCTCTTACCTAAGAAAGGTGTTTCCAGATAATTTTGAGACATTACATTGTCATTGGTTTTCTTAACACTTCTGTTTTATGAGGGCTGTGATCTGAAGGAGAAAGCAAGATTTCTGTTGGAGTTGTGAAAAAAAACCTAAAATAGATTAAAAAAACATGAGCCTCAGCTTTTTTCTAGAAAGCAAGTTTAAGGAAGAAAAGGAAAGAGTTATAGAATGACAAGAAATCCCTGAAGGAATACAGAAAAGTTATTAGCCTGTAGTCTTAACCTGGTCTTGAAATGGGTAAAGCAGGGAAATTTTCCTCTCTGCCACAATATTTAAAATCATTGTTTATGACATTATTAGATAGAAACAAAGTTTATAGAATGTTTTTCCTCCCTCACTATGAACAAAACAAACTTTGCCTCAAAAGAGTCAGCAGTCAAATATGGATTTCCCCATAATTTCTGTACCTGTAATGATTTTTCACCATCTTTTTAGACTGAACAAAATCAGCTGGAAAAAAAAAAAAAGTATGTTGAGGAGAAAGCCTAGGATAATACTAAAGACTATTTAGGTGTAGTGGAAACTATTACAAAATGAAGTAGATTTGCTGTTCATCAGAATAAATGCGCAAATCGGAAACAAGACATAACAGATACATCTTATTTTAGTAAGAGGCTACTGAATAATTATCTTTGTTTCTGTTTTAAGAAATCTGGATTCTCCCTTAAGCTTTGAATGGGCCTCATCTAATGCAGTTGACAGAATCAGACCATTGTTACATAAAGGTCCCTGGCTTGACAACTGAAATGAGACATCTAGCTGTACAAGTTTTCAGAGGAATAAATACTCCATCTTAGGGTGAATATAGTAAAAATATTTACCCCATGGCTTACCACACACCTTTCTTAACAGGTCAAATGCAGCAATGCTTTAAAGTGTCATATAAGGTCTTTGAGTAGCAGTCAAAGAGAGTAGGTATCCATAGTAGAGAGCTGATACACCTTTGGTGCCATATTTTTTATAAGAAATTTTTTTTATGTTTTGCAGATTCTTTGTTAAAAGGTTCCAAGTGAAAATGACAAATAGGCTAGATAGGTTGGATTTTTTTTGCAGATGGAACAGTAAAATCAATGAACCCATTCAACTGTTCAGGATAAAAGGGAAAATACCAGTTTTTCAGTTACTATATTGATCTTGATACTGAGTTTTTCATATAGCACTATACTAAAACGTTTTACATTCAGTGTCTATGTTCAGCAACTTTCATAAGATGCTGCCAGTGACTAATCTTTTGAAGGTGCTCAAGAGCATGTACTTTAAAATTCTTTTAAATTTAGAAATAACAGGAGTTTCATTGATTTGAGGAAAACAGTAATAAATAAAGACCTTGTCTTTGTAACTTTTAATTCACTTTATTTAACATTTTAATTAACTGTTTTTAATTCACTATTTGATCTGCAGCAACATCCAAGGTATCCTATTATCTTGGAAAAAAGTGAATGAATGCAAATCACTGACAGTTCATTTGCACGTCTTCTGGTCCACTTCAGGTCCTTCAGAATAAAATAGGTTTAGATTCTAATTATGGCTGCAAGAAAAATATATGGAAGATAATTTTAAAAACCACTTCAATGTTCAAATATTTCATTTTAAAATGTATTGCCAGCAGGGAGATGAACTAGAAGATAATCCTTCAACAAGATTGAGCAATAATTGCAATTTGCTTAGTTTAAATTATAATCTTTTTGCATTGCTTTAAATATAGATTATGTTCTCTTGTCCTTATGTGCAAGTGCATGTTAAGATTTTTCTATTAATTCTAAGGAAGCAATTTTTTAAATCCTGGTTTGAAAATACCAGCACCCAGAAATATGTAGCAGTGGCAGTTGTGGAACATGAGTTCAATAACTTAACAAGGAGCTCATCTCTAAGCACAGCTTCATGAATAATAAGACTTGATTACCATACCTTGTAAAACAAGTGGGAGAAGGGAAGGAGGGTCGCCAAGATCATTCAGTTCCTCTTGCCAATTTCTCCTATGGTGTTGAGGTCTTTATGTTCATAGAACATACACCATAGGCTTTATCTCCAGTGGTTTTGGGGAAATACTTGCTTTTTAAAGATAGTCAGTGTTTTCTCTTTCTGCTATCTAGGGTTAATTTTTTATCTGTTATTATTCTAAGAAAAGCTGGAGGAATATTGGAAGTCCATTTCCCCTGTTTCTTCTTCTTTCTACTTAGAAGAATCCTCTTACCTGTGAATTCTTGTTCTCCTGAAATGCCCTGTGCACCTTTAAAATTCTTTCCTGCAAAAAAACTAGTTGTCTTATTCAGAATGGAAGGTCTTGAATTGCTGCCACTTCTGGCAGATACTTCAGAGGGTTACCTCTTCCATTGCTGTAGGACTGCTTCTGTGAATAAAGCCTCTGCTTGTATGTGTAGGGTTTTGTTTGTACATCCTTATGATCTGCATCTGTGATTCTTTCACCTGCACCCTCACAGGGTGTTTGCTATGTCCTTTGTGTTTCATGTGAGCATATTTATCACTTATAGTACTTTAGAAAAAGCTGTGTTTGATCCTGATGAGCTACAGTAGAGACAACCTTGAATTTCAACCTGAACAATAAATAAGTTTCTCTGGGTTTTACTGTATATTGCTACCCTTTCTACAAAGAGAAAAAAAATTTGATAGTCATAAACCCCAGCATTGTGTGTATATTCACATCTGATCTAAATTTTCTTTTCTGTTCAAAGCTACAATGGGTACTGGATCATGCTAATACCATCTGTTTCCTTTATGAACTAGCTGTCCTATCCTCATAGCATTGAAGTGTATGAGAAGAGGGAAAATAATCCAGACAAGTCCAGTTCTTGCAAAATGGTGAAACAGCTACATGAATTGCTTTTCTTTTACAATTCTTCTTTGTGCTTTCATAATTTGAGCAGAAGAGAACTTTGAGATATTGAGCAAGGCAGTAAATGCAGCAGGTATGCAGTTGAATGCAGCAAGTCAGCCCTCACAGTTCTAGTTCTGCCACTTACATAAATTATCTATCTTTCACCACCTACTCCTAAAGGATTTCTTTTTGGATGCAAGAAGGTCTTGGGGAGGGTTTTGGAGTGATAACACAGTGTATTTGCTCAAGAACAAGTTCCTTGTAAAGGTAATGCATAAAGCATCAAATTACTAGCTTGAGAAAGGAGCATGCATAACAAATGGGCAGCTTCTTCCTGAAGATTATTGCAAAATGTTTTACACAGTGTAAACTAGAGATGGGATTTTTTTTGAGTTTGCTGTGAAATGTATTCTTAGTTGCCGTATTAATTATTGAGTGGACATGGAAGGCTTTGTAGACTGATTACAAACCAAAATAACTAGACTTCAGTTACACAGTGAAAGACAAAATCAACCAAGCTTGAAAAAGCAGTTTAAGATGGTTCAGAAACCCTTCAGTGAACTGTGTGGTGACAGATGGCAAGATTACCCAATTGCCTGCAACAAATGATAGCATTTTTATGTTAGCATCAAGGCTACTGTTGGTGCAAATGCACTTCTTTAATTTGAGCTCTGAATTTTTGAATATCCTAGTCCATTTGGCAGGGGGAGGGTGAAGGAGGAGGGCAAGAGCCCAATTGTTAATTTGGTTACCGCTTTTATGTTTGTGATTTGTTCTGGTGGATTTAGCCATGTTCACCAGCACCACACACACACACACAGACTGGTACTCTGTTCATGCCAAGAACAGCCCGGATCCGAGAGAGTTTTCTCCTCTCT
The DNA here is from genome assembly GCA_025920805.1 of Petroica traversi. Taxonomy (NCBI): domain Eukaryota; kingdom Metazoa; phylum Chordata; class Aves; order Passeriformes; family Petroicidae; genus Petroica; species Petroica traversi. Next base: position 2,844,571 of record JAHLSL010000015.1, read on the forward strand.
GATGCCTCTTCTTTCCACTCCATTAGAGAGAATGCACTCCTTACCATTTAGACTATCATCACACTCTAAAGGCTGGCCATGCAGATAATTTGTCCAATAGCAGTACAGATGCCACCTTAAACTACCCAGTCCAAAGGTAAAGGCTAGCATATGAAGCATAGCTTCAGCAAATGAAGAACTCTTGGTAGCTAGAGATTTCTTTGCAGAACAGATGTAGGGACTGAAACAGTAGAAAAGGCAGAAGATCCTAGAATCTTAGGTTAAAGATGGTAGGGTTTTTTGTAAATTAAATGTAACCTAAGTTAAAAATAATTAAAGTTAAGTTTAATTTTTTTAAGTTTTAAAAAATGTAAGTATTTAATTAGGTCAAATAGTTAAATATGGAAAAGGCATTAAAAATCATCAAGTCAAACCATCAACCTTGTACCGCCACCATGTTCGCCATCAAACTGTGTCCTGAAGAGCCAGTTTCTCCAGGAGGATGTTGTGGGAGAAAGTATGAAGAGCTTTACTAAAGTCTTGGTACACAAGACTTTCCCTCATCCACTAAGTGGGTCACAGAAGGAGACCAGGTTGGTCAGGCAGAACCTGCCTTTGGTAAACCCCTTCTGGCTGGGCCTGATCCCTGTTTATCCTGTACATGCTGCACCATGGCACTCAAGATGATCTGCTCCATGACCTTGCCCAGCACTGAGGCCAGGCTGACAGGTCTGCAGTTCCCTGGAACCTCCTTCAGGCCCTTCCTGTAGATGAGTGTCTAGTTTGCCAGCTTCCACTCACTTGGAACATCCACGTTTGACCAGGACTGCTGGTAAATGATTGAAAGTGGCTTGGTGAGCTCTTCTGCCAGCTCCTTCAGTACTCAGGTAAATCCCATCTGGCCCCATGACCATATATGTGCATAAGTTGCATAGCAGGTCACTGACAATTCCCTTCCAGATTATGTGGGCTTCAGTCTGCTCCCTTTCTCTTGTCTCCCAGGTCCAGGGGCTGGATACCTGGATGTCAACTGGTCCTGTTATTAACAACTGAGGCAGAAAAGGCATTAAGTACTTTGGGCTTTTCCTCATCTTTTGTCACTGTTTTTCCAAGAAAGGATAGAGGGTTTTGGCCCTCCTTTCTTGCTCATGCTTTTGTAAAATCATTGGTTGTCTTTTATAGCAATGGCCAGAATAAGTTGTAGGTGGACTTCGGTCCTCTTAATTTTCTTCCCACATGGCCTCACAACACCTTATAGTCCTTCTGAGGTGCCGATGCCTTTTTCCAGGGGTGAGAAACTTTCCAGTTCTCCCTGTATTCCATTCAAAGCTCTGTGTTCATCCAGGATCATCTTCTTCCCCACCAGCTCACCTTTCAGAATATGGGGATGGCCTACTTCTCTGCTTCTAAGATTTCCTTCTTTAAGGCACATCCAGTCTTCCTGGACTCCTTTTCCCCAGATATCAACATCTGTTTTTCTGCTTAAAAAGCCATCCTGTTCCACAGTGGAAACAATCATCCCAGTCTTGATATAAGTAAAAGGAGGCTTTTGTTAGGATTTGTGGGCACATGTGGAATTGAGACAACCCGCCTTTTCTCCCATCCCGTGAGAATTCATCTATGCTTACAGCTGTGGATTATTTGGATTGAGTTGTTGTCATCTGTGACCACAACCATCACAATCTGCCTGCCTTCTGGTTAGAGGCATCTGGCATTCTCACACAAGTCCTTGCTGCCATCAAAATTATGCCAGTATTGAAAGAAAGTCATTCCCATGTTGGTATCCCCATAGATTTGGCAGAGTCAGAACTAGTGACTCTAGGAAGGGTCTCTTGGCTTCATTGTCATTATCTATCACCAAATAAATTCCAAATTGATTGGGAATAAACCAGATCTGACAAGCAATGTCTAATCCAAAAATCAAGAAACTTTTTTACATTAAATTTGGGACAAAAACAGCACCAGGAAATAATGAAATGCATTTTTCTTCGAATGTGCTCTAATTTTTGCTTCATATATAAAATTCTTTATAAAGTAAAGTAAGTAAACCTACTTCTTCTCTGAACACAGTAGAAATAGAGAAGTGGATTGATCTCTTACATCCCTATCCCAAAACTGGAAGAAGGCCTGCATCCTTTTCTAGATCAAAGAAAATCAAATGAGCATATACACGTCTGCAGTCTGATTGCATAATTCTCCCTTTGGAAATTCAGAGCTAGTTCATACCAGTTGACTTGAAGGTCTCAGACATCCCACTGAGGTACCAATACCAGGTGCTTCTAAACAGATTCATAACAGTATTGAGAATTTTTATCAGGTGCCTCAATTTCCTTATAAAACTGATAAGGATGTAAAATTTGCTTTTATATTGATGGCCAGCTGAGAGAAGACAAATTTTGGTTGACAGAGTAGTGCCTGAGTTTGTCTTAATCAGTTGATTTAACCATGTTCCTAAAGTTCATCATCTCTAAAGAAATTCTGCCTTGTAATTTGATACTTTAGCAACAGCCTGTTTCTTTCATGTTGTTTTCATGTTTGTTGTGTAAGAATTCTCTAAATTTCATAGCAGTACCTCAGAGAGAATACGTAGTTGAATTATTTAGTGTATTAGTACACACTGTAAGTTTTGTCGTTGGAATTGTCTAGCAACAGTTTTTGTCTGCTTAAAAAATATTCCTACATTCACAATCTGTGAAACAGCTGCATTTATCCATCTGTTCATTTTCATTAAACATCGTGTATTAAACTTGTTTCTAGATCATTGTCAAAGCTGAGAGAGGAATACTGTATTTGAGGGATACAGCTAACACTCCCTGTCTTTGACAGTAAACTGCAGTGGGGCTCACATCAGTACAAATACAAAGGAAAGGTAGTTGTCACTTACATTGTAGTAATTGTGGTTATATTGATGTAATCAATATAGATCCCACAGTCTTTGCCATTGAAGACTTCAAATTCCAGCTGTTTTGAATTATGAGGGTATGGCTAGAAGGTCATGTTGGAGCTTCCCCTTCTGATCTCTCAGTGCATGAAGAGGTACAGGCCATGTACATAGCACCAGCAGATGTTAATGGTGTTCTAAGCTCCTGTATTTCTAGAGTTACAAAATGAATGTTAGTTTCCCTTTTTTTCTCTCCAGAAGAACTAATAAAAGCAAAGTTAAGAGAGGTGATTTAGGTCTCTGGACTTGAAAACAAGAAATGTACTGGGTATAAATCACGAGATATTTAGCTATTTGCAGTCTTTCATTGCTGCCAGTGAAATGAACAAGTATAACAAATTGTAGAGTTTGACTCTAGGGATTTTACTGTAATATATTAAAACAGATGCACTTGTCAGGTGATTAATACATAAATAAGGATTTCAGCGGAGGTAGGGTCAAAATAATTCTAGGCTAATTCTAGTGATGTCCCAGAGATGGTGGTGGTCAGATTTATGGTTTAACAAGAGTTGAGAGGGGAAAAAAGAAAGATGTTTTTAGGGTCAAGGAACATTATACATTGTCAGGCTTTGACAGGCAATTCAAGGTCTGGGAAAGGAGCTTAATAGTAGAGTCAGAGACTTGGAACAAAGAGAATATGTCATCTGTGAGGATTTCAGTCATTGAAGCATTCAGTAACAGGTCTTTAGTTGCATTGGTTTTTTGTTTTGTTCAGGGTAAGGGGGAGGCTTTAAGGCAAAGACCTGGCAGACAACCTCTTAATTCAGCAGTTTTTGTTGCCTGGCTAACTCAACTTCCATTGATGCCTGTTCATCTGAAGTAAGGGTTACCATGGTCAATACAGAGAGATTTAAAGATCAGAGGTGAAACCATATGGGATGAAGAATTTTTTGTCATTTCCATAGAGGAAATGAATAAATCAGTAACGTTGACTGCAGCAGTAATCTTGCTTCAGAGAAGAGGAGGAGCAGAAACAACAAACTACAGTGAATTATCTTCCTTATATTTTGCACTAATAGTTAAAATACACGATTACAGATTTTTTCCCAGTGTGTTTTTATTCCAGAGTAGCAGTGAAAGACTATTTTAGCTGCTTTGCAGAAAACTGTTGTCATGGAGTAAGCAAACCTATGTTGCACCAAGCACAAAGAAGAGTTATTACAATAAAATGAATTTTGGTGGCATTATAAAGACATTGGAAGAGAAGAAAATAATCCACAGACAGCATGAAATTATATATGTCATGAGTATCACAGTATATTACTAAAGATGGGGGGATTCCATATTTTTGTTCTAAGAGTTTAAATGCTGGGTTCCTTCCTTAATCCCTGGTGATCAAGGTTCCTTAATTGCCCCTAACACCATGGAAGGTTGACTCTGTCTCATAATTAACTTAGCTAAACTCTTTAACATGGTATCACCTTTCAAATGAATGTCGTTTTGGGGAATGAAGTAATTCAGAAGCCTAACTTATGCATTGCCATTATCAGAGCAAAGTGCTACAGTGGCTCTGGCTCTGCCTCGTTTTGTAGATAGCATGGGGAGTGGGCAGGGGGGAATGGCAATGGGATGTGGTGTAGACAGCATGAAGTGCTCATGTCTTAGGTTAGCCCTGCAACACCCACAGCACCCTCCTTCCTCTCCTGTATTTTTTCTTTTCCCTTTCTGGCTAACCAGGACAGATCAATCTGCTGGGAAAATCATTTATTTCAGTAGGTCATTTAGAAGTTCACTTAAATGATTTGTCTCTTCTGAAGGATCAAAAACGGAAAAAAGAGAAAAGAACATAATTACTGCCTATCCTTTTGAACATTGATTTGGGACCAGTAAAAGACTCAAAATTAGACTGGTGAGCTTTCTGTCAACTGTGTTCACTGAAAGCACTGTATCATTAAAGGACAGTGGTAGTAATTGCTTAGTGCCATTGCTAAACTATTAGTCTGCAAATGCTTGTTCATGTAATTTAATTTTTTTAATGTATGAGTTGCTATTCCACTGAGAAGCATGGAAGGTCGTTACTTGTGCAATTTGTCATTTTGGTTAGAAGCAGCAAATAACCTGTATCTTCTGCCACCAGCAATGCATCTGTTTGGCCTCAACTGGCAGTTGCAGCAAACTGAAAATGATACATTTGAGAATGGAAAAGTGAATTCTGATACTGTGCCAACACATCCTGTAACAGTTCCTGCTGGAGACAGTGGTAAGTGAAATGGGAACCATTTATTTTTTCCTTCTTTAAACATTTCCTTCCCTTGTGTCTTACTTACATCATCAAACTTTAACAGTTTTCCTCCAAGACTATATTCCATGCAAGCACAGAGCATTTGTAAGTAATAGTAATTTTAAACAGATAAGGAGGAATACACTATTTCTCCTACCTAGCTTGTGAATGAGCCAGTGGATCCTGAACAGTAATGCTGCTCTTACTGGGAAAGCTAGTTGTCAACCAAAATTCCTCAGAGGAATTTACATGTGATATTTGGTAGGATAGGAAAGCTCTCATATCCAGAGAAGCAAAACCTCTGTTTACTTTAAAATATGTGATAATATTTTTTATTGTTGTTGTGGGGGGGTCCCCAGAGATAGCAGGATGGTGCTGAGGCTGACTCGGACCATCCTGCCTTAGGGGCATCATGTTGAAGAAATGGCCACAACAGAGCCAGGGGTCCCAAGGAGTCAGGACATTCTGTTTCATAAGGGAGACCTGATACCAGGAGTCAATCTTTGGGACTTTCAGCAAGCTCTCAATAGTTTTAGGACAAAAGGCTATGTGTGTATGTCCCGTTATAATTGCTTTTTCTGAAGTTTTTGCTTCAAAAGAGGCATTCAGGAATAATTTGCGTATTTTTGAAGCTTCTCTCTTAGCTAGTTGCTTAGAAGGCAACTCATGATCAAGGAGCTTCATGTGGCCTGATGACCTCATTACGGAATATCTTGGGCTTTTCTCTACAAAGGTTGATGCTTTCTTCTCTTTTTTTTTTTTTAATTTCTCTCTGAAATTTAATAGGTCAGGTATAATATGTACATTTATCTTCTCAAAGTCTCTAGCATATAATGTTGAGTCTGAATCATCCAACCAATATAAAAAACAAGGAAAAAGGCTTCCTTAATTTTGCTGCAAGAGCTTTTAAAATACAAACCACATAAAGGGATTATTTTTTATCGACCTTTTTCCATGTTGCCCTTTAAGATTCGCAAAACATTTAAGAGCTTGTGCACTTTTGGCTAACAGAGGCTTCAAAATCAATAGGTTTTGAATGGAAAACTTGATTTAAATGGTTGATGAATGCAGTGTTTGCTTCATTACACAAAAATCCATTTTCCCATTCACAAGGTACATCTGACCTCCTTACCACTGAGAAGGAGGAAGCCTCTGCCAACAATTGACATCTTGAAAATTTTTCAAGTTATCACGGCTCCAAGTCATAGAAAAGTTATAGCTCAGTTCACCACTCCTGTTGCCATCTTTGTAAGCCTAGGAAACTTCTCCAGTAGGACATTTTCTTCTTTCATTTCCTTTACTGCCTTTTTCTTTTACTTAGATAATCATTATCACTTCCTGTGCTCTACTTACTTGTTTTGAATGAAGAGCAAAAAGCTACTCTATGGTTAATGAATATTGATGCTGCAGTGACAGCTCATCAACCCGTTGTCTACTGCATTCAATTGCCCATATACTTTCTTGTATAAAATGTATTGATGTTTTTGTAAATATTTTATAAATACTTACTGGGTTTTTTCCCTTGATAATTTTTTTAATTTTTTAGCAAACTAAAACCTGTTATTCACTGCCCCAAAAATATAAGGAAATAACAAGGATATCAAATACATTTTTCATTCCTTTTGTCCCTAAATACTATTCAAGAGAACAGGGTTTATTCCACCCACTTAAAATGCTGTCCTCTGCATAATATGGTAAGTGGTCATTTATCAGCATGCTTCAATACTAAACAACAGACAGACCAGAGAGTACACATTTTAAACCACAAAAGAAGGACCAGTTAGGCAGAAGGGAAAGTGTGATGACTAGATGTGAAATGTGAGGAGCGGGGGCCCTGTGCTCTCACACTAGTTACTGAAAGCTGTAACTGAGAATCTATGAAGCCTCAATTTGGATACTTTGGCAGCTGAACAACTTTCAGAACCACCCTCTCTAGTCCCCTGGAAATGTCCTGATTCTCTGATTTGGATTTGAGAAATTTCAACCACCCTCAGAGTAAATGTGAATGAACATGGCATTTCATGTTTCGATTTAAAGCTGTGTGTAAGAACTGTTACTGTTTAGAAAGTGGAAAGGAAATGATGGCACTATGAAGATCTTTCTTATGCTTATTGAGATACAACAGGGAACAAAGAATAATTTATGCTCTAACCTTAGGGTGACAAACACCTCCTGGCAGTCTGAGAGAGGTGCTGGGGTGGTAAAGGGGCATGTGGCTACAGAGTAAGACGGTCTTTTTTTGGGTGGAGAACATGGGAGTCAAAACAGCATTATCTGCTGTGTGTTGAACCCCAGAAACAGGCATTCCTGGCAAGCTGGTTCATGTATTTGATAAACAGCACTTACTGTCTAGCTGTTTAGCTCATCTTTTTAGTGGTACAAGGCAGTTATTTTTCATTTGAAATATAGAAATAGGAGAAGCTGCGGATCAATACAGCAAACAAGTGTTTATTGTTTAGTGATTACCAGTCATCAGTGTGTGAATTTATTCAACACAATATGCTTAAATTTGAAAAAAGAGGTAAAAAACAAATGCTTAAATAAACTGAAATAGTGAATACAGATCCATCTTCTAGAATAACACACGAATATTATGAAAGGTTAAGTCCAAATTTAGAAAAGCATTAGATATTAAGCATCCTGAAAAGTGCTTAAAAACTGTTTTCTTCAAGATCAGATATTTTACTGTCTCTTCTCAACAGCACTCTGATCAATGTGATAATCCTGTGAGACATTTTCAGTGACTGCAGTGCTGTTGTGACACAGCTCTGATGATGATACAAGTTCCCACTCAAGGCCTCTCGGCAGTGCTTCTGTACCTGTTTAATTCAACAGCAGTCTCGGTTCATCTTGGATGCACAGAAAGTGGCGAGGATCAATCTGTGACCTCACCTGGCATTTCAGATTTTAATCTGTTTTTTTTACAGTCTAAATGTTTGCAAAAAGGTTGTGTCATTTTGTTCCATCAAATGATGAATAATGTAGAATTTGAAGATAAAAGACAAGGCAGATTTGTCAGCTCTTCTGAACACGTGTATGCAAACAAGTGAGCATCACATGAACATGCTTATCACATTCAGATGGATTTAGTTCAGTCTTTATAATAGACAAGCTGATAAAAAAATATAAATTGGTAAAAACATAGCAAACTCCAAGACTATAATGATTTCCATTTTTCTGTATACTGCTTCACTCAAGCCTCACCTTCATGTGCCAGCTGCTTAAATATGGCATTGCTTGCTCTTGCTTACACAAAACCAAAAATAGGTAACCAGACGTGTAGCATTTCTTAGTATTGAATAAATGTTTTGATATTTAATGTAGAAAAGATTATATTAGTTCTCTTGACTACTTGTGTTTATGTGTCTATTATTCTTAAAGTCTGTATGCTGCATTTCACTTTTTTGTTTTTTATTCTGAGAAACACCTGTTAAAATGCTGGTGAAAAAAAAATAGTTTCATGTAGATTCTAAAACGTTTCCATAATGCTGCTCAGGGGTGCTACAGCATTTTTAGTGTGTAGTTGTTTGTGATATCTTTGCCTTTTTATTTTCAAATCATTGAATTCCTGGGATCTTCCATTCAAAAAGATTGTCAGGTAACATTTCTCTGAGGTGATTCTAAATATTGGAAGATATATATGAAGGATGATTGCTCCCTAAAAAGGAGCACTAATTTTTTGTCTCCCTATTATTCTAATCCATCAGGAAAATTAGGAGGATTTGCACAAGAAAACAACACTATAGATTCTGGAGAACTTGATATAGGCCGAAGAGCAATACAAGAAGTGCCCCCGGGGATTTTTTGGAGATCACAACTCTTCATTGATCAGCCACAATTTCTAAAATTCAATATATCCCTTCAGAAAGATGCATTGATTGGAGTATATGGTCGAAAAGGCTTACCACCTTCACACACTCAGGTGAGAACTGCTTGCATTAAAAGTAGGACACATTATTGAAATCTTGTATATTTTGTGTCTTTTGTCCATCCTAGGATTACATTCTTTTCCATTTTCCTGATTTTTATTTTTACGATTTATACTTTATTGATCTCATGTGATGACCAGAACATTTGTAATACTCTGTGTTGGGATCTAGAAGGGGGATACAGTGTATTCTTATTTATGAGCTGCTCTACTGATCAATGATACTTCAGATACAGAGTTGTTTTATAGGTACTTTTTTCTTCCATGTATATGAACATATCTTTAAAAACTTAAGCAAACCAATATAGACTCTTATGACCACACATAAGGTGTGGTTAAGAGTTCCTGCAAGCAGCATATTAAATTTCCGAACAAGAAGACAAGCAAATTCTACAGTATTTACAGCTTGGTGTCTTACTAAATAAAAACATTTTTTAAAAAAATTATATAATTTGTATCTACAAAGATGCAGTGACCTGGGGTTGTAAAAGTGACAGTCTGCACTACGCATCTCGTCTCTTGAAACTTTGTTGTTAAGTGTCCCAGAGGATTTATTCTGTTCTACCCCTCAGAAGGTTTCTAATGACACCTATTATTGCACATGGTCCCACTGCCTAGTAACAAAAAAACACTCTTCATCTATAGTTAGAGAACAGTTACATTACAAAAGAATGAACAGTCTTCTGGATTGGCAGGACAAATGGACAATCAGTGCCTCAGATGGTATTTTACTATGAACTGTATTCATATTTTATTTTAAAGATTTAAGACCCTCCAAGATTAGACTGCTTTCAGCACAATATTTGTCCCAGTGCTGGCTCAGATCCATTTTTCCTCCTGAATAGGTATTTTAGCTCATTTTCTTGTACCCCATTTGGAGAAAAATCTTAGTGATTTTTATTTTGAGTATATGGATTTGCCATGGACACAGATCTAAGTATAACATCTTAATGGTAATATTGTATCAAAGCTTAGTTGATTACATCTGATACACAGTTGTAACAGAAAATCCATAGCTGCAAAATTAATGTATTTTAATTGTCCCTTTTATTTTTTAATTTTCATTTTCATGCTACTGCAGTATTTATTTTTTGGGGATTTTTTTATGCAGGCATAATTTTTAAATTTGTATGATATTGAAATATATTACTAATATATTAATAATTATTGCACCTACTTAACAGTCACAGAGGAAGGGTCAGAAAAGCAGTTAAAATCATGGAATGTTATATTAACTTTACTTTTGTAGTTTAGTTTCCATTAAAGTACAAACACTTTACTGAATGCAGAAAGTGCACTCATGTTTACTTAAAAATTTGATCTTCATAATAATGATTAAATGGATTTTCTTCAGACCTTCACATATGAACACCCACCCTCAGGCTGATAACAACCACACAAAATTCTAGCATAAAGAAAATTGATTCAGAAAGTTATCAGCCATTTGAAATAGGGGTTTGGAATACAAATGCCATCTCAAAGATAACAATAACAACAGGAGTTAGGGGAATACATGTGTGGCAAGAATGAAAAAAACTGAAGAAGCTCATCTGGACTATGCATTTATATGAGAAGTTATGCAAGTAAGTGCATCTATTAAAAAATTATCTTTGCTTGATTCCTTATCCTGTCAAAAGATTAAAATAGGAGTATCCTTTATCCAAAAACATAGATTACTAAACCTTTTGTTTCCTGTCATCTGTGTAACAAAGACTCCAAGTTCTTACTAATGTTTAAGTATGATCCAACAGAAGGAATCACATGTGAGTCCTGCTTGACATTTTGCATATACTGTTCCCAGGATATATGTCAAGCTCTTTTGTCCTATTTTTGCCTGGTATATAGTTAAGAGTACTTTTTACTAACCATTGTCTGACACTTGATACATTGAAAAATTAGGCATGATTACTTATCAGTGCTCTAGTGAACTTATAAAGCTGCTAAAACTTCCCAAGGGTACAGGTTTATCTGAATGTTTATAGGGCCTTGAACCAAGTGACGTCCAGCTTAAGTGCCTGAGTTAAAGCATGTATGTAATCTCCTAAAAATGCAGTTTCAGTAAGTGGTAGGGGTGTTCTTTGTCACCATGCTCTTTCCTGTGGGGAAAAAAATGGAGTAAAATACATCTCAACTGTTTAGGCCATTCTCTCAAAGTCCTGACACAGGACTTCAGTGTAGACACAACTTGTCCAGGTAAAATACAAATTTAACTGAATTAGCTTTTGTAAACCAAATAAGGTATTTTGGCAAAAAGCCATCTAATGAAATTGAACACTGGGGAGATTACAAACATAAATCCATTTATTTTTTATTTCCCCAAACTCTTATGTCTTTTGCTGGGCACAGGTAACAGGGACAGAATAACTGCTGATGTTGGGCCTCACTGCATCCTTCCATTAGACAAAGTGTTTCACTCTAGGGACTCATTTTAGCATCTGTGACATTTTCAGCAGGGCTTAACTGCACATCTCACACTGTACTCCTCAGCGTGTTTTGAGACAGCCTACCGGTAGCTTTTTTTGACACACTGTTGGTAGTGTTTTGGAAGAGGCAGGGCAGAATTTCTCATTAATCTCTTCTCCATGCCACTTTGATTTATGGATCTCTAGTGTTATCAGTGAGTTGAAGTTTTTCCAGTCTGTTTTGTCATTCTTTTTATGAAAGCTTTTTCAGTCCTTTGTCATCCTTTTCTGAATGTTCTCCAGTTTTAATGCAGCCGTTTCAAGGTGTGGAGACCAGTTCCTGAGAGGTGTTTAACTATGATGGTTTCATTCAAAGCCTTAATGGTGTCTGCTTTTTTTTTCTTGTAAATTATTGAGCTCATATTTCCATAATCCTTCTACCATAGCTCAGAGAGCTCATCCTTCAATGACAAAAGTTGGCTCAGAGCCCATCTCTGGATGTGTAAAACTAGGGTTATTTCATGAGGACTTTGAAAAGTAGGATCTCCCTCATGCATATCACTTCATGTCTGCGTCCCTTGAATGCTATCTGCCCTTATCTTCTAGTCACAGAATGATAAGTGCTAATAACAAAATTTATGCAAATGAGCAACTGCTGCTTGTTTCATAAACGACAGTATTTGAATTTTCAAATCTTAGGTTAAATAATGGAGAGCTCGTTACTTCTTGCACTCTGCCAGCATTTGTAAAGTTGCCTTGTCACCTGTCCTCCTCCAGTATCTTTGCTCATATGCCTGTAATATCCTACATGTGTAACCACACACCACAATTTTCTTTAGCTCCCTCCTTACAGCTTAAGTATTTCTACCAATGTCTTCCTTCTCTCCACTCTCACGTTTGACTGTAATGCAAAACTTGCCTGTTACATTTGTCACCTTGTTCCCCACTTCTCTTCTGTACCCTTTGCCTCTTAATCCCTCTTTTTTATACCCTCCTTTGTACCCAGTTAAAACCTGACAGCAAGTAAGAGGACACCGTAGTCCATGTCTGTCCCTAGCTGTACAACATCTGGTGCCAATTATCCTACCATTGCAAGGGACATAATAAAAGTATGATAGTAATAAGCGTAGGAGAGAGCTCAAGAAGTCTTCGTTTACACCCTTGTGTTGTAACAGGACAAATTGTATATAAACTGTTCCTATCAACTGCTTAGAATTCTGTTATTAAACAATAACAGAATGCAGAAAATTTAACTCTTGTTTGTCCCATAATCCAAAATAATAGAGATATAGCATGTAGGAAATGGTTTGATGTGTCGTATTCAGGACAGAATTTTTGGTTGCTTTGTTGTATTCTCTTTAGGTGCCAAAATTAGTCTCAAGCACAGCTACTATTTGTGTGTCACAGACTGATCTGAGATGCATCGTTCTCTTTCTGGGGAATCATAAATAAATCAACCAGAAATAATTGACGGTGGCTGTCCATTCAAAACCCAATCAATGCAAGCCTGAAAGTCTTTGTGACACTTTCTAAAAATGTCAGTTCCATTGCAGCCAGAGAATCAATATGTTTATTTAAAGAGACTTTTAAACATAAAAAAGAGACTTTGGTTTAAAGCAAAACTGTACAGAATAGTAGGGCAAATCATCACATTTAGACTCAATATCAGGGAAATTAATTTATCCTCATAGGAGAAAAATAAAATTTATACGGTTTTGCTTATAAAGATAATTGTTTTTCCAGTCTGTTTTTGTTGCCATGTCCTAAATATAAAAAAGCAGCCTTTAAAAGGGTTAAGATCAATTATTGTTTTTTGCTGGGGGACAGAATGAGCAGTAAATTCCCTTCTGTATGGCTTTTAAAGTGTAGTCTAAAATGGTGTTCTGATAACAGCATATGTCCTTATTACATTACAAATACCAAATCGTGAATTGTACCGTGCTTGTAAGCCATTAGTGGCCAATCAAGTGGTGTAACCACTTGTTCCTGTATCAAAAATACAATTATAATCTGAAATTGTCCTTCTACAAAAGTGGTCTCTTGCCATATACAAATTACAAAGTCGCTACTAATGTCTATAAATGACCTGTTAAAACTCAGAGCTCTCTGAGCCTTCCCTTTCTAAAAATATTAGTGAAAACCACCAGAGAGGCAGGAGTGAAAAAAAAGAAAGCTACAATTGTTTTTTTTCTCTCTCTCACAAAATAAGATAAATATTTAATTCTCTGACAAATGAGAGTGTTGAATGGTTTTGAATAATTGCTCTCCCAAAGCGATCCCATTTGCTTCCATGTGGTGCAGCACACACAAAGCTGCTGAGGCACCGGCTTCTGTGCATCCTATCACATCGTGTTCTATTCTGCTCCTTCAGACATAGCTGGAAAAGTGTCTTGGGTGTTGATAGAGTCATAGTAACTATGCATTTCCTTCACATCCTGGCTGGTGGGAAGATGGTTCTGATTGCTGGGGAGGAGCAATCTTACAGTGCCAGTGAATACTGGCCTGCAATTTCAAGACTTAAACACTTGTTCCAGTGCAAAGGCTATTATATTTTCTTTTGTGCCAGGAGCAGTTTCTGAAGGTCACAAATCAGGGTGTAAAACCACTGATCCTCTGGTCCTGAGAAATGATCTTATCCCAGCTCAGGTGAATTAGGGCTTTCACATGCTGGCCTTTACTTCAATAGACCTGGATGTAATTTCATTTGAGAGAGATTTCAACATATGGAAAGATTGAAGGTTTATGTGCTGCAGTTCACTTCATACAATAAACATGTGTCACAGTAAACATGAAACTTTGAATGGTCTTAGTAGGAAAAGCAGAGACCCTCTACCACAAACAAGAATACTCCTCAATTTTCCTACCTGTTTAATGTTGCTCTGTACATATTGATCTTTACCTGGTCAACATGCAGAAGACAACTTTCAAGCCATGAGAACAGACTCCAGATAGTGTAAAATCAGTGTAGGGCCTGGAGCAGTTTTAGCCCTCCAGGTGCATAAACATGCATAACATGCATAAAAACTGGTGTTGTGAGTTTGCTTGTTTTATCAGCTGAGATGCTGCTACATTTTTCCAAGCCTCATGATAGTTGTTCATATACAGTATGTGCTGTCCATTGATCTGAGGTCCCATGGGGCTTGGTCAGTTTGTCATTTTTGATAGTTGAAATGTTTTCTACTTTCCATCTCCTGTTTAGACCTTCTGTGACGGGAAGTAAAGCTCTTGCTCTCCTTCCTCCAGAATTCCAGACTATACAGAAGGGGGATTGAGTGGTTAATCTCAATCTGAAACTAAATGAAGAAAAGTAGATAATTAGTATTGGATGATATTATTAGCCTATGTGTATATAACACAGTTTGAAAGTTAGCTCTCAATTGAGGTGCCAGTCATGACTGCAGGCTCATTTCAACCTGCTGTTTTCTTCCTTCAGAATATGTAATAAGTTCATTGGCCACTTTCCACTAAAGAAGTCATTCTAATAAGCATGAGAACTAGTTGGCAGTTCTGTTTGAATTCTTAGCAAGGAGCAAAAAAACAAGCAAGGGTTGGTTTCAGCTCCTGCTCCCCTGCTCCAGAAGGAAACTCTTGGTCTAAATATGAGCATATTGTCATGGTGCCGTGGCCATCCCGTGACTTGGCAAGCTCTGTGTGTTCTTGGTTGCAGTATGACTTTGTGGAGCTCCTGGATGGCAGCCGGCTGATCGCAAGGGAGCAACGCAACCTGCTGGAGTCGGAGCGAGCGGGGCGGCAGGCGAGGTCTGTCAGTCTCCACGAGGCAGGCTTTATCCAGTACTTGGATTCTGGCATCTGGCACCTGGCCTTTTATAATGATGGGAAAAATGCAGAGCAGGTGTCTTTTAATACTATAATTATAGGTAAGCATAATCTGTAAAGCTCTTACCAAACTCTAGCTTCGGGTCAGGTTTTTTTTAGGAATACATAGATAAGTTTTCATAACTTAAATGATCTGACTTTTTATTTTTTTGCAGATTTTTCATTTATGTGTTTGTTTTGCTGCTCAGAATAAAACACAGAGTATATCTTTTAGTTTCTTGATCTGAGGCACAAGGATTTTAATTTCTTAGTCTAAGGCATAAGGAGTGTACCTTCTAGTGAAACAGTGCTTGTAAGAAGAACACTGTTTTTAAGTATTTATTAAATGGCAAAGGGCTAGATTTTAAGTATGGAGCTCATACAGTTTTACCCTTATAATTTTAGTCTTTTCGTTGGAATATAATGTCCTAAGGTACTGGGGGCATCAGCAGTAGAAAATCACAGCTATTCATGCTCTTCAAACAAAACAAATGTAAACACTTCTCAGAGCGAGAACAAGCTGTCAGTTAGTAGTGGTTCAGATGGTAGGTACTTCATGCAGTGGGCACCTGCATGAATTATCCTTCTCTTCTTCCTTTTAGAGTCTGTGGTGGAATGCCCCCGAAATTGCCATGGTAACGGTGAATGTGTTTCTGGATCCTGCCATTGTTTTCCTGGGTTTCTGGGCCCCGATTGTTCCAGAGGTAAATCAACCCAATACTTTTCTCAAGTCAGTTTAAGTGAGCATGAAGACAAATACATCAGAAAAGCAACATCTCCGATGTTGTTCTTTATAAAGCTTTGGTGAAGATCTTTGTTCTGAATGTTGTGCTGTGTTGTGTTTCACAGCAGCCTGCCCAGTGCTGTGCAGTGGCAATGGGCAGTACTCCAAAGGACGCTGCCTGTGTTACAGTGGCTGGAAGGGCACCGAGTGCGACGTGCCCACGAGTCAGTGCATCGATCCCCAGTGTGGGGGACGGGGCATTTGCATCATGGGCTCTTGTGCCTGCAACTCTGGCTACAAGGGAGAAAACTGTGAAGAAGGTAAATGAGTAAATATTTACGCCAGCACCAGCTGTTGTTGGTCAGGTTTACAGCTGGCACATCCAGCTCTGTAAATTTTTTGACATTTAGATCTTATGCACTAACCCAGTTTCCCCAGAAATCATTTTACAATACTACAAATCAAGTTTTGGAATCATTAATATCACCGAATTCTACAGAATTTCTGTACTCTATTTTTTTTTGCAAGTAAGCAGTGGGAAAATTCAAAGTAAATGTACATGTAATGTTTTTGCTTGCAGTACATTTGGTTTTTTTCTAGCTGAAGTCACTAAGAAGAAAGAACATAAAGCACACATGTAGGAATTCTCATTGAATTTTCCCAGTATAGAGTAATCATTAATTTATTACATTTGTTAGTCATCTTTTCCACTGACCAGATTGTGGAAAGTGCTGATTCAAATGCATCAGAGGGGAAAAATGATGCATCATTCTTGTATTCCGGAGATGCATATAATAATATTCATTTTGGTGTGCTGCAAAATGCCGTTCATTTTCTATTCTCTTTTTTTAGGGAGTAAAAACTGCTGTTTTCTTCCTCAATCAAATTGATTTTATTGATCTCCACATACAAAGTAATGCAATTAAGTCTCTGGAATTAAATTTTCAGACCATTGACCCTACAAGTGTAACATTTTATTGAGTCAAATTGCTAAATTAAATCTCATCATCTAAAGCACAAGTGAATTAAGACAGATAGTATGCAACTCGTTCATTTCTGAAACAATTTGGGGGTCCTATGTAGCTGTCAAAACTATATAGCAGTAGATAGGGTAAGTTATACCAGGGAATAGTGCTGCAGAGAATCCAACACTTGTTACACTATGATTAGGCAGAGTCAAATCAGTTGCCCAAGACCAAAAGCCAATCTTGCTGTAATTCTGAAAAAATGAGCAAACCTTGAAAGATTCTCCATTGACTCAGTGGTAACCTGTAATTTTCTTGATGTCAGTTATGTGCACGCACAAATTTCACAGGATCAGAAAGTGGTGTGAAAGGGAGGTGTTCTGTTCTTTCAAGGAAAATTGCAGCTATGCAAGAAGTAATGACAAAGATTGATTTACCTTGTAGCCTGAGAAGGGAGGCTGGCACAAAGAGATCTTAGTCCACTCTGTCTTTTCCTTGTTCATTGCAATGAAAGAAAGGTGAATGTCTCAGCTTCAGCCTGCTAACGTTTACTTTCAAAATGAGTGCAATGCAGCCTGTTTCATAAGGTCTTGAAATGTGAATTAGGCCCGAAAGTGCTATTATTACCTGAGGGTTGATTACTTTTGCTAGGATTGACAGGTTGAAGCTGATGTTTCTCATCTCCCTGCAGCGGATTGCTTGGACCCAGCCTGCTCCAGCCACGGCATGTGCATCCACGGCGAGTGCCACTGCAACCCGGGCTGGGGCGGCAGCAACTGTGAAATCCTCAAGACAATGTGCTCTGACCAGTGCTCTGGGCATGGCACCTACCTTCAAGAGAGTGGTAGCTGCACCTGTGACCCCAACTGGACAGGCCCAGATTGCTCCAATGGTAAGAGTTAAAAGCATTGGCATTTTATAAAATGTTGATGTCTTGAGTAGCAGCATTTTAATGACATTATTGTGTTAGGACCTGACCTGCTGAGCTGATTGATCTCTTTGAGTTGACTTCAGCATGAACTGTAAATTGATTCAAAGGTTCAAAATAATTGATGAGTTTGAAGGATTTGAAAATCAATGTATTTGTTTGTATCTTTTAGCTGCCTTCATCCAGTAACTTCAGGCATTTCACAAGCAAGTTCTTTGTATGATATATGGATGTCTCATAATACATCTATTTAGAAAGTTAAAGCTACACTAGTGAAACGAGGGACGTTCACATTTTAAGAATCTCCTCCTAATCGGAGGTAATTTTCCTGAAAAACAGATAGCATTCAAGTTTGAAGGAAAAGGGAATGCAAGAATTAATCTTAAACAGCTTTTGAGGCAGGGTGCAGGCTGCCAGGGTGGAAGGAGTTGGTAGGAGTGAAAAAGCAGAGTAATTTCTTGAAATTGAGAATTGAGCTTATTAAAATCATAGTCTGAGCTTTGAAACAAAAGGAGAAAACTGGAGGTACTAGCACAGAGAGCAGAATCTAAATATTTATAAAGTATGACAGCAGCTTTTTGACAAATACGAGTTTTTAGAATCTTGTTTGGTAGCCACATATCAAAAAAGAAATCATGTCTAACTGTGAGACATGAATTTGTCTAAACCAGTTCATCTAAGAACTCAGACGTTTTGTTAATGAAAACTGAACACATGGGCTAGCTGGGTTTATGCCAGCTTATGAATAAATATAACTTTTTCATGAGGAACCATCTTTTTAAAACAAATGTACTTCCTGACCAGGATCTGTGATATTTTATAGTGGTTTATGCATATGAGAGTGATAGAGTTCCAAACATGCAAGAAAAAGTGACAAAGAGAAGGAAATGTCTTCCATGAAATTTGTTTAGAAGAAAAAATACTTTTCTGACCGTTCCTAGCACTAAAATTGGCTATTTGTGTTAGACCCTGTTTAGTTCTCAGGCAAAACATAGATCCCCTCTTTATTGACACATTGTCCTCTATGCTTCTTTTGCTGACCAGTTATGCTCCATCTTTTACTGATGTCTCATAGAATGATTTGTCATTAAAATAACATAAAATGTTTCTGATCTCAAATATCTTGTGTGTCCAACTCACAAAAGAGCTTTGTAATAACATGCACAGATTATTTGCTGAATCTGTGCAAAATGACCTTCAGAGGACTACACTAAAAAAGTAAATCTTACCCATAAACATGTTCTTAAGCTGCTAGATGAAGAAAAGAATGAGTTATTTCCATCAGAGGGTTTTATAGGTTTGAAATCAGCAGAGCTTTCCTCTATCTTCATCAGCAGTTTGTCCGTTAATTAGCCCTTCAATTCCACTTCAATTAAATTAACTCTAATTAATAAATTCATTACAAAGATTGACGCACCTTGCTCAAAGCTAGTGTGCTAAAAGCTGATAAACACCCTCACCCTAATGAAAAATTGATTAGATTGAAGAGAAATAAACCTTTCTTTCTTGGAGCTGCAGTGACGTTTTGTGACTCTGAAGTTAATCAAACCATCTTGCATCTTTTAATCAAAAATTTAATTCAAAGTACATATAAAATCCTATATAGTTGGTGGGGGAGAAGGGAGGGAGAAATTACAGCTGTCTTTCTCCATAAAGGTTTTGGGCTGTTTCTTACGGGAAATGTCACAGGTCCTTGATACTGGATTTAATTCCACAGCACTTTGAGACAGCAGGGAAGAAAAACATTGTTGATCAGGAAACTGGAAACCTTTCTTTCACTGAATGCAAGTTTCTTTTGCTCTTAAAAATAATTTTGATCTTTTATTATTGAACTACTTGCTGTCTTTTACTAGGAAAAAACTCCTAAATGTAGCATTTCTGCCAGCTGTATGCCAAGGAACTAAACAAGTCCCTCAGGCTGTATTGTAGCTCTTTGTTTTTCTATTTTCTGCTTAGCAGAAGTAAAGTTTGCTGGAGTCTGACTAAATGAATCAAAACTGTAAATGCAAAATCTGGCAGTGTAAATTATCATCTTGTATTAGCTGACACTTAATATGCCTTGTTTGGCGTCTGACTACCTTTGGCTGTTAACATATTTTTCAATTACTCTATCAGATACAAGATCCTGTTACTATATGTAAATGACAAGTTAAATTGCTGTATGTTGATTTATTTTTTTAACAAAGTATTATTGAAACCAGACTGTTCATAGCTGTCACTGATACAAATTTACTGAAAGTAAAAGAGTAACATGATCTTTTATACTTTACAGATGTGTCAGTGTGTCAGCATAGTGCTAATTTGTCTCACCAAGGATGATTCTTTATAATGAAAAATGTGTCAGAAATGGCACATTTTAACTTTGAAAGAAAGCAGGGAGAAGAGTACGGAGGGGAAACCTTGCTAAATTGAGCTTCGTCATTCTAGATTTTCACTCCCAACAGACCATGATCTAGGTATATGTTACATTTTGTCACTGTGAGTACAGCATAATTTCTGGTAGGTTTGAGTGCCATATAATCTAAGATACAGAAGGTTACTCTTCAGACACATGTGACCACAAAAAAACGTGCTTGAAAATTACAGCAAGCTAGCAAAAGAGCTGTGGACACTAAAGTCTGTTGGCTAACTATAAGAGCATTAGCAAAGAGATAAAACTTGGTGCGTTCTATTCTATTGACTTTTCCATGAAAATGTCTTTCACAGTACATTCCATTGATTTAACTTCCAAAGATGTTTTGCCTTTCTTACTCTTCAAATGTCAAATTAAAACATGACACTTCTAATCAACACTTACCCTCTCTCTGTGTCCCTGTCTGTGCAGAGATGTGCTCGGTGGACTGTGGCGCGCACGGTGCGTGCGTGGGCGGCGC
>JAHLSL010000015.1:2865747-2947896 GCA_025920805.1 Petroica traversi
CTGGACGGGCACGGGCTGCAGCCAGCGCGCCTGCCACCCGCGCTGCGCCGAGCACGGCACCTGCAAGGACGGCAAGTGTGAATGTAGCCAGGGATGGAATGGAGAGCACTGCACCATTGGTAGGCTGCCTATGCTTTACCCTGCCCTCGCCGCGAAACCCAAACGGCCGGCGCCGCTGGCCGCGTCCGAGCCACAGCTCTGTTGCTTTGAGGAGTGTTTCTTCAAGCAGAGTATTTGCATGCGTCGGTCTGTGGGAGAGAGTTGGTGTTTTAAGAGAGGAAATGGTTGTAGAATGGCTCATCAGTTCTTCGTACCTAGTTTGCCATGAAAAGAAGGTGGAAGAATTTCCTTCTCGGCCTTTTCCTTTTAACTGCCTTTCACTGAGGGGGAGGTTACTTTTATTTTGAATGGTAAATATACTATTTGGTTTGTGCTTTTCTGTTTTTATGTGATAGCTTTATGTCTTTTGGAAATGAAGCTTCCTATTGTTTTTCTTACTTTTTTTCTCTTTTAAGGAGAAGAAGCACTAAAAAGTGACTTGCCTACATAAATATGTCACTTCCACCATGTAATAAATGTGATATAACTGCCCAAAATTATCTTCTTGTCAACATAATGTTCTATTTTAGAATACTGTCAAATTTCTTTGCGTTAATAACCTAACAGCAGTTTAATACAGCTGATAGAGAAGCCATCCTTATTTCAACTTTTGTGTTTCTGTAGCCAAGTTAGTTCCAATACCTGAAAACCTTTGGGAGTTACTATACCATTATCAGTGGAGCTTTTCATACCCAGTTTTTACAGTCCATATGTTCCATAAAGAGCAGGATATCCTTCTCCACTTCACAGGCCTTAACAGTGAGCTAGCTAGAGAAATTATGCATGTTAACAGGAGAACTAAGAAAAATTGCAGCTGTAGCGCTAAGAAATTCCCTTCTACACTAATTCCCCTTTGTGAAAGATGCTGCAGGTCTGTAACAATGGAGTAGAGTCCTATCCAAATAATTTTTATCTCAGCAGAACCTGTAGAAATTTCTGTATGACAACAGGTAGGAAGCATAGATAAAGGAACTGGTAATGGTCTACATGAAAGAGATGATTAGTTTGTACTTTGGTGGGTGGAGAGCATTTCATGAAGCTCATTAGAAGCTGTGACAGGAGCCATCATGTGACTGAAATATTTATGGGAAACATCTCCCAAGAATGAGAAACATCACAACTAAGCACTTGAGGTGGATTGAATTGGCAACAAAAGAGGTAGCCACAGGTCAGACAAAAGGCAAGCATAACACTGAGTGATGAGGAAATCAAGGATAATTTGTATAATTAAAAATAAGTCCGGCAAGTAAAAAACCCCACATAGTTCTATTTTTGGATAGACAGCAGAGAGATGGTTAAAAGAGGTGATGTAGCTGAAGCAACAGGGTAGGACAGTAAGTCTAACTGCGGTGGAGCTGATGGATGTGAATGTAGCATGATTTGCTTTTGCCACAAGCTAAAAAGAGGCTGCAGAATTTCAACTTCATGGAAGTTTTGGAAGGGCTCCAACTCTGAATGTGTTATCACAGCTAAGCCATAACTGGGACATGAGTATCTAGAAAACAGCAAAACCCAAGCTGTGTTCCTGGGTATTTTACAGCCCTGGCTGAGGGGCAGGTGGTGGTACTGTACTGGGTGGTTGCAAGAAGCTGTGGTAAGAGCTTTGAGGGCAGGGAAAATGAGGGCCTGTTGCAGCTGTATTAATTAATGCCCACACCATTGCGCCCAGAAGATGAGGCAAGGTTTTCTTTTTCAGAAGGGAGTCAGGTGTGAAAGTAATTAGATTGACTTGAGAATTACTTTTTACAGCAATCACAATTGATTTTTTTAAATTTGGTTGGTTGGTTGGTTTTGGGTTTTTTGTTATTTACTAATGAAATTGCTCAAACATATGAGGGAGAGGTAATCAAGTTGCATCTACAGAATCACAGAGAGAATCAATATGGTTAACATTTTTGAGGAGCTTCCAGAAAACATGCTGACAAAGACAGTAGAGAGGTGGGGAGAGAATTGCTTTCTGAACAGTAAAAGAAAGTAAATATTTAGAAGTAGGATAAAGCCTTTCCCTTGACTGCTTTAACTTGCCAACGAGCAATTACTCAGCAGATCACTCTGCTGTTGGTCTCACTGACCTTGGCAGCCTTTCAAGGGTTGTAGTTATGCACGGATGAACTGCTCTTGAACAATTTTTCCAACATATTAAGCACAAACAAGTTTTTCCTCAGCACTGGGCAAGCAGGTCTGTCTTCCCACCTGTTTATTCTTTAAATGGGTGTTTACTTTGTGGCTGCTGCTGTAAAGATAGTTTGATTTGTTTGTATTGCGCTTTCAACCTCCAAGGCAAGTAACAAGGTACAGGCTTTAGCCTGCTGTTACATTTCTTTTTTAGAGTTGTTTTCTTGAGGAGCCCCATGTTACAGAGAAGCCAGGTCATTTTATTGCTCATTTCCAACAGTATTTCCGCTTAGTGGGGGAAAAATTGCTGCTTCCTTAGCTTGGCAGATAAAGAGTCAATTTACTTTTCTCTCATCTACCCTACAGTAGGTAGTAGCTCTTTGTGAGCAATAAATTTAAAAACACAAGGGACTTCAGAACATTTCTCTATGCAAACCAATTTTTTATTGTCACCCTCCATTTGTAACCCAGGCATTTTATGCTACTTACAACTCTACTTAGTAGCAGAATATTTGCATAATTTGTGTTATGTGTATGAAAGACTCCTACTCACTCTCCTTTTATATGTTTAAAAATAAACAATTGCACCCTTCTTATTTCTAAAGTCATTAACTATTTAGCTGCAGTACTGTGAAGTATTTTAGAAATGCAAATGTGTTTCTTTGTTGCAACTATTAGCTGGAAGCCCTATGTAGTGCAGCAGCCAAAATTAACAGCTGTTTTGAGAAAGAATATTCCAAAGAAACTGTAAATCTTAAGGGCAATTCACTTTATCACTTTTTGGGAAAGGAATAGCCCTCCAGATCTCTGGCTGAATGTACAAATTGAGGCAGATGTGTATGCATTACTCATGGAGGTGCCAACTGGAATATATCCTGAATCATCTGAATCCATAACTCATTTAAGCAAAGAGTTTATGGTATTTTTGTGAAGCAAGAATGCCGTTCAAAGTGGGAAAAAAATGGTTTGCACCTCAGCTAACAATTTTCATGTAATCTGAAATGCTAACTATCTGTCCAGTCTCATTTTCAGTTAGCTCTCTGTATGTATTGTAAGTTGACATGTGTTAAAACATGGAAGGAAGGAAGAAAGGAAGGAAAAAAACAAACCTATGGCCCTTTTAAAGCAAGGAAGTCCTTAGCTGTATTTCTCTCTAATATCATTTAAGTCCTATATTGCTTATTGAGTTATGCTTATTTTTACATATACTTCAAAATATTTAAATGGAATTTAGTCAGAGGAAATTCTAATTACTCTAAACTGCCAGATACCTATTTCGCTCTTAGGTTTGTTTTTTTTTTTTTATTTTAATACTTCTGGATGTTGTGAAGAAAAATTGCAGGTGATTGCAAAGATTTGGTTTTTTTTTTGTTCAGAAAAAAATTTTGACATCTGCTTATCTGGGTTAAACATCAGGATTTCCCTAAGGCTGAAGATGACAAGAATTGGATTGGAGAAACAATATACATATGTATTTTATATCAATTTTTGATTTGTGATAGAGAGCAGAGTAGACTAAATAAAGAGGGGAGCAGGGGAGGTCTATTTGTTTGAAGCCATGTGTATAGTAAGGTGGACAAGATTGTTTTGACTAATGTAGGGAACCTGATGTGGATTGCTGATATCCACTGTTCCATTATGGGTCTTTGGCACAGGGTAGTGCAACTTCATCACCACGTATTCAACAGACATTGCTAGGATGTTTTAATGTAATGTTTTACAGTTTCCTGAATCCCCATGAGAACAGGTTAAATCAACAGTTCACTACAGAGCTATGGAAAATCACCTATCAATTGTTTATTTGGTCTGGAAGTGACATTCATGGGTCTGGGGTGAACATCCATATATTAGTTTTTGAGGCTCAACCTGCATCTCAATGGGATACAAGACAGCAGATGCACAGCTGGTGCCCAGGTGATAGCCTGGATGAAAATTTGCTCTGTAATTAAGTTTTCGTAACAGAGTTGTGAAAGTATGTTTTTGTTTCCTTCCTGTCCTGGCTTGCAGTGAGTTCAGTGACCCTCTCCTGTCTCAGTAGTTGTTTTGTGAGATTGGAACAGATATTATTTCAGAAAGTCTATTATTTTTTGTAATGTAACTGTCATGTACCATGAGTATATTAGGTAACTGTCATAGGAATCCCATAAATAGGAATACTTTTCCAGCTGCTTTTCCATTAAACTCTGTTAGCTGAATGAAATTAGTAAATAATTATGTTGGTGGGGAACCTGCTATATCGATGTGCTGGGTAACTACTCACTTTTACAATGCAGCCTAATTTTTCCTATAGACTAAATTAGTTTTAGCATAATCTAAATTGCAAATTTGCCAATTTGCATTAAAACTATGCCTTCTTGTTCAGAATTGTCAACACCTCTTTTTTAAAAGTCTTTAACATTAAGCATGGGTGGGTAAGACCATCTGTTTATGAAGCTTGCCTGCAGCTCCATTACTTAACACAAGACAGGTTACAGCTGTTTAATTGTTATCATGTTGAATGATTATCTTTCAATCCAAAATTAATATTTGTATATGTACGCATGGAAAGCATATCGTTAAACATAAATGAGCTAAATGTGGATTAATGTCATTAAGTATTCATATTAATCCCTCAGGAGGGCTAAAGTTAGCATCGTGGTGCTTCCACACTACTTTTGAGTGCTGCATGAGGCTGTTTTACCTGGTGTGCAGAACTGAAAATCAAAGCCACTAGTGGTTCACTGAGAAGTGTGCAGGTTATGTTTATATTCCAGTGAGAGCTGGGGTCCAATTGGTTTATTTTCTAAGAATTTCCCCTTAAATTTAGTAGAGAAAAAAGATAGAAAACAGCTAATTATTTATTTAACCTTTTTCTTTGCATGAAAAACAGTAGCATGACATTCAAATAAAAAAAAAATTAGTTTTTCTCTGCAAGGAGTTTCTAGTTTCATCTATTTTAGCCAGAAAAATAGGAATGCCATCAGGTTTAGATATTCAGAATGAGGAAGAAAATAAGTATAGAGCACTTTCCCACAAGAGAGTTTCCATTAGCAAAGACTGTTCTGGTGACTAAAATGGTTTAATCTGGTGATTAAAATGGTTTTCTGATGAGGGACAAACACAAAGATTTCAGTGTGGTGGTTTTACGTGTGACCATGACCAGATCAGTGTAAGCACAGAAGTACAGCAGGTGTTGGGGAATGCTGAGACAGAATCCCCTCCAAGAAGTTACCTGGCCTGCGCCTGTTCCCTGCAGCACATGTTTAGCTTAGGGCTCCTTAAATTACAGATTTCAAATATGACTGCAGGGAAATGGCACTTTATCTTTCTATAGGATCAGAGAGCAAGTAAAGACAAATGTGTTCCTTCAGTTAATTAAATGAAGTGCTTACAGAAAACTTGATGTGGCTATATATCATTACGCTGTATATTTTTGACATGTGGGCTTGACAAGTCATGGACCAGTTTGAGGGCATGCACAGGAATTTTTCATAAATTTTAAGATTCTTCTGAAATTTTTCATCCTACAAATTGTAATAATTACTGCTTATGAAAATATTCTGTCATTATCAAAATTCCTAAATTTATGTTTTTCTTTAGATAATGGGTTCATGGAATTATACCTTAGTACAAGTTTCATCTTAAAAATAAGATTGTACCTGAATGAAGGTATAGCCTTTGACATTCAAACAGCTTTTATCAGATAAAACCAATCAAATATTCAAAACTATACCCAGAATCAATTAGTTCACCACAGTATGGAGAGTGAAACCCTAGTTTCAAAACACCTGACAGTTGGGATTTCACAACAGTATTTATACCTATATCCTCAATGCAAAAAGCCTATAAAGAAGAGATGATGACTTTCTTGGCATCCAGAGGACTGATAATCACAGTTTAACAAGATTTCATGAAATTTAGAACAAATTTGGATTTTAGCTTTCCTGTGCCTAAAGGGCATGTTATTAATTTGCCAGGCCAGGCTTTGAATATGCCAAATATTTGTACATTTGGTAACCACAAAAATACTCAATTACCAGGTGAATTTAAGATAGAGCATGCTCTTTTGAAACTGTGAAAAAAAGTGAGTTATTGGTCAGGCCTTAACACATTTCAAGACCAAATATCTCAAATACAAATTAACTGTTAGCATACTTTAAATTGCTAATTGGTTAATTTGCATTTAAATGAGGACCACATGTGAAGTTCAAGTTAGGCACATTTTCAGAAAGCAGCAGAATCCTCTGAGATGTGAAGAATTTTAAAGTGTGTTGCAAAGCTCATTTTAGCTGAAGTGGCCAGAGAGTAAGTGCCTTTGTACATTCTATAGTTGCATGCTGGTCAGACCACATTCCATAAATACTTTCAGTCAGGGAGAAAGATGGAAACAATAATGCTTCCTATCCAGATCCATGCCCTAATGTGTTTTCAAGCCAAATTTATCTTTCATGCAGTTCTTAGTGTGTCAGGTTTACCTGTATCTGAGGCAGGTCTTCACAAGTTTGTGGTTCAAATGGGCATATGGATTTTTCAACCTGTATGTGTGGAATAGTTTTAACCCTTTAATGGCACATACCCTTTCTTCTACATCCTCTTCCAGCCAAATTGATGTTAAATAGGAAACAACACTGCTCATGATCTTACTAGCAGTCCCAAATTTCCTGTGTCTGTTACATCTTTAAAAGGAACTGAGCCTTTTATTATAATATATATGTGGCTTTCAGTAATAATTATTAGAAATCTTACTTTAGAGTAAAATTGGGATGGTCTCCAGAACAAAAAATCTAAAGGATAATGGGCTTATGTGCCTTTGTATATAAATCCCATAAATGATTGCTGCAGAGAACAGTTGAAATTTTTGGCAAGGGATAAATTGCAATGAAGTCAGGTCTCTGTGCAGATATTTAAAATGCATAAATGATTAAGAAGGTATGAGTTCAGGGTGACGACTGTGTTTTGGCCTGTGTAAGAAAGAAAAGAAAAAATGGTGTGAAACTTAATTCCACCCATGTGTTCTCCTTTACAAGAAGGGCAAAGGGAAATTTAGAAGTAAAAAAGTATCAAAAGGGAATAGTGTTTGTAATCCTCTTCTATTGGCAGCAATGCTCTGAACATATGGTATGTCTAAGACAAGGTTCTTACAAACTCCGAGAATGGATGACGACCATGAGCTGCTTACAGTGGAAGAACATGTGCTTTCAGTACTGTTCAGTGATGAATAGAAAGAATTGAATTTGCAAATTATACCAAAGCCTGCTGCCCCCAAGCACTTTGGAAGACAGGACAAGAATTTAAAATTACTTTAACAAATAGCACAGACTATGCAGAGAAATAAGGTGCAATTCAACAAATGCTGGCTTCTCTGCTTAAGAATAATCAGCTGCACAAATCCAAGTTAGGAAGCAGTTTGCCAGGCAGAATACTCTGTAGGAAATGCTGAATTTGACATGAGTGAACCTTTCTGAAGACAGGCTATAACAGTAGCTTTAAAATTTTGTGAATTCTGGACTTCTGTACATTTTTTGGTAGAGGCGTGGAGCTCCTCAAAATTTGCATGTGGATGCATGCTTTTTTTAGTCATTCTTTGGGAGGGAAAGCAGTTGCCTAAAGCAATCAATAAGGCATTCCCTAGGTCTGCTGTGGGTAGGATAAGAAATGCTGGGTTTAAATATTACAAGGGTTGTTTGGGGTTTTCTGTTCAAAACGTGGTTTAATTGTCAGCATAGTTAAACTATGGCTGGCTGGAGGAAATAAGGGTGATCTGGTAGCCACATCAGGAGGAGTAAACTATCATGGTCTGAGTCTTGAGTACTAAAAATCAATAAAAATAAGTGAAGATATTGAAACTTTCTACCTCTAAACAAACAGATAAATGTGTGGAAAGTTTAAGTGAAACAGTATGGTAACAGCATAGCATAGTGTGCTCATGGTCAGTTTCTATTCCAAGAGATACCTAAGATTCCAAGAGAAGCTGTCTCCAGATGCAAGGTTATATAGAAGTGTAAACCTGACTGATGCAGGGTATGTCATTCCCATGTTCCTGTAGAAGGATGGGTGTCTGAGAGCATGAAGTTTGTGTGAGCAGCAGAGATACTTAAGCAATCATTTGTCAGGGAATGGGAATTGTCATAAGGAGACAAAAGCAGAGTTTGCTCCAAGAGGAGCAGAACAGCATTCCTCATTGTTGCTGATTCTAAAATCATTGCTTAATCATCTCTCCTTTCTTTTCGTCCCTGCTTTGGTTCTCTTCTTCCCCCCTTTGGTTCTCTTTTCTCTTTCTACTTTCTCCTTTCTGTTCTCTTGTAGAGGAAGGGGCTGTAAGGCATAAGGAAGGCCGAAAGTTGATTGTATTAATGGAGATGAGGCAAGGGTTTGACTTACACTTTTAAGGTGTTGAAAGTAGAAAAAAAAACTCTTTTAAAAACCCTAGTTTTTTATTTAGGCTAACTTAGGCCAATATGGCTTTGGTCGTGTTCATTTGTGGTTTTGCTTCATGTCTGGTGATGCTATGAGGTTAAATCTGCTCTTACAGCAAAGTAATCCATAACTCTTGTGGAGCTAGTGAGCTGACACTGTACCAGGCCTATATATGCATAACAAAAACATGGGGCATGTTGCAGTCTGTGGGTGAAGATGTCTGTTGGAGGATAATGGTTTGAACTAATAGAGATATAAATTCACTATACAGCATTTAGAAGCACGTCACCATTGTAATCCCATATGACAGAATAATCAGAATAAAGCAGTGTTATAAGTACCAATTAAGGAACATCAAATCAATGGGTATGTTACTCATGCTGATTTAAATGGGAGCTGATTGGAATAAATGGATTTAATATGTACTTTTATTCTTAGGCTAGTCTGTCATACCTGGAGGAAGTAGTGTATGAATAAGGAAGACACTGACTTACATCTCTGATAGGAAACTAATGGGAGACATTAAATAAATAAATAAATAAAAGTCAGGGTTCTGACTGGTTAAGAAATATGCTGTGTTAAATGTGAATTTGCCTTACTGTTACCATTTCTTTGTAAAATCATTTATCTGCCACATATTTATATAAATACCCACACAGACTGATGGCATAATTTATATTTTACGTTGTATGAATTGAATGCAGCTTAGATCTTCTTAGACTTTGAGTAGCCTAGAAAACATTATATCTTCATTTTGGTTTTTTCTTTTTTCCACTTGGAGTTACATTAAGTCCTCCTACTCCTGGATGTAATAACAAGATTTTAAATGGCACAGTCTAAAACTCTGCAGGGAAACTTTGTAGGTATATTGCCTGATCTGTAATTAGACGTTTTAAGGACATAAGATAAACTTCATGTGCCAGATGTGTAAATACCTTGCCAAGGAGCACCTGCTGAAATGCACCATCCTACTGAAGTGCTCCAAATCCCACCTAGAATTCTCTGTACAGAGGGGGGAAAGGCTTGTATTTTGTATTTCCACACAGGTTCATTCCTCTTTCACTTGCAATGCCTTGAAGACAAGGAAGACAGCATGGCTAGTTAAGCTTCACTGCAAGGTTATACAGTTTTTGGTCATTCATTTTCTGCTTTATGGTTTTTCTACAATGCTGCATATTGACCAAAATAGTTTCTAACATTGTGCTTAATGTCAACTGACCGTGAGTAAAAGGATGCTGGACATCCTTGTTTTCTGAATATTATATTTTTTCGGTTTGGAGCTTACTTCTTGTAAGTCTGCTGGATACAAAAAATCTTAAAAGAGCATTTTCTTTATCTCTCTTGTATTTGGGGGATTTTTTTGCTGGTTTGTTTTTTCGGTTTTTTGCTGGTGGTTGTGCTTTGTTGTTGGTTGTTTGGTTGGTTGGGGTTTTTTTTTTTTTAATGAAGATTGGATTTCTGAAAATAAATAGTATGTGGGGGCTTGGGATTTCAGGGACTGTTTTCAGTTGCCTAGGAGGTTTTTTAATGTTCTGTTGCCTATCCTTACACTTATAGAGGCATTTAATGTTTTAGTGGTGGACAGATGAATTCCCCAGACAGACCTGATTGCTTTCACTTTATGAAATAAAGCTTGATTTTTCCTCCTCACATACTGCACCATGCTTTAAGCTGTTTAGGAGCAAGGAGAATTTTACTGGATGAGTAAGAGAAGAATTTGATCCACCCTGAAATGTAGCTGTATCACTTTCCTTTTTGTTTCTGGTTAATGTGAAAAGCTACCTAGTTTGTTGCTGCTGCTCTAAATGTTCTGTAATTGATGTTTTCATCTTACTTTGTCTTGCATTAACCTTACCATTATAGGGGAAAAAGCTGTGTAGTGGACACCTAACACTTTCTTCAAGGAAAAGGAGCTAGAAAATTTCTGCCTCTTAGTTGTGGCTCCTGTGATAATATGTATCATATCACCTTCCTCCCTGGAGTCCAGAGAAGCCTTTTTGATTCATCCAAACTGGAGGAAAGGCTATAGCTGGAAAGGCCTTTGTTACTCATCCATAGGGATTCTAGCAATGACTGAGAACTTGCCAGGCAGGGGCTGGCATCCATCAGGGATTTAGGAAAGTCAGTTTTTAAAAGAGAGCCAGGAAGGCTGTGCTGAGAGAGCTTGTCCACAGCAGAGCCAGGGGTTTGGATGCAACATTCCAGGCTCAGCTTGGCATGTCCCCGCTGCAGTGCTCTGTCTCCCATTTCCTTGGGCATGGGTGCCTGGCTTTGGTAACCTGCAGTGGGCCTGGTGGCTTTGCTGTGTGACATTAACCCCTTTCACACAACTGCAGTTGATGTCTGTTCCCTGGAAGGAAGGAGGGAATATGTTACCCATCTGTGCTGTGTCTCATGTATTAAAAGTAGGCCCTGCTGCTTAAAATCCATCTTATGCTCTGTATGTCATTCATCCATCTGCCTCCTCAAATCTTTTGTGAAATTTTAAGTGTCATAACTTATGAAAAAGAGTCTTGCTATTCTTGTATATGCCATGTTATTTATTTTTATACATCTGAAGCCTGAGTTTAATCTTCACCTGCTTTTCAAAATGAAAGGGATCTTCATGTTACTAACCCCACTACGCCCCATTCCACCCCTATTGTATTTACAAAACAGCTTATTTTACATGCTTGGTTTGTGTGCTCAGAAGAATAACTGTGACTGTATTGAAGCAGAAGAAAAAAAAATCCTCCTAAAAATTCTGTTAATCTATTGAGAATTAAGATAGCATGCTGGTCATAACCAGAGTCATGAGTGACCTGCAAATCAAAATCTTCCTGCATAGTTAGTGTTTTCAAGCTCATTAGCTTAGGAGTTGCTCTTACGTTGTGTTAAAAATGGAATTTTTAACAAGCTTTGATTATATTTTTTATATATAAAAATCAAAACATGTGAAGAGAGCTTAGAAAAAAAATGTAGTCTCAGAAAGGTAGCATCCTTTTTGCTCCTGCAGGCCTGCTTTGTGAAACAGTTTCATTGATTCATGACGATGTTTGCTGAAAAGAGAATTTCTTGCATTTTTAAAAGCTTTGAAATACATTTTCATTTAGTAATGTAAGACCTCTCATGTCAGGTGCACCTGCTTGATTTGCATGTGAATTCTGAACAATTCTTGTTTCATGTGACACTTCTGAAATGTCTGTCTGTTTTTTGTTTTTTTCTTTTTAATTCTCAAGCTCACTATTTGGATAAGATAGTGAAAGGTACTGTATATTTGCTCTTTGACATGCCTTTATCTACATGTATTTTTTTTATATTAATATATAGTTAAAAACATACTAGTCTGGGCAAAAGAATTTTCTCTTACATACATTCCATGGATTATATTTATAACTCATGTGGCTTTCAACTCATCTCAAAATTTTGCTTCTGTTATATGGTAACACTTTATCAGTAAATATACATTTTTATACAAACTGTATACATGTATTAGAATTAATCTGAACCAATAACTGAAGATAGTATTCATTTGCTGTTTGGAACTTTGTTTTTTTGTTAGTTGTCATTGGACCTCTATCTACAAAACCCAAAATATTAAGGAAACAAAGCAAAGTGATACTCTTGTCACAGAACAAGTGTCATTAGTTCTAAAGAACAGATTAATTATAGAGATATGTGTGTTTATATACTGACAGATCAATAGCGTTCCTGAGGCTTTTAAGCTTTTGATTATCTGAATGTAGAAAATCTATAGGAAATTATGACTTGTATCTTGTATGAGTCTAGAAAAATCTTTTATAGTCCATGCACCATTTTCAATTAAGAGGTTCAAGGATGCAAAAGCCTAACATCAAACAGCAAAGATTCTTGTATCTTCAGTTACGGTGAAAAATTATTTAGAAAAATGTTTAAAATATTCCTCCCCCTCTTTCCCTGAGTATCTTTCTCTATTCCTTGTGTTTTTTTGTTAGAATATGGCAATATTGATGGCAATATCCAGGCTTTCACACAATAAGTCTTGAGTGTACCCAGTTGACTCCTAAATTGCTTTGTCAGTATTGCACTTATATATGTAAGTCTTCTGTAAGTCAAATATAAGAAATATTAAGGAAAAAAATAGATCTCAGTAAATACAATTAGCAGCTGCAGTCTGAAAAAATAAAAGTAACAAGACTAATTCAGCCTGGCATGATGGCCCAATATAATAACTGTAGCATCCCCATCCTTCCTCACAAGAGGTTTTCCTGATTCTCTGCCTTCTAAGAGTGTTTTGACAAGAGTTAAGCACCCTTTATAACTTTTTTTCTGGGAATGTTTGTAATTTGGAGCTGCAAGGTTGAAATGAGTCAGTAAATTCAAAATTCTTCAGAAGAAAAAAACAACTTACTTCTGAAAAAAAACACTCTAAACCTAACCAAAATGGATCAGTAGGTTAGTTCACAAAGATAGGTGTTCTAAAAAATGGAGAATTGTTTACCCAGTTACTTAGGATTTTTGGGTGAAAATTGACAGAAAATTGTTGTGTCCAGAAATATCTGATTTGTAGCCACCTTTTCATAAGATAGTTAGTGCCATATCTGTACTTGCCTCTGTCAGTGTCTTATCATAGTCATAGATAAGGAACACCAAAATCTACATATTTATAGCGTTGTCATCCTCATATAGATCATGTTGGCTGCATGCCAGATTTCATCACTACAAAGTGACAGATACTGTTTTTTTTTAATGAAATGTTAGACTGAAAACAATTATCGATTTTTGGATATATTAAATTATGTTAATTGTTTCCCAAATTTTCCCTCCTTGGCCATAAAAGCAGACAAGATAGGATATAAAGGTAACAGCACAAAAGCCTTAGGGAGATTGTCACAAAAAATCACTCTCTGCTATCTGTCTTGAAGCACGTCACTACCGTGTTTTTGTTCAGTCTATCAATGTTTATTGTGGTCCTTATGGTATTTCATTTTGTCCGTCCTAAGTAATCAAATACGCACAGCTATTACATTAAGTTGGAAATCCTGTTGGTCCTGTCCCATCCGTATGCAGCCTGAATCCTAATGTTTGTTAGAATAGATGCTAAGCTGCTTCACTATTCCTGGGCTTTGCTTATTCTGTGAAAAGGAATGTATTTTTGGCATAAAGTATAGTCATTAAAACTGGCCTATACTTTGTGCAATTATTTAACGCACTGTAATTTCACATGAATACACGGCAACTCTGAGACCAGATAAAGTTAACCTTCTCTTTTATTACTTGCCTAAAATCATACCCATTTTCCTACTTAAGAATTCGGAGGGATTTGTTCATAGTAACAGGGAGCTTAATCATTTGTGCCAGTAAGTAATCAATACTGCATAGAGCAAATAATGATCTATTCTATGAGCACAGAAAAATGAATCATTTTACACAGCTGTGTTTGCACTATGCACTCACCTCTTGTTACTTTGAAAAAAAAAATTAAAAAAACAAACTTAATTTTGTCTGGCCTGCAGGTATTTAGAGGATTGGTGCATTTATTTCCTGCCTGTACAGGTAAGTGGTGTCTCAAGTGTCAGGCCAATCAAAGATGCCACTTTGTTAAGAATTACGTTCCCAGGTAATGTTGCTGTTCCACTCCATGTGCAATTACAGTATTTGTGCTGTTCTTAAGGCCTGTTCCCAATAAGTGTCCCTTGTTTGTATTTCTTTTTTCTCTTTTTATTATTACAATATTTAAATCACTTGTGCTTTTTTTTTGTCTGTTTCAACAGAGGGCTGCCCTGGTTTGTGCAACAGCAATGGGAGATGCACACTGGACCAAAATGGCTGGCACTGTGTCTGCCAGCCAGGATGGAGGGGAGCAGGTTGTGATGTAGCCATGGAAACTCTCTGCACAGACAGTAAGGACAACGAAGGGGGTAAGAGACACCACCTGGATCTTTAACTCTGGGGAGGGCATGTTGAGGAATGGAGATTTTTCAGTCAGGTGATTAATACTGCCATGAGAACCATACACACATTTTACTCTCTCTTATGTCTGTAAGAATATGCCATGGACTTCAGTGCTTCTTTATGGTGTGTCAGGAAAGCCTTACAAGCTGCGTGTGACAGGTGAGATGTGTACTTAGAAAAAGATAGGTATCACCTTAGTTTCCCCACAGTGTTCTTTTATACTGGAATAAAATATAGTTTCACCTCAGTGAACTGTTGTAGAGGGGAAAAAAGTGAAGGAGTTCAAAATTTCAGTAATCTCACAAGGAAATTGTCCTAAGGGAATAAGCTGAACTGGGAGTTCACATTTTGAACTATGATACAATTGCTGGAAACAATTGGTTGCCCAGTCTATAGAGATCTTATCTCTCCATGGCCTGTGAATGCCCAGATAACTGACAGGATTCACAGGATTCACGACTTCCCAGAAATCGTCTTCTTTTTTTTTTATTGGCTCACTTTTCCACAGTCTGTCATTCAGGTGGCAAGGAACAATCTGCAGTGAGATGCAGGCAGGACTGCTAACCTAAGGAATCAATCTACAATTATTGTTGCAGTCTGGGGAAGCTAGAGGGGCTGTGACTTAGCATGATTCCAGAATCACATAAAAAAATCCCACAGAATGTGAATGCAGTCCAGTATTAGATCAGCATAATGCTTTTATTGTCTGTCTTTCTTCCCCTTCCCTCATCAATTCTTTTTCCTTAACACCTTCAGATTTAGAGAAGAGATAAAAACTCCATTAGGAGTCCTCTGGATGATGATAAAGTCATCTGGGACTTTGTCTTTCTGTTTTAGACTGCATATGCTTCTGCAATTGCTGCTTGACTCTGCTCTCATATCCCTACTGCAGCTGGGATCTTAGACATCACAAACCATAAATAACAGCAGCATTTACTTCCTGAGGAAAATAAATAACGTGGTTAAAACTGTGTTCCTGTTTATTACTGTACACATCATTTGGCTTGTTGTCCTTCTCCATTGCGTATTATATATTTTAAGGCAGTTTTCCACACTTAGGGGCCTAACTAGTCTGACCCAGATTCCAGCAGAAATGTACTTGTTTGGGGAATTAAGTTCAGGTGGGCCAAGGAATTACAAGATAAGGAAAAAGAGAAACCTGCAAACATGAAGAGAGAAAAAGCAAGGAGGAGGAGAAACTAGGTGGAAGCATAAATAACTTGGAGAAAAAAATAGATTATGTAGTGGGGGGGAAAAAGGAAAATACATTAAAAGCCCAATAATAGACTAAAACAGATTCAGTAGATGTTAAAGATCATATAAGGATGTGACATGAGAGCAAGATTCAGGAGCAGGTAATGAAGCAGTAGGAGGAAGACAAAGAAGGTGAACAGGAATGCATGTGAATGGAACTAGAGAAAAGAAGTTGCTCCTTCAGACTGAAAACAATAGCTGTTTTGAGGAAAAGGAATGAGAAATTGGAGCAGAGCAATCTAACTGGATGATTTAAAGAAGAAAGAATGAATTTGGGGAAAAGTAGCTAATGCGGATATTTTGTTGCTTTTTCTCCCTCGTTTCCTTTTTTCATCATGACTTTATGGACATCATTATGCAACTATGCATGAGGAAGGGGTTGGCCAAGAACTTGTTTCACTGTGATTGGCCTGTATAATGCTATTTGGCAATGGTATCAATCTTATTTTAATTTATATGCTTCAGTACAGTGTATGTTCATTTCAGTCTTTGACTGTGGCTGAAGAGAGGGTTAAAATTTAACAATTAAATAAAACTAAAAATGGAAGTACACCTAACTAGACTAGGGAAAGCTTCCTTTGTAAGCTACCTGGAAAGAGAAGAAGTATTTCTTCCCTTTCCTGTGATCAACCCAAGCAAGCCATTAAAATTTCAGACAGCTACAGGGAATGGCACAAGTATTCTTCTGCTGTATTTGTTTATCATGGGAGATTAGGTTATCTGAGCACTCATGCTGAATTTATAGTGTGACTGCAGGTAGTGTGATCTGCATCTCACTAGGCTCAGTGGTTATGTAATTAAAGTTATCTCACTTGTTTGTTTGATATGCTGTTTATGCTTTATCCTACACTGGGTAGAATATATTTAATATATTTATATAAGCACAGGTCATTAATAAAAGTGTCTGCTGCTCCTTTGATTCTTAGCTCTTTCTGGGACTGATTATTCAAATTCTGTGAACATTATCATCCTAGGGATCCCAATGGGAATATTCTCCATAGGAAATCTTAATAGCATCAAGGCATACCTGAGTATTTTTCCTTCTAAATACTATTGACATATGATTGGATGATTATTATTTGTCTTCCTTTTACTACAGATTTTTCAGAGTCTTGGAAATCACTTATGTTCTCATTAAGGCTCACTCTTTATTTCCCCCATATTTGACTGGATTTTTCTTTACATTTTAGCAGCCCACAAGGAAAGTGCAACAAGCAGGTCTTAGCCTGAATTAAACTCTTATATTAGCCTGAATTAAACTTCGTGAGGAGAGGGAAGTCAGAGCTGTCTGTGGGTGGAATAACTTCTTGGGGAAAAAAGGTGTCACTATTATACTTTAACAAAGTGGGTCATGCTTTGTTATCAGAAGAATAAGAAACAGGAAGAGACACTCTTTAGTTTAGATGGGGCCTTATTGAACAGATTCCTTAGTTGAGTGTACTTTTTATTAGGTCCTATCCAATTATTTAGAGTAGTTACGTGTTTCCACGAGCAAGAATTAGGGGATCATTAATACTCTTCTTTTGCTGAAATGAAAATAACTACTCTAATAAAGCATGCTTAGTACTTCTGTATTTTTTAATTTCTTGTGTAGTCTAGGACAGCCTGTTCCTGGCAAACATTGTTGCAGGATTGTACAAATTCAGCCTAAAGATTGCCTAAACCAGGGGCTCTTCTCTGATTGTGGCTAATAGCTGTTGCTTAGCAAAACATTATAATAGGGTAGATATGAACTTGTATTTTCCTTTGTGTACTAACAGGCTGCTAATTAAAGTAAGGAATTACTGCCACTGCATATTTTGAATATCAGAGGAGTTGCTAAGTGCAAAGATAACCCAAGCTAAGGAAATCTCAGGAAGTATCTGCTTGATCTAGGAGCGATTCAGTGACATGCTCGTGTTCTCTGGCCTGTGCTCCAACACTTCCCATTATTTTTCAGCTTTTTATTTGCATCTGTGGTTGCTGGTGCATGCTAGGTTCATATATCCCTGGAACTTATCCACTGTGGCTCCAAGATTTCTTTCTGGAGTGAGAATTCCTTAGGAGCCCCACATTTTATATTTTAGGCTTCGTCACTCAAGAGTAAAGCTGAATTTCAGTATGCTATGGTATGCTTGTAAAGATACTGCAACAGTAACATTGAGCAAGGTCCTTGCACACTGTTTAGGAATTAATCAAGGGTTGTTGGTGCTTTTGTGGCTTTTCTGACCAGCTGTTCCTACACACAGTCAGTTTGATGTCTAGGATTGAGTCCATTCATTATAGCCTGTTGCAAAATTCAGGTATGTGAGGATTGAGGTTTGTTTAAACAGTTTTCTTTCCCATTTCTTGCCTTTCTTTGCCAGTCACCAAAACTGTCCTGGCCAGCATCATAGCTCTAAAACTATATTTTTTCTATGTAGATACTGAATTTCATTCTATAGAGGTTTTTGTTGCCTAAATATATAATCAACTTATTTACCAAGAATGGGATTTATGTAGGTCCTTGGCCACCGTGTCCTCTTGACACTGGCAGATTTTTTGCCTAGTACTTACTTTGTCCCTCTGTTTTTCTTCCTTCCAACAGTTTTACTTCATTCAAAAGCGAACAGTCCCATTGACTTTTACATCTTCATTTTTAGATATGCCTTGTGGGAATCCTCTGTTTTGACTCCTCTCATTTAATCACAGAATCATAGAATGGGCTGGATTGAAAATGACCTTAATCATCTACTTCCAACCCCCCCGCCATGAACAGGAATGGTTTCCACTACACTTGGTTGCTCAAAACACTACCCAACCTGGTGTTAAATACTTCCAGGGATGGAGAATCCACAACTTCTTTGGGCAACCTGTTCCAGTGCCTCACCTCCCTCACAGTAAACAATTTCTTCCTTATATCTAATCTAAACCCGCTCTCTTTCAATTCAAAGCCATTCATCCTTGTCCCATGGCCATCTGCCCTTGTCAAAGTCCCTCTCCAGCTCTTGCAGGCCCTCTTCTGGTACTTGGAGGAGGCTACAAGGTCTCCTTGGAGCTCTCTCCCTCAGGCTGAGCAACCCCAGCTTGTTCAACCTGTGGTAGGAGAGGTGCTCCAGCCCCCAGTCATCCTCCTGGCCTCCTCTGGACTCCCTTTAACAGGTCCATGTCCTTGTTACACTGGGGGCCTCAGAGCTAGATGTGGAACTCTGGGTGGGGTCTCACAAAAGCAGAGTTCTCATGGTTTTATTAGTATCTCCAAATAAGCGATTTTATCAGTAGTCCATGCTCCATTGTAATTCAGTGCATTTTGCAACGAAGGGAAAAGTAGCATTAGTCAAGATTTTTACAGCTAGATGTTAACTTTTGAGGAAGAAAACAATAAAGTAGTCATTACATCTTTTGTATATAGAACCACTTACGTCTAGAACAAGAAAATATAAATAGCCTTCTGAGACTGATGATGACTGTCCAGCTGCCTGTAGGAGTTTCTATTTTCTTTATAATTTCGCTGTCATATTTGAGTGATATAACTGACAAGGCACTGTTGAGCTAAGTCTCATTTTTTTCAGGCTAAACAAAATTCATCAATAATTTTGCAGAGCCTTTCCATTTCAGAAAGGAAATTTTACTCTGCTTCACACAGTGCAATAGAGTACTTGACTTAGTGGTACTAGATAGCTCTTGCCACATAAGTACAGAGAAAGAATGAAAAATGTTTTCTCAAGTTATAAGGAGCCAGATTCATAACCATCCGTCACTCACCTGGGCAAGTTACTGATAAACTCCACAGGAAAATAACAAACAGCATATCCCTGTATCTTGGCTGGTGAAAATGAGATTCTTTCTCTGATTGATGTTAGTGGAGAGGCTTGTAAAAATGCATTTCCAGCTGATTAGTTCAGAAGGTGTCAATCTCATGCAGTTTTATGACCTGCAGACTATACTCCAGATGTACATTTGCTTTTTATAAACTAACAAAGATGAATGGAGAAATTTGAGCATTTCTTTGGCAGCTGCACAGATATTGCATGGGGGACCATTCAGATAAATAAAACCCCAAAAATATTCTTTTAACCATCAGTACCCCCAGCTTTGACACTGATCCAGGCTTCTGGAGTTAAAACCAACAAGG
Organism: Petroica traversi; assembly: GCA_025920805.1. Lineage (NCBI taxonomy): Eukaryota > Metazoa > Chordata > Aves > Passeriformes > Petroicidae > Petroica > Petroica traversi. Next base: position 2,885,618 of record JAHLSL010000015.1, read on the forward strand.
GAGGTCAGTACTTCAGCTAGGAAAGGGTTTCATATTTTACAAGAATGAGGCTAGAATATCACAGCAGCCACAGCCTGTTTGAGGTTGGAAAGGCCTCTGGAAACCATCCAGTCCCACCCCCTGCTCAAAGGTGGATTAGCTAGAGCAGGTTGCTCATGTATGTACCCAGATGGGTTTTGAATGTCTCCAAGGATGAAGACTGCACAACTTTCCTGGGCAGCTTGTTGCAATATCCAGCCATTTTCACAGTAAAAAAACGTTTTTCTCTTGTTTAGACCAAATTTCCTGTGTTTCAGTCTGTGCCTGTTGCCTCTTTCCTCTTGCTGGGCACCACTGGAAGGTGAATTTTTTACACCCTCCCATCACTTATCTGTCCACATTGATGAGACCTCCCTGAGCTTTCTCAGGCTCTGCAGTCTCAACTCTCAGCCTTTCCAGGTAGGAGAGATGTGTCAAGCCCTTAACAGTCTCTATGGCCCTTCACTGAGCTTTCTCTAGTATGTCCATGTCCATGTACCAGAAAGCCCAGCCTGCACACAGAGCTGTGTCTCCTAACGCAGCCCAGGATGGCCCTGGCATCTTGTTTGCTGCAAGGGCATTTTGCTGGCTTATTTTGTGTCCACCAGGAGTCCCAAGGACTTCTCCACAAAGCTGTGTTATGGTGCAGGAGGTTGTACCTCCTCAGGTGCAGCACTTTGCTCTTCTCATTGTGGAACTGCATGTGGTTCCTGTCAGCCCGTTTTTGCAGCCTCTTGGTGTCTGTCTGAATGGCAACGTGACCCTCTGGCATTTTCTCATCCCAGGAAAAATCAATGTTCTTTCTTGTCTCTTAAAAAAGTTTGATCTTTGATATACTTAATGATGTCTTTTTCAGCCCTTTTATTTTCCCTGAACTGATTTCAAAGTCAGGCAAGTTAAATAAGAATTTTAGATGTGCGAAAGAACAGAAATCCCATTCCTTTACTATTTTGCCAGTCCTCTAACTGATCCACATAGCACAGCAATACTTAGAAGAATACCTTTAGAAGATCTCTGTTTACTTACATTCTTTCAACATATGATTGAACAAAAATGGATGATATTTTTCCTTTCAGAAAGAAGTTTTACTCTAAAGGCAAATTCTTTTGTGAGACAAGCAGTCATGGGTTTCCTCTGAGTGCTGCATTAGTATATTTTTCAGTTCAGTGCAGCAAGCAAGCTCCCTCTCTAATCTAAATGGAATAATAAAATGTTTGAGCTATTTCAGTCTTGCTGTTCTTTTGGGGAAACAATTATCAGCTCTGTGATACCAGATTACATTCATCTAGAAATTTTCTGTATAGCTGACATTTCCAGGCTCATTTTCCTTATGACTTTACTTACAACAAATTAGTAGTTATCAATTTGATCTTGATTTTAATCTTTCACCAAATTAGATTTCCAGCGATGTGACAGATCTAATGTTCCACATATGGGAATATTTCAGCACATAAGCATAAAAGCACCCATGTGTTTAAATCTTGTTTATACTGGCCAGCATTTCCCATCAGTTTATTCAGAATAAAATCTACATGTAAAATACAGATTTTTTTCTCTCATACATTTTCATGTAAAAAGCTTGTGGAAATTGCCTTTGCCACTAGCAACCAAATCTCTCTGCCAAGGTGTAAAGGAATCCACCTTGATACATGTTGTGAAATATTTAAAGCTACTTGCAGTGTAGACATGCTAAAAAAACTTGAGGAAAACAGCAGAGTGGGAGTTACTTGTTTCTTTTCTCTAGCAAGTCAAATAACCTCACATAAAAGCTAATTAAGCCCACCTAAAATGTTTAATATTTATAAGTTAACAGTGTATGCAGAGCTTGAGTGCCTTCATTTTCTGGTTTGTTCAACATGTTTTTAGAAAAGTATTGAATAAATAGGTTCATTTTTACATGATTCTGAGTATATTCAGCTGGCATGGATTTCCATGGGAGTTTAAGAACTCAGTGGAAACAAATTCCCTTTCTTTAATTGAAAGTGAATTCATTAAAATCTTAATTATGAGTATTCTTTCATACTACATAATTTTTTTAATCTCCCTGCTGGCTGGCTCATTCCAATGCACAGGGGCAGGAGGAAGAGTTTGCTCATTCGTGTGACTTTCTGCCAACAGATGGGCTAGTTGACTGTATGGATCCTGACTGCTGTTTGCAGAGCTCTTGCCAAAACCAGCCTTACTGTCGTGGGCTGCCTGATCCCCAGGATATCATCAGCCAAAGCCAGCAGTCTCCCTCCCAGCAAGCTGCCAAAGCGTTTTATGACCGCATCAGTTTCCTCATCGGAGCAGACAGCACCCATGTCATACCTGGGGAAAGCCCTTTCAATAAGAGGTGAGCGTGGCTCTTCCTGTACTCATGAGCACAAAGGAAACTGGAGAGTGGGACATCTGTGTGAGAAGATCTGCTATGACTGCGAATTTCTGGTGTGGACTTTGAGCAAAGACCTGTTCTGTTAATGTATCAAACTGTCTCGTTCCTTGCAAAATTCAATTTACCAGTGCCACTAGGTTACAGAAGGTACTTGCCATGCTTAGTGTCTGTACTCTAACAGGGCACTTCATGAATGATTAAATAAATCATTATTTAACCAGTTGATTTGGGCTAGCACAGTTGGAAATATATCAAAGCAATGAAAACACTTCAGAAGGAAAAGCAAAGCTGCACTTTTTAAACTGAGCTCACTAAATAATATAAATTATGAATTAATGTAATAGAACTGTTAAGTGCACGACAGTATAATTGCATAAACTATTTGACTGGTGCTCCATGAAGCAGTAATGACCTGAAAATAAGCCAGTAACAGGAAGCAGGTGTCTGGGATCTCACTGAGTGAAAGAAGATGATTTACACTAGAACTACTGCGTTTGCAGTAATTTAACAGCATTAATGTGTTTGGGCACAGCAGTTGATTAAAAGTTGTTGCACCAATGTTCCTTATTGCTCTTTTAAATTTTGTACTTCATAGTCCCTGCAGTTTTACAGATTGCTTTGATACTAATTGAAAAGTACATTTTTCTTTAAGAGTCTGCCAGAAATATGACTTAAAGTGAGAACATACAGAGTTTATAAGTTCTTAAAATTCTTCAGTTAATTTCTGGTCTTAGTAACTCGGTACAGACAAAATAAACCAACGTAAAATCAACAATACTGAAACACAATTATTATCTGCAGATTCTGAAGCATTTGTTTATACAGTGTAAATTATGTGAACTTGTAAAAGGGTTAGAGTCTGAGGAATGTTTTTTAAATGATAGTTGATAGCATGTGGAGAGGGGTGAGTGGGTGAAGGTGGATGTGTGTATTCACTCACTAGCTTTTATTCATGCAAAAAGAACGAAAACCCCCAAACTTTTAATTTGATCCTGCATCTTTTTGTAGTCTTGCATCTGTCATAAGAGGCCAAGTATTAACTGCTGATGGAACGCCACTCATTGGAGTCAATGTTTCCTTCCTACACTATCCAGACTATGGATATACAATCACTCGCCAGGATGGAATGTAAGTTCCTTTTGAAGCACTTATAAGTCATAAAGACAGCAAAGGTGTTACTGAAGAGCTCCTTGTAAAACTGAGATAATAAAATAACAGGGAAAAAAAGACATTAGCAGACTGATTGACTTAAGTTTTACTTTGTACATTCTTAAAATGTAAAACATGCTGATTATTATATACTTTGAAAGTAGAAGGACTTGCTTAATTTAAACTCAGCATCCCAAATTCTCTGTTCTCTCTGTGCAGTATAATGTAATATAATTTAATTGATTTCTCCATTGTTCCCAGTAGAGCCATTCTGCACTCAGAGCAGTGCAATGGAATGAAGAATCAATCAGTGAGATAGAGGTTGTGAATGGCTTTGGGAATTTGCTGACTAGCTAGCCCTCTTGGGGTTTTTTCCTAGGTTTGACTTGGTAGCGAATGGTGGTGCCTCTCTGACACTGGTGTTTGAGCGATCCCCGTTCCTGACACAGTATCACACAGTGTGGATTCCCTGGAATGTCTTTTATGTCATGGATACCCTTGTCATGAAGAAGGAAGAGAATGACATTCCCAGTTGTGATCTAAGCGGATTTGTAAGGCCAAACCCGGTTATCGTGTCATCGCCTTTATCCACCTTCTTTAGAATTTCTCCTGAAGATAGTCCTATCATCCCAGAGACACAGGTAAGGTGTGCTTCAAATAAACACCACTTTATCCCAGGCAGATAAAACAGAGTTTGAAAACAATGTTTTCATTCTGTTCAGCAACCAGAATGAAAACAGTGCACTGCTGTTCAAAAATAAGTAATTCTGAGTATGTGCTAAGAATTTGCAACATGTGATTATTTTCAGATGAATTTATTCATTCTATGGGTTGATTTTTTAAATTTCATCTGAAAAAGAAAAGTAAGAAAGCTGTGTGTATAACAGTTTACCATTTGTTTGCATCACTTAATTTACAGAATGTGTTTAGTATTCAATCACTGGCCAATAAAAAGGACATACTAGGTTGGCCTTTTAGGATTGCCCTCATTAGAAGTCACCTCAGAGACTGAAAACAAAATGTGTTTTTCCGCTGTGTCCTAAAGACACGCACAGTTTGAATTATCTATTTAGTCCTAATAAATAACATGAGACACAGATTTTTATAAACTGAAAGAACTCTCTGCAACACTGAGGACAAACCAGTGAGCCAGTGGTCTAACCAACTTCTTCAGAACTTGTAATACCGAAAGAAAGACTTAACATCCAAACCTTGACTTAAATGGAGAAAAACTATGGATGAAATTAGTTGGTTTTTTTAATTTTTTCCAAGACAGGTTTATTAGATTCCTCCATGTCAGATAATGATCACTAATACAGTGATTAGTCTCTTGGCTCTTAAAGCATTTCAGTTGCATTTTAAGAAGTAATATATGTTCCAGCATTGACTTTTGAACTTTTCCTAGTGAAACAGTTCTCCTGTCTCCCTCCTTCTCTCTTTCTCTTTTTCATGCCCCTACTTCCACAGTGTCATAATTACACAGAGCCCTCTTTTTCATATTCACTAAGAAATGTTCTTGCCTCTTTAAGGGAAACACAGAAAATTTATTCAAATGTTTTCCTGCAGAGCTCTTAAGAAAAGAGCTAAATCATTAAGCAATTCATTGTGGGGGCAGGTTTAAAGGAAAGATGTAAGAAAATTACAACTAAACTCTCATACAGATCTAGACTGTGCTAGGAAATTGTTACTTTTATCCTCACTATCATTTCTGTGCCTTTGATAGCTGCAAGTCAATTAAAAGAAAGTATTTGCAAAACAGAGTCCACTGAAAAACAGCTCTGATTTACTTGTTTTGGCAAAAGATGATAGCTTCAGTTCCTGAAGTTGTGGAAAATGGCTTAGATAGATATAAATCAAGAAAAAAGTTATGATAGAAGAATGTCAGAAAATACAAATTAAAAAAAAAAACAAAACACTTGCAGTGTCTAGGTAAACAAGTTATTCCATGAGCAGTGGGACTAATGAAGTCTGGATTTCTACTAATTCCCACCCACTGCTGTAATTCCATCTGTCTGTCACATCCAGTCCTTCCCCACAGACTGCATTCAGCCTTCTTTCTCACGAGAGTCCCAAATTGACTCCTTCTTCCCTACTGGAACCCTTTTTTTTTTTACAAATCTAAAAGAACTGAATTATCTTTTGAGAGTTCTACTGTTACCTAAAATGTGGTTGAAATTGTCTACCATTGAGGTGGGAGGTCTGATAGGCAGAGCTGTTGGGTCGAGTTCTCTCTCCCTGGGAAACCAGCTGGAAGAAAAGATATTCTCAGTGGATCCTAGGCAATTGGTGCTTCTGGGTGTTTATGGTGAGGGAAAATGGTACTCATGTTACGTATGCAAAAATCCAGTTCAGTACTATGTAAAAAAACATTAAGCGGTATTTTTGTCTATATTCTATGCTTATCCCACACATAAATTTGACACATAGAATTTTCTGCTGCAGCAAGTGGAGGCTGCACAGCTGGGACTGGCATGTACCCCTTTGGGTCAGATCCACTCAGAAATGCATAATGCTCAACAATCTGTCACCCAAAAAAAATCACTCCTCTCAGAAAAGATGGGCACAACCAGATTCTATTCAAAACTGTATGAGCAACTCCAGAGGAACTGCTGCTGATCTTTTCATATAAAAGGGCAATGCCAGTTTAAAGGCTGTGAGACTGGAGGAAAGCACAGAGAATGTTCTTGCAGCCAGCATTAGCCACCCTGTTGGTGTGCTGTGACAGCACTCACTGTCACGTACTGCAGGAGAAAATGATGAGCTGCTGTAATCATCATCCCTTGAAGTGCTTCATCATCCCTTGGAGATGATGTTTCCAAGAGTGTACTTAGTGGCTTATGAATCCCGAATTGATCAGGGGGGGAATTAAAGTCTGTGCCAAAGGAGCAGCATGAAAGAAAACTGGAAAAAAAAAAAGGCAAGCAAGGGGAAAGAACAAACACAGTGGGTAAAGAGGTGATCACAGACCCAATAGATCATTACTCAAGAGGGTTGATAATATCATGCTAACTAAATCTGGATTGCTTAGGCATGATTTTATCTACTATTAATGGCAAGTTACCGTGCTTTGCCTAGACTTAACTAGCTGAGATTAATCAGTGTGGAACAAAACAATAAACTGCATGCACATGAGGGAGATCAGGTTAAGGTGGAGCTGCTTCCTAATAATTTCCAGAAATGTCTGTTTGCCATATATTGCCATGTGGTCTGGCAGAAAGCCATGTGAGTCACAGTGAGCACTTCTAAAATAGAGTATTTGAGGGTTTCCCTCTCCTAAAGTTCTGTTACTGTTACATGTGCTTGCAAGATCCCTTCTGCAGGTCCTGAGCCTCTTGTTTCCGTAACTTCAAGTGTATGAAAGAGTGAAAACTGGATGTTTTCCTTCAAATTGTATCTCCTCCTCAGACTCTCTCACTACTGGCAGTAGTGCAGCAGAAGCTGGCAAAATTTGTTTATCCAGCGGAATTCAGGATAAAATATGGGCCTCAATGACTTAATAAAAGTAATTATTGATAATTTCAGGGTGGCTAGATTTTCAGCAAAGAAAGTAACCTTTTTTAACATTTAAATTAATAACATAATAGGATATCTAGATATGTTTGTATTCTATGGATGCTGCACCCTAGTTTCACCTAGCTAAAATCTTCAGAATTTTAAGTTCATACTGAGAAAAAAATGGAGATTGAACCAAATATCTCCATTTATATATCTCCTTCTTTTCCAGCACAATTTATGGTTTTCTTCTCTTTTGCTTTCTCTTTGAGACTTTATACATGCCTTTTTCTTTATTCTGTTATAGACACATTTTTATATTTCTGCATGTATGTGGTTTTTTCCTAGCTCTTTTCTCTGTGGTACCTAAACCATGTTTTAAGTCTAGAAAAACCAATGTTTTTTTATTTCTCATTGATTTAAACACTAATTTAAGAGCCTCAATTGTAGGGGAAGGCTTTTTTTTTTTTTAAGGGAAACGTTTTTTCTCTCTTGAAATGAGCAGTTTCAGCTTCTACTGAAAGTATAATTTTGGTACTCCTTAATCTCAGCCTTTATGTAATAGCAGCAGTTGCCAGTATCTAAAAATGCCATCTTTACCCCTCTCAAACCTAGATCATGTTACATTTTAATACAGCAGCTCAGCTGTTACTTCCCAGCAAACAACCTTTTTTTGACACTAGGACTAAAGTTTGCACTAATTTGTGAAGTTTGTCCTCAAATCCTCTATTGAATTTGCTCAATTTGCCAAAAAAAAAAAAAAATCACAGCAACACAGCAGGCATTTCTCCCCCTAACTGAATTACTTATTCAGTGTTGTGAATAGCATCAGAGCATGTCAGTTGAATCATACCATATTTTGGAGCAGGAAAGCATTCTAGAGCCTGGATAGCTTTATTTCTGCTGGACATGAGAGACAAGGAGCCTTGCACAATTTATGTGACTCGGACACCAGCTCGAACTCTCAGGACAACAAACTGTGAAAATTGAGGTGACCCTTATCTCAGTCCCCTGAGTTAAATATTTCACAGCTGTCCTGAGGAGAAGCTTGATCATCTGTAAGTGAAATGTCAGCCATTAGAATTTGGTGGTTGGGCAATAACTCAGTCCCCTTAGGGTATCAGCCTTTCAGAAGATAGTTTGATGCTCAGTCTGGAAAAGGTGAAGTACAGACAGCTTGGTTGTGTTGGTGATTCCTGATGTGACTTTTATTCCTGGTGACTTTCCTGATTGCTTTACAATTGATGTGTTGTCATGGCTCCCACAGGAGCTCTCTGCTGTGCCTAATGATTTACCTTTTTGGATGAACATTAAACTGTTTAATTCTCTTTGTAATGCTTGATTCTGGGAGAGAAATTGAGTTGCATAACCTTACCTGTACATTTCTAAACTTCTCAAGAAAATAAGTTACTACAGGGGATATTTTATGGAAAAAAGGAAGTTATAAGTCAGATTTCCAGCAGGCATTTGAGGCTTCTGCAGAAACTAATAATAGGGGTTTAGGTTTTGTTTTAAACCTTGCTGAGAACTGCATGAGTGTCCTAGTTTCTAATTTGATAGTAATCCAAATACCCAGTGGAATTTCTTGAAAATTGAAACTTCAAGGTGTCCTCTTTATTGCCTGTTATCTCAGCCAAGAGTACTGGAAGACCACCTAGGTGTGTAACGCTGCTCTTCCACAGTTGCAGTTGTAAAAGAAGCAATGGTCATAACAGGAGACCACTGAAGTCCATTAAATTGTGTCCTATTACAAGCATATTATTTCTTTTTCTCCTCTTGCTTAGAGAGACCTCCATCTGTTAGACTAGTTTTAATGTGCAGTATATGAGAGTCCTGCTGATGTCTTGAGGAGGAATTTGTCTTTTGTTCCTGGGTGGTTTGTGCTTTTCCTTCAAAGTCTCAGAAAAGGAATGTGTTCACAATCACTTACCTCTCTAGAGAGAGGTGTTTTTGTTCATGTAGAAAAGATTTGCCTCTTCTCTGGATTAGACACTGTCTGTATATTGAGCTCTGAGGGAAAGCAGATAGATTTACAAAGAGAAATGAGGCCACTTCCACCTCCTTCAAGGTGACTGCTTGTCATTTCTTCTCAGATGCAGGTTCTTGGTGGGGAACAAAGAAATATTCAAAGAATAAGAATTATGGATTTAAAAATCTTAATTTCATTTGTCTTGTATCTTCCAATTCCTACTTTATTTCCAACAGCTTTATTATAGTCTTACTGGAGAACAACAGTTTTGTGTCTGCATGTATCAGATGTTAATAGTTATAATGCCAGACAAGGAGTCAAAATAGTATTTCTGATTTTTTGTTACTGTTATTGGGAAGGAGGTAGATACAATCAATACTGTAAAAATCTTTCTGTAGATCCAACAAAAATGCTAATGTAGAGGATGGTGTAGCACTTGTTGTTCTCCTTGAGTATTAAGCAAAATACTTGACCCTATTCAACACAGTCAATTTTTTAAAAGCAGTGTCCAAGGATTTTTCTGGCATAGAGAGCCAGCAGCTCTTGTTTAGTAGCCAGGTTTTGATCCCACTACAGTCTTAAGCCTCGTATTTGTGACAATGCTCTTGAAGTCTGCTTTCCACTAATACTAAATAATGTTTGGTCTTCAGACTTCAGGACCAGGAGACAAAAAAGTAAAATAAACCTTTCTAAATTTTCTTCCCAAGAGCGTTCCTGTAAAACCACTATGGTTTTGGGCTTGTGCTTCAGCATCCTTTGCAGCCTTTACACTCACCACCAAACATTACCTTTACAAATGCATCTGATACATTTACTTCTTTTTTTGTTGCACTAAACCTGGCTACTTGGTAGCTTGTTGGCTCAAAGTGCTGGCTGCAGTGTTTATGTTCTGACAGAGGCACAGAACAATACAGGCTCTCTTTATCCACATTACGCAGAAACATTTCGCATCCATCCATCACCCACAAAAGCTCCTCAGCTCAGAGGAAATGACAAGGTAGAGGAGGGGAGGAACCTTTTAAAAATGAATTTGACTCATTCCACCTCTCTGAAATGTGAAAGTGATAAGCTGATATCTGAGTAGTGAATATTGATCAGAAAATATGGAAAAACTTTCCCTGAGGCATCCTGCTTATCTGTCTTCAAAATAAATGGAAGAATGCTCTAGTTTAAAGTATTTACAATCCACTGGTAATGCAAATAATGCCAGAAGTTCTTCCTACTCCTGCAGAGGCAATTAGGCATCCCAACCCAAATCTCAAACTTTGCTCTCCTTAGAGGCTCTTCTGCCTTTATTATACGTGCCATTATTAGCTGGGACAGGGGTGGCAGCATAATAAGGGGCAATTTTCACTTAGATGAAAGATGCTTTTTTGCCTCCTCAGGAAAAATCAGTTGGGAATGTTTTCTCATGCTTCCTTTGCCCCCCATAAAAATAAAGGAGATTATTTTGAAATGCTTGAGCAGAAAGTACCAACTAAGAGGCTTCAGTATAATGAGGAATTTAGACTTGACTTTTTAGAAAAAGTGTGAAATGTTTGGTTTTTGTTTGGTTGGTTTTTTAATTATGAAGGCCAAATATAGGTGTTATTTCCTAATGAATTGTCTTGTAATATGTCAGGCAGCCTTTTGTGATAGCTGCATTCTTTTGTTTAATCTCAAATAATTTAAATACTGTATTTTTCTCTTAACAATGCGTAGGTACTTCATGAAGAAACAACAATACCAGGAACTGATTTGAAGTTATCATACTTGAGCTCCAGGGCTGCAGGATATAAATCTGTACTGAAGATTACTATGACCCAATCTGTTATACCATTTAATTTAATGAAGGTTCATCTTATGGTGGCAGTGGTGGGAAGACTTTTCCAAAAATGGTTCCCTGCATCCCCAAATCTAGCATACACCTTCATATGGGATAAAACTGATGCATACAATCAGAGGGTCTACGGATTATCTGAAGCTGTTGGTATGTGTTACAGAGGATTTTTGCATTTCTAGTGTTATCTTGAACACAGGGAAGCACACTTCAAATTTTTCTATCCATTAAGTAGAGAATGTTTTGCAGAACAAAATTATATCCGTGGATATTAAAACATTAAAAAATACCAATCTAAGATTTGAGTTATGAGAAAAAATTTCCTTTGTAAGGATAAAGAAACTATTTTTCATTCACGTGAAAACTGACATTTTTGACTTCTCTTCCTTCCCATGAAGTATCCCCCAGCCCAATAATACATTTATATATTTAGACTGTGTATTTAGTCTGCACACTGTGTACTTTAAGTAAAGCACTTTAGCAGTCTGACTTACATGACAAAGTGGCTTTCCTCTGTGCCTGTCTTAATTTACTTACTCTCAATTACTAAAAATATTTTAATAACCCAAGATTCTGGCTGGCATTTTCAACATGTCTGAGAATCCGTAGGAATTTTCCTATGTCCTAGGAGAGCAAAAGAATGTCTGTAGTTTAAGGAAGCCACATTCTTTAAACTCTTCTTCAGACCAAGATGCTGTACTTACTGAGAGCATGTGCTGTTATTTCAGTGTCTGTAGGTTACGAGTATGAGTCTTGCTTGGATCTGACTCTCTGGGAAAAGCGCACTGCCATTCTGCAGGGTTATGAACTGGATGCCTCCAACATGGGTGGTTGGACATTGGATAAGCATCATGTCTTGGATGTGCAGAATGGTAAGGAGTTCATTTTCATCTTAATACTTTTACTGCTCCACTGCCCTGTGCCTCAGGTCTCTCATTTAAACTTCTTTGCTATTTGCTCTGTTATTTTTAAAAAAGGAAATTATAGAACATTTAGCATATGGTGAATGCTTTGAGCTTCCCAGGCTCCCCAGGGCAGTGGTCACACCACCAAGCCAGTCAGAGTTGGCAGGGAGTGTTAGGACAATGCTCTCAGGCACACAGTGTGATTCTTGGGTTGTCCTGCACAGGGCAGGAGCCGGACTCAGTAATCCTGTGGGTCCCTTCCACCTCAGGATATTCTGTGGTTTTATGATTTACATTGACTGTCATGCTTCTTCATCCTATAAATACATGTGCATGAATTAATTCATCAAACAGTCTGTGTTGGTTATGCTGTTTGCTGGACACCAAAGCCACCCAGTCACTCCCCAGCTGGACAGGGGAGATAAAACAGAACAAAAGGCTCATGGGTTGAGATAAGGACAGAGAGAGATCACTCAGCAGTCACTGTCATGGGCAAAACAAAACTGACTTGGGAAAACTAGTTTAATTTATTACCAGTCAAATCACAGTAGTGTAATGACTGAGAAAGCCAAATCTGAAAAACAACTTCCCAAATCCTCCCTTCTTTCCAGGCTTAACTTTACTCCTGTGTTCTCCACCTTCTCCCTGCCAGTGGTGCAGGAGCACAGAGAATGGGGGCTGTGGTCACTTCATCACTCCCTGTTTATGTCACTCCTTCCTCCTCAGGGGAAGGACTCCTCACACCCTTCCCTGCTCCAGCATGGGCTCCCTCCCACAGTAGAAAGTCTCCATGAACTTCTCCAGTCCTTCCCACAGGCTGCAGTTCTTCCCAGCTGCTCCATGTGGGTCTGTGCCATGGGGTGCAGTATTTCAGGAGCAGATGGCTCCAGTGTGAGTTCCCCTTGGAGCAGCAAACCTGCTCCAGCACGGGCTCCTCTCTCCATGTGCTCAGAGGCCCTGCCAAGAGCCTGCTCCAGCATGAGCTTCCCACAGGGTCACAACCTCCTTTGGGCATCCCCTTGCTCTGGTGTGGGCCCTCCAGTTGGATACCTGCTCCACCATGGATGTCCATGTTCTGCAGGGGCACAGCTGCCTCACCATGGTGTTCTTCCATGGGCTGCAGGGAAGTCTGAGCTCTGGAGAACTCCTCCCTCTCCTTCTGCAGACCTTGCTACTCAGCAACTGTTTGCAGGGTGCCATGCTAAGGAAACCTCAGCCCAACACTGACCAGGAAGAAATTTGAAAAAACTTGGCTGGAAGCATGTAGGAAAGGTGAAATAAACAGTCACATGGCTTAAAGTAGTAGTTGGTAGCACTGGATTTTCATGCAACAGAGGAATCCAGAGTAATTATCAGGAAGATCGTCACTTCTGCAGTACCTGATGTCCCGTGAAGGTCTCCCCCTAGTACACAAGCTTATTATGTGTGACACAGTAGTCAGCATCTAAAGCATTGCTTCTCACTGGTAAGGAAACAAGGTAACCAAAGCAAGGGAAAAGGTGTCATTGTACCTAATTTAAAGCGTTTAAAAAAAATAACCTGTGCAAATTATTGTGAAGTAATCAATCTAAAAACGTAAAGAGCTATAATTATAAATATATATGTAAGGTTGATTTTGTTCACAACGTAAATTGATGAAGGCTTTAAATTATGTTTAAGAGTACATTTGACAAGTAATGACTTTCCAAAGTGTCGTGTGTCTAATTGAATAAACCAAGTGGAGACTTGTAATGACAAGGTGGATGAGATGCATAAATCTATTCAGAAGGGAGTGCAGACAGTGTTTGCAGGAAATCCAAACTACAGCAGTAAACAGTCTAATGTACATCTTTTAGTCTGTGATAATAGAGGAGAAATGTGAAGGACCAATTTTTCAAGGTAATGACAGAATAAATCAGGTGCAATAGTGCACTGTGCTGACTTCTAGAATTCCTCTGATGAAAATTGTAGAACTCAGCTATTTTCAGGCAAAATTATAGTGCCATGATTGTCATAAATGATGTAATCATAGGAGAGGGGATTTTGTATACTGTTAATGCATTCTGGCTTTAACTATTCATGAAAAATACATTCTTCCTCTTTTGATTTAGATTACTTGCCGTTAAGTTTCTATAAACCATTTTCATTTTTCCCAGTTTTATCATGTATATTGGTTTTGCATTTATAATCTCTTGCATTTTACAATATTAAAAGCAGTGAAGACACTTGAAACATTTAAAGAGAAAAGCAAAGTATTTTTTCTCATACCTTTCAGTTACAAATTGTGCACTTTGGGAGCGAGGAGGGAAAGAGAAATACATCTTAAATTTCTTCAAATCTTCTCAAAAGATTACTGTATCCCTCAGCTCCAAAGTGCATGAATCTCTGGGCATGAAATCAATAAAACCCAGATCTCTGTACAGTACAAAGTGACATGTGGTTTACATGGATTATACCACAGAAAGACATATAGTGACTTACGAGTAGAACAGTAATAGCTGACCATTTGTAGAGGACACCTTAATGGATTCATCATGAGACTGAACAATGAGGGTCCTGGCAACACTTCAATATACTATTTTTTTTTCCCCCAAGACTTAAGATTTAACATAAAGCATCCATTTTTCCTCTCAGATGTCCTACGTAGGCTGTAAGGAAGAAAAATACTGCTGGCACATTGCTTTGTCTTCACAAAATTATTGTTTCTTTCATGACTCAAAGCAGAATTAAGTTTTAGAGGCAGGTTGGCCTGGCACCACATTTTTTTTGTTGTTTTGACATTTTTAATAACTGCCTATAACTGCAGATATGGTATTGAGGCAGACTTTGTTGCCAGAGGAACACTTTTGTTGTAAGCTGAGTAAAGAATCTTTTATAATGTAAAATTGAGGCCATCTACAACTTTTTGAAGTGGCCCTTTAATTAATATTTACAATTTGCAACAGTAATCCACTTCAGATTACATTTGACATGATATTCTTAATTAGTTATACTAGGAATTCAGGAATACAATTTGCAAATGTATTATTTTTCATTTTTTATAAAGCACATTAGAATTTCAGTCCTTTATGGGCAATTTCAAATCAAAGATGTAGGAACACAGACCTTCCTTTCATTAATATGCTTTACATTTCCTTCAACATGACAATTTTTATTCTGAATCATAAAAATCATTAACATTAAAAAATAACGACTGAAAACATTTTGAGGTTTTAAGAGCTACAATAATTTAGTGTTTCTTCTAAATTTTGTGCCCAAAATAATCTAATGTTTGCATGTTTATGACCTAAATATAATTATGGATGTTCTAATAAAGTTGTTATTTGTAGTGAGAAAACTATGGTGGTAAAACAAGAAAAGTTCATTAAACTTACACTAACCAGCTAAAAGAATATTTGGAATACTTTTGCATCGTTTTATGTGCAACGTAAACATTATTGGGCTTTGGTTTGTTTTTTTCTCTATATCATCTGCCAGGAATCCTCTACAAAGGGAACGGTGAAAATCAATTTATATCTCAGCAGCCCCCAGTTGTCAGTAGCATCATGGGCAACGGGAGACGGCGCAGCATCTCCTGTCCAAGCTGCAATGGTCAAGCTGATGGTAATAAATTACTGGCTCCAGTTGCCTTGGCGTGTGGGATAGATGGCAGTCTGTACGTGGGGGACTTCAACTACGTCCGGCGGATATTCCCATCTGGAAATGTAACTAGTGTTCTGGAGCTAAGGTATGGCTTTTTCTCATCCTGGAGTTTTGGAGTTTAAAAAAAAAAAATTTGAGTCAAAAGATTTTAAAGTGTTTTGAAAAAGTATTTAAAACTGAAGTGAAAACATTTTACCCTCGTAAAATATTTTAACTATGCTTATCTAAATGTGAGAATTTAATCTTCCCAAAGTAATAATTCTGCAGATTTTAAGAGTTAACATACATTGTCAGTATAAGTGTACAAGGGACAGTCATTCACCACTTCACTAATGATAGATGTAAATGTTGCCTTCTTCTCATCTTTTAACATCCTTTCTGAATGTTTGTCTAATAATGTTTTTCTGTTCTTTTTTACTTGCTCCCACCAAGAAATAAAGATTTTAGACATAGGTAAGCATTCCTTAAAGAAGATTTATATTTTTCTAACTGTTCTTCTTTCTTTTTTAACAAATGAATGCTTATAATGGGCAAGTCATTTCTGAGATGTATTACTAGAAAAGAGGAGTATTTTTCAAAAATAATGAGTTCATATGTTTTAGTTATGTCAGCTGTCAGGCTGTATTGTCCTTTCCGATGAGTTCCTCTTTTCTCATCACTCTCTGTCCACAGTCAGGCTTCTTGTTATGCTTGTGTGTGCCCTCCTTTGCTGTTCCCTCATCTCTGCTCACTCCTTGCTAGCAGCACTTTTGCTGATCCTATCAAAACTCTCTCATTAATCAAATACACCAAATACGATGAGAATGGCATATAAAAGTATCAAAGGAGTTCATTTCATTAGCCTTTTGATGTTGAATCTTTTCAGGCTCTCATTTAACTGATTTGTTTCTTTAAAGGTGAGCTTCTTTTAATAATGGAAGTTGAAATAACAATAACACAACCCCAGGAGTTAAGATTTTAAAATACACTGAGACTCACAAAACTGGTCATAGAAACAATAGTAATCAGAGCACTGTAGTGCAGCATTCATGCATCCTGGCATCACTACAATAATGGCAAGAACAGAAGAGAAGGTGGATGCTTAGAATTGCTTTGCCACAGCAGCTGGTACTGATAAGGAGGAAAAAAAAGAGAGTCGTGCTAAAATCTTGTTGCAGACATGAAACCCTGCAAACCTTTGTGGCAGAACTGCTAAGTATGCAGCTTAGCAGGCCCACTGGTCCCTTTCTGTCCTTTTTGCTGCCAATCATTTTCCTTCCTTGTTTTTAAACAAATCCCATATCTCTGTTTTCCTTGTTTTTTAAATTCACTTTTCTTTGGAAATACTTCTGTGTGAGGAAAGGTTTTACGTTTTCAAAAATACCTTCCAGGTGTGTTAGGCAAAAAATTCCAAGACCAAATAAGGTGCTTGCATCAGTGCTAATGATCAGAATTGGTTTTAAGGGGTTTTTTGCAGGGATGACTCAGAGACAGTCTCTTCTGTTTGGTGGGTTTAGGATTTCACTACAATTAGCTTGTATGCGTTCCACTGCTCTTAAAAGAATTATATCCCTTGTGGTATCACCAGGCTGTGATTGCAGCTAAATAGGACGTTGTCTTTTCAAATATATAGAATGTGGAATAATACTTAAAATGGGGATGCAGAATGTACAAATGGGATTAAAGAGGGGATGCAGAGGTTTGTTTGCTTGATTTAGTTGC
This sequence comes from Petroica traversi, assembly GCA_025920805.1. Lineage (NCBI taxonomy): Eukaryota > Metazoa > Chordata > Aves > Passeriformes > Petroicidae > Petroica > Petroica traversi. The sequence continues at coordinate 2,902,666 of JAHLSL010000015.1, forward strand.
GCCACCTTCTCCTGCCTCTGGCAGAGCTGCAGTCCGTTCTCAACTGCAGCATTTCAGAAACTGGATCCCTGCTTGTAGGAAAAGTTGTTGAGGGAGGATACTGAAGCATTTCTGCTTTATTCGTGTCTAAACACGCAGAAGCTCCGGGTAGCAAAATTGCAATCATACCACACAAATTAGTGTAACAGCATGGGCCCACAGAGCAGCTGTGAAGTGGGGGTTCCTCCTGAGGCAGAAGGAGACACAGAGCACTGGGGAGAGCTGGCTCTGCAGGAGCAGTTGTGGAGCCAGTAGGCAGGAGGTGTGCAGCCCACTGTGCAGCCCAACACAATTTATTACGAGTTTTCTCTCACATCATACAACATTTTCCCAGTGTCCACTCTCAGCCTTAGAGATTTGCTGATGAGAGACTTCCTAAGCCAAGAGTGGGATCTTTATGTTTAATATCCCCTGGCAGCATTTTATTCTATTAATTTAAACTTTTAGGATCCTGCAAATCCTCTTGCCATGGGCTCTCCAGCTAAGGACACACTGTGAGACCAAGTACTTTCTTCTTGGCTGCATAAATTCATGCAGAGTCCTGTGAAATGCTGCAGAGGGAAGCACATCTGTCTGCTCTGTAAGAGGAGAAAGGGAGCAAATGTCCACTTTCACTGGCAAACATTTCAGACTGCTGAGGAGATTTCCACTTAAACTGCAGTTTGGAAAACAGCCCTCAACAGACCACTTTGCAGTATATAATTGCTAGGTATTAGAAGAAAATGCACTAAAAAATGCATTCCCCAAGTATAACTACTGAATGAGGCTAAATACTGGTTCAGATCTCTTATCTATTCAAGCATTCACCTTTCCTGGCCTATGAACACAATGCTTCAGCTCAGAGTGTGATGTGTCTCCTACCTCAAGAAGCCTGCACTCTATTTTAGAGAGAGAATGCAGATCAAATTTCTCCTCTCGTGTACCAATGACCTCACATTTTTTCAATCTCAAAGCTGAAATGATGTTTTTATACACACTGCTGCCTGTGGGTGATTAATGCTGATAGATATTTGTGGAAGAGGTCATTTTTAGAAGGACTTTGAAGACAGGGAGGTCATTTGTAGGCTATGGCACTATCCCAAGTCTGTACAGAGCCAGAAAAAAAAAAGTTTAGCAAAACATAAAAACAGCTTTGAGGGGGATACATGGTTTAGAGGGCACATAGTGAAGGCATGAGAGACAGGGACTGAAGCAGGAGAAGTATTTTCAACAAACTCTGTACATGGAGAGTAGTGCAGGTGATCTGACAGCTGAAGAATTAAAAGATTGGCCTAAGCAAGATAAAAGCAAAGGGAAATAGATGGTTACAGCTCTGTGCACGAGTGTGCACACTTTTAATTCAAAGCACTCACTATTATTTGGCATAGACAGAACAAGTTAATTTTTAGCCATTTGTCTTTACAGGCGCCAATGTTGGGATGTAAGTCCATGTTTTGCAGGCTACTGAAAGCGATTAGGCAATCCTGAATGAGTCAATAAGTCACGGGCTGGAGATTTCATTTCATTTGTTGTTATTGGTAGAAGGCAGAAGCTTAATTTCATTTCAGGCTACAATGAAACAGCATAAATTCTGCAGCTTTCCAGCTGCTGGCTGCTTATCCCTGTACTATTTTTGAGATCTGCATAATGCTCATGGATGTTCTCTGGCTAGAAAACAAATGTAGGTTTCACTTAACAGTTATTCAGTTCCTCAGATTGTGCCTTTCTCCCATGAATTACTGGGGGTTTCTATGGGCAAAAGCTGCCTCAGCTGTTTGACCTTCACCTGAAAAGAAATGCTGAGGTGAAGCCATTAGACATCTACGTATGGCAAGTTGGAGAGTTTCTGTTGATTCAGTAATAAAATCCTGTGCCCTTCCAAACTTGGGGGGATTTTTCAATAAAAGGAGAAAATACATTTAAATTATCAGGTATATTTTTTTTTTGGTTTGATGAGCTTATAATACTTACCATGAGAACTCATCCCCTGATTTCTTTTTTGTTGGAATTACTTAGAATGTAGATCTTCATATTTATGAAGAAAAGAGCTTTAAAAATTCTTTTTGGAAATAAATAATTGTGTTAGGCATAAATTACTTACATTTTGATTTGATGATTTCTTATTCCAGTGGCTGAAAAATATGATTGAGGCAGTGTTAGATGGGTTGAAGAGAGGTACTTTAATTTAGATTTCAGTATAAGAAAGAACTTTATTTTAAATTACAATGAAATAAAATTTAATTGCACATTTCACATCTTGCAATGTGTTTATACTTGAAGTGTTTGCAAAGTTTCTTAAAGACCAAAGTAATCATGTAAATGGGTATAATTTAATTTGCAGTCTATGGAGGTATAAATAATTCGTACACTACATAGTTATCATATTAAATGATCACTGCATAAATTAAGGTTTTGAAAATACCTTCCAACTATTTAGCACATATCAATAATAGATTTCTAAAAGACAGAAATTTAAAGTAAGCCTACATTTGACTGTTTTCAGACATGCTGTACAACACTCAGTGCAATAGCAGAGCTTTTTAAGAGGTGCTAATCACTGTGTATTTGATTTCATTAGTCTGTGTCACTCGGTTTCATTCGTTCTGAACCAACATGTTAAAAGTCTTAAAACCAAATAAAATCCTATTTATGCAACACATTTTTTTCTGTGTTTTTGTAATTGGATAGCTATAAAAATCCGTCCCTGCTAAAAGACATAATTTGTTCACAAGTTGTTCCTGTTGGTCTCTTGTTGCGTTTTCCAAGTGGCAGTACATGAAAACGTGTTACATTAGCACAGTTATGTATTTACAAAACGTGAAGTATAGCATTCTGTGAACAGATGTTTGGCTACCACCAGACTGGTAGATCTGTTTAAGCAGCGCTTTTGCAAACATCAGAAGTGACTGTTCTGACACTGTTTCAATCCATGAGGGGAGCATCTGAAATTACCTCATGTATTTACATGACCTTATTTCAGCTCTCCTTGCCATAAATTAGGTCAGGAATCCCAACTGCACTGGGTTAAGTTTCTACATCATAATATATCAACACAAAAGGTAATCTCCAGGGCTGTTTTTTTCACCAGCAGGGAAGAAAAGACAGTAATTCTCAATTATGTGGCACCAGTGGAGAGACAAAATGTACGTTTCTGGGAAAACGGTTAGCAATATATATTTTCACTGTAATAAAGACTGTGCTGGCATAGTTAGCAGTTTTGTGCCAATGTGTACAGTTACGTGAAATATGATCTGACTTAAGATGAATGGAAAAGCTCTGCTTGGTCTCTGGTGGAAGAGATGACATTTCCTAATGTGTTAAATCACGCGTATCACGCATTTGAAAGCAGTGGATTAAACAAATACTTATGAATGATGTCTTATCTCTTGCCTGTGAACTCATCGTTCAAACTCTGCCTTATCTGTTTAAGAATTACATAAACCAAAACCCCAGCAGCCTTATATAAATTACAGTAAAACAGATAGGATAATACCAACAAAGTGTAAGTGAGGGCTGGGCTCCTGCTGCAAAATTTGATGCTAGATCAAGGTTTCCAGAACTCTCAGAAGGTTTTAAACTCCAACATTTTGACTTGGCCTATTAGAGAGATACTTTCAATCTCTAATGACAGAGCCTGGCCTGGCCTGAGAGCATCAAAGACAAAACAGACCTTCTTTTCCCAGAAGTTTAATCTAGATTGGGCTGCCTGTGACACAGTTGAGAAATGGGGACAAAAACCATTTTGGGGCCATGACCTGTGCTACCTATGCATGGAGCAGCACCATTGATGTTAACTCTGTCTGGATTGCTGCACACTGCATAGGAACTGAACCATTTTCTTCTTGATCCAATGTTAGGTGCAATTAACTACAGCATGTGCAATGTGTAATTCCATTTTACAGCAACAACCCAGCTCACAGATACTACCTGGCCACTGACCCCGTGACGGGAGATTTGTACGTTTCCGACACAAACACGCGCAGGATCTATCGGCCCAAGTCGCTCACTGGTGCAAAAGACCTGACCAAAAATGTTGAGGTAATAGGAGGAACAGGGGAGCAGTGCCTTCCATTTGATGAGGCGAGGTGTGGTGATGGAGGCAAGGCTGTGGAGGCAACTCTCATGAGCCCTAAAGGTAAAAAAGAGTTCTCCCTCTGTATCTTTCAAAATAATACAAAAGTTCAGAGCTGAGGCGCGTTCATGTTTCATTACTGAATTCAATAGTTGGCTCAAAAATTGAGGATTTGAGTAGAAAGTCTATCGAAGAAGAGAGCTACAGGGGACTGATTTTTTTGAAATCAATTAGGGTTGATTTTTTAGGAAGTATTTGGCTTGAGTGGTTATTGAGCGTTTTTAAACGCTCAATAAGAGCATTTAGATTATGTGTTTGGCAAGCAGCAGTGAAGATCTAAAATGAGCAATGCTTTTGGTTCCATTTATCCCATGTTTAAAGTTAACTTAAAAGCTAGTCCCTTCCCAACACACAAAAGCAAATGAACAGCAAATGCAATCCACAGTAGATTTCATGCTGAATATTGGTTTGTCATGAAAAATACATTAACAAGCTGTATTACTACCTGCTGCCTGAGACCAGATTTTCTGCCTTGAATTTCCACTAAATACATGCTACGTATACCCTTAGTTATGGGTAATATATTCACTGCTAGTACAACAAAAAAACCCCTTAATTTTTATTTGCTTCACTGAAGGAATAGCAATAGACAAGAATGGGTTAATCTACTTCGTTGATGGGACCATGATCAGAAAAGTGGATCAGAATGGAATCATATCGACTTTGCTTGGCTCCAATGACCTCACCTCAGCACGACCTCTGACCTGTGATACCAGCATGCACATCAGCCAGGTACTTTTCAGTTGCTGCTAATTTGGAAAGCTGAGCTGGGAATAGAAATTGAAATGTATATTTTGTGCCCCTTAAAATCAAAATGGGTGGAGTGAGTGATGGATATTTAACAGGAGGTTTGGGGGAGAAAGCAACCTGTTCCATGGGCATGAATTGCACTGTATTCTCTTAGCTGTAAATGCTGCTGTATTCAATTTTTCTGCCCATAAAGTTCAGTTTGGTTTAGAACAGAAAAACTATCAGCAGGTAACATTAATCCTGGTAGTAAATACTGGGAGAATGGCGTATCTGTTAGAACTATCTTGGCATGTTGATGTTTTCTGAATTGCTGACATCCTTAGCCTACTAGAATGAATGAAAGGATTTACACAGAACCCCTGTAATTTTCTGTTTGTCTTAAAAACTTGTGTAGGTAAGAAGGGACATGTCAGTGGTGGGTGTTCAAAAAATGGAGTACAGTGTTTCATAATGTGGAAGGTAGTATGTTATTTTTGCTACTGCAAGAATAAAAGATTTATACTGTTGACGAGTATTTAGACATTGATATGTGTCTCTATAGTTATTTATGCATTTGTGATACAGAAAAGTATTGTATTTATTGAAGGGGAAACTCGGCCTGTGTTATAGTTTCAATACAACTGGCTTTTGTTTCAATAAAATGGATGCCTGAGTATTGTTCCCCTTGCCTCCCTAAAAAGCTTTGGTTTGCTGCAAGTTCTTCAGTCGTGATTGCTTACAGGAGATGGAAATTATTCTTATAGCAGTGTCTAAAACTGAAGCTTAATTGATTCATTTAATCTGCACTGGTTCGCTGTCTAACAAAACACTTCTCTTTGTTTAGGTTCGTCTGGAATGGCCCACAGACTTAGCTATCAACCCAATGGATAACTCCATTTACGTGTTGGACAACAACGTGGTTCTGCAGATCACGGAGAACCGGCAGGTCCGCATTGCCGCGGGGAGGCCGATGCACTGCCAGGTTCCCGGCGTGGAGTACACGGTGGGCAAGCACGCCGTGCAGACCACGCTGGAGTCAGCCACTGCCATTGCCCTGTCCTACAGCGGGGTCCTCTACATCACTGAAACTGATGAGAAGAAGATAAACAGGATAAGGCAGGTCACAACTGACGGAGAGATCTCTTTAGTTGCAGGAATACCCTCAGAGTGTGATTGCAAAAATGATGTTAACTGTGACTGCTACCAAAATGGAGATGGCTATGCTAAAGATGCCAAACTTAATGCCCCTTCCTCCTTAGCTGTGTCTCCAGATGGCACCCTGTATATTGCTGATCTGGGGAACATTAGGATACGGGCTGTGTCAAAGAACAAACCCTTGATGAATTCCATGAACTTCTATGAAGTTGCTTCTCCGACTGACCAAGAGCTGTATATCTTTGATGTCAATGGCACTCACCAGTACACTGTGAGTTTGGTCACCGGGGACTACCTGTACAACTTTAGCTACAGCAATGACAATGACATCACTGCCGTGACGGACAGCAATGGGAATACTCTGCGGATCAGGCGCGATCCCAACCGCATGCCAGTCAGAGTGGTCTCTCCTGATAACCAGGTCATCTGGCTGACCATAGGCACCAATGGATGTTTGAAAAGCATGACTGCACAAGGGCAGGAGCTGGTCTTATTTACCTACCATGGCAACAGTGGACTTCTGGCAACTAAAAGTGATGAGACTGGATGGACCACTTTTTTTGAGTAAGTACATAAAATAAAGTCACATGCCTTATAATTTTATTGAGTTCTTCAGGACCATTTGAAATATTTCTGGGAGAAGTAACGTAAAGTTGACCCTTGATAACAAAAACACAGAAAGATACTTTTAATTTCCAGTGCTGTCTTCCTCTGTCTTACTTGTCTGACTTCGTCTGAACGTTGGGTCTGAATAATTTTGAATTCATTATTTTGAACTTCAGTTTTATATATTGAAATAATAGTGAGACAACATTTCACTCTTGTTAAGAAATTTGAAACTCAGATGACCATGGTTTTGTAGATTTGCATCAAAAACTAGATTTTCATCCCACTTGCTCATTAGATTGACATTCTTCTGCTGCAAATACTGACAAGGAATTTGTCTTCGCTGCTCAATTTTTTTTTTTTTTTTTAAGTAGAAGCATCTCTGCGTGGTCTTTTGCCCAAAAATAGCTTCTGGGTGGATAATAAAAGGTTTTGTATCACTGAGGGGCAAGCATGCAGGAAGGATCTCCTGGACAGCACAGCAGGCTTTCACATAGGTGGACCCAGTTGGAGGAAGCTGAGAAAAGAAATGTGGGCCATGGGGGAAGGTGTCATTCCTGTAGGAATAAACTGAAACCACAGAAACCACCAGCACCATGTCATGTACAGGTGCAAGCACAACTGCAGGACTTGTAATTTTACCAACCTCAGAAAAAATCTTTTCAGTGAATTGCTTTAGCCTGTGGTACAGTCATTAAGTCATCAATGCCTGTTCATAGCAGACAGATTAGCAAAGCGTTTTACAGAATCCTCAATTATATTGACTAAGGGAGATCATGACAATTTATAGATAGAACTAGAGGATTCACATACGGGCTTGTAGGGAACTTCATCTCCAAATGATCTGGACTGCCAACTGATAAGCAAAACATAACAAAAATGCAGCTTAGAACAGAAACCCTTATTTCAAAAAGATCAATGTAGAATTAACAGATTTTTTTTCAGTTGTCTCTGCCAGCTGGAAAAATATGTGTATTTTTAACTCGCATGAAGGACATGATGGGGTTGGGTAAAAAGGTGTCTATGAAGGAGTGGAAGATTTAGTGTTAGTATGATAAGTAAAACCGTTAAGAGGGCCTCTGGTTGAACTATTCAGGATTACAAAAGGCATCATGAAAATCCGGTAAGTCCCTCTTCTTTTTTTCCCCCCCCTCTTCTTTTCTCATATCTTTATGATGAAATGCAGTAGCAACTGCTGCCAAGGTCAGGACCTAAAAAAGCTTTCAATTCAACACACATGATAAAGAAAATAAAGTGCCAGTGTCAGGCAGTGGCAGCAAAGCCAAACATCTGTGTTCTGAGATAACTTCATATTTCTGTCAGTGTACATTTGGCTGAGGCAGTGTTCAGGAGGACTCTGAGCACCTGTATCTACTTTCCAGCCTTTACAGATGCCCATCAGAGACACAAGAGCAGCAGGTGCTGCTTCACTGCATATTGTGTCCTGAAGTGGAGACAGGGCTAGAAATGCTGATCCCTAACAAAGACAGCAGGTGGGATGGTACTGCTGCCAGTTTTAAGGTATTCTTACAATAATCTGTAAATTGGCAGGCCTTTGGTAGCGGGCACCTTCCCAAAGCATTAGCACACATCTGTAATATTTAATTGTGCTTTGGTGCATCCGCTATGTATCTTTTTAGGTCCTGCCAAGAGGACACAGAAGCACAGCAAGGGTACACAGAGGAATGAGAAAGTGTTCGACTGGGAGGGAAGTGTTCTCCTTCTCATGAGTTAGCTCTGCTGTGTATGCTGAGAGACCAAAGCACAGCTTCAGGTGGGCTGGGAATAGCCATCCATTTCCACAGAGACTAAAGGCAGTGTTTAACTGTGACAGACACAGCCACTTGTCTCCAATAGGCAAGTTGGGCAAGACAGTGCAGTCCCGTACAGAAATTAAGGCATCTGCTGGGTACAGCAGGCACTTTAAATTGTGCTGGCACTCATACTGGCTAATTGAGGACCTAGAGTTTTAATCAGGGCAGTAATTTCTCACCATGTTGTCTGTAGTTTTTGTGTAGCCTACTGTGGTGTACAGCAGTAGCTGGTGGCTCCTGAATGTATCTTAATGGCGTCTGTGTGATCACAAAAAAGTGGGTATTATATTCACCATTCAGTGGGTGATAGGTCTGTATTTTTCATCATAGGGAGAATTTAGGGTACTGTGTGTCATGAAGTACATAGCTATTTCCTGAGTCTGTAAATAGCTGTCTTTCACACCTGATCTGCTTTCATGCAGACTTTCTGGTCCGAGTTAGGTTATGTCCAGCTGGCTTATGGAGAACCCAAAGGGCAGGCTATTCCCCTCAGTAAGTATTAGTATTATTTCCAAGCTGCTGTTTATGCACTTCCTAAACAATTGCCTCCAACCAATGTCTCGTTAGAATTCCCAAGCTGAAGTAATTATGGAAAAAGCTAGGCAGTTTCACTCTCCCCAAATTTGCAAGTGTATGAGGCTTTTGCAGAAGCAAAGATATTTATCTCCTCCCTGTAGCCATGGTGAAGCAGTAATCTGTTTAATTGCAACAAGGAAGATTCAGATTAGACATTTGGAGCAACTTCACGGTGAAGATTTTGGAGCCCTGGAGCAGAGAACAGTGATAGTGACCCCTTGCCCTTCATAGACTGTCTTTAAAAACAGATCAGACATCTTCCAGGACCAATGCAGGAAGAACAGATCCTGCCCTGGGGTAGAGGTTGGACTGCATGACCTCTCAAGGTCCCTTCCAGTAATGTTTTCTATATGCTCTGTACAAGTTAATACCAAAAATAAAAAATTGTACTGATTATGTAAAGCTACAGGGAATAAGGGGCAGGGGGAAGGCACTGTGTTATTTTTCTTGCCAAAACAGCATTCTTAAAAACATCCATCAGTCATCATAGCTGCTCGCTTCTTTTGAACATAAAATCCCCATACACCAAATCTATGTCTGTATATTTCTCTTTTGAAGGAAAAAATAATTGTGAACACTTCTCTTTTGCCACTAAGATCAAGTATTATTGTGACTTTTTGGTGCTGATGATTTGTAACATTAAATCTGATGATGCTGGGTTCCAAGAGGTTTCTGCTGCTATTGCCAAAATAGATGGGAACTGTGAATTATCACAGAAGAGTTTGTGTGGGGGTGACATGATGTACAAGTGTGTATCTCTCTCAGCTTCTTCATCTTCATGTTTGTAGGTAGTATGGGCTAAAACTTTGCTTCAAGTGAAGTGTTTTCAACAGAAAACAATGAAGCCTTGTTAAAATGGAAAGGTATCCCTCAAACATTAAGCAAGGAATGAGAAATTAAGAAAAAAAATCATTCTGACTTCCTTTTTCTATTTTAGCAATAGCCTAATATTTCAGCTTCATAGCTGAATGCATTTTCTTTTAATGTCACAGGTTTTTTAATGTATTTTATTTATTACTCAAATTCTCAAACTATTTTGAGAAAATGACAGAATTTATATTCTTTGCTGAATTCAGATTTTCTTCCCACTCATAGTTAAAAATGTTCAACTGTTTGAATGTCCAATGGACTAGAAAGGCCTTTTTGCCAACTAGCTTTGAGTATAGCTGGGTTTTTTTCACCTTTTGTTTGTCACACATCTGTTTAAATGGCTGAAGACACATGGAGGAAAAATACTGTGAGTTTTGTAATAAACAGTTCAGCCTTTGGAGCAAATCAGGAATAGTTTTATTAACTGTTCTTTGCAAATCTGGTTGTATAAGTGGTGCATGGATCCAAAAACCTGTATCATTTCAGCTGAGTTCTCAGTGGTTTAAAAGCAGGTTTATTAAAATGATTCAGTCTTTCTTTTTTCATTTTTCAGAACTTTTCAGTGCAAAGGGGAGATATTTGCAAAAACATTTCATCCCAAAAATTGGCAATCACTGCTCTGGCACATACTAAAGCATTTGGTCTTGTTTCTTTTCATGGCTTTTTTCCACAATTTAAATCACACTAATATCAGTTCCAAAAGAAATTTATTTTTATTACTTTTAGCCTGGATACTAATTAATCTATAGTTTAGTTTATTTCGTCTCCTCTTTTCCTGAAGAAAGGAAGGACTGACACACAAGAAATATTTTTTTACATTCTTTTTGGTTTTTTCAGTGAAACTATAAGTACTAGCTTGAATTACTTAGGATATCGGATAATCTGTTTTCTTGGATTGTTTACAGACTTTGGATGTTTTTAATATCTTTTTGGCCAAATGGATTTGTAAATTTCCATTTTGTTAAGGGTTCTAGTGTGCTGATCAAAACTGACCCTTATATTTCAAAAACGTGTACTTTTGTAAAGCACTGTTGCTCAAATTCATAGTAACTTTTATCTGTTTTCAGAAATCCAAAAACTTGCGAATAAAAATGATAAGAGCATTAACAAAAATTACTGAAAATGCATGCATGCTAAAAAACCGATGGAGCCATATGAAGCTAAAAGTTGCCTGGATTAGGTTTTATAATGAAATTATAGTATTAAACAAGGTATAAAAGTAATCAGCCTAATCAAATTCTCTTACAAAATTGTGAGATATCTGAGCTGGAAACCATTAACTATAACTGCATATTATGTATGCATAATATGAACATTTAAACAGATAAATCTTTAAAAAGTTAAACTAATTATCTGCATATTAGCATTTTGGAAGTGACACTTCCTAGCTAGCCTGTATGGCATTATTTCTGTGCAGCAGTTTCCATTCTGAGTTCACATGCAGATAGCAAAGCCAGGTGCACAAAAAGAGCATTTCCTCTGCACTTAAGTTTTGAAATACCAGAAGCAAATTCCTAGCAAGCCTTGCAGGTGCCCGTGTGCCATCGGCCAGCCCCCAGCCTGCCAGCCCGGGGCTGCTCCTTGGGATGCTGGAGGAGCTGGCAGAGGCTGCTGTGCCAGGGGGAATCCCTGCAGGACAGGCAGACCTGCGGGGGCAGGGCTGCAGTCTGGGGAGCCTGGGAGCCTCAGCTCTGTGCCCAGCTCTCACAGACACACAGCCCTTCCCTACAGCTGCTGAGGAACAAATCCTGCTCAGCCAGTGCTGGCATCTGGGATCTGTCCCTCTGCACAACCAGCCCAGGTGCTTCTGCAGGCTCCTCTGTGAAAAGACAGCTGTTCCTTCCCCCCTCAAGCTCCTCTGGCAGGTTTGGGCTGTGTGTGCTCTCCTTAGACATGAAGTAATCCCAGTAGCCACTGTTCCTTATCTCTTTTCAGCTTTCTTTCACTTTTCTTCCTCTACTTTTAGAAGCGGTATCAGCAGGCAGAGATCTCATCCAGACTAAGATGGCTTCTCCTCTCTGGAAATCCGCTGCTTTTCTTCCATGACTCTGTTTTGCTCTCCAGACCTCCTACTACGTTTCCTTACTTTCTTACCTTATATCTTGCTCCTTCCCACATCTCCCATTATTTCCCTGAGGTGTGTTTGACCTTCCTGCATTTCCCTTTCTCAGTGGTGAATTTCTTCACAATCCCCTCTTGTATCTCTTGACAGTCCATCCAATGTTTCCCCTGACACTTCCATGCCCTGAGCTCATTTGTCTTCTCCTCTCCTCTTCTGTCTCCCACTCAATCCTTGTCTTCAAGGCAGTGCAACAGGAAGCAAGGAGAGTGACATTAGCAAGCACAGTTCTTACACATTTACTTTGCTCCCACAGTTAAATTAACGACCTTTCCAGCTATTCTGGAAAGGTGGTGAAATCATGCAGAATGGGAAATCCTTACAGTAATTTATGGACTCTAGAGAATTGCAGGCAAAAATCCATTTTCACTGTGTGCTGCAGAGTTTGCATATTACACTTTTATTAGCAGTGCATTCAGTGCTGTGGTTTCCCTAAAACTCTGTGATACAGAGTCAGATATTGCCTCCGGCTTGGACTTGTTTAGTTTCCCCAAGTACCAGGCACATCATCTGTAACTGTCAACAGTTGGCAACAGAGAATAGATTGTGTTTTGCAGTTTTCCTTTTGCTTCGTCTTAATGCATTGCTTGTGGAGTCTGACTTGGAGATACTGAAATTTGGCTATGGAAAAGCCTATGGAACTTATACTGAAAAGAAAGTATTTAATTTGATCAGATGAAAATTATACCCTAATAGTAGGGTCAGTTCACTTTTACTGTATATTAAGAGATTCAAAATCCAGTTTTCATAATTACTGTTTCTGTACTGTTTCCTGTAACATTTGTGGGGGGTTATTTTCCTGTAACATTTGTGTTTCTATTTGTGTTCATTTTTCTATCCCATTTATGTTAAAGTAGTACGAGTATCTAAAAATGCCTAGTCTTCTTTTTTCTTGTAGCTATGGGGCTTTCAATCTAATTTGACTCTGCTTTCTTACAAATGCCAGAACTTTGTACAAAATTGTAATCTGAGTTTTTTTTCACTAATGAACAATGCTATCTGAATGTCATTGGTATCATAGTGCTTTTTTGGTATTTTTATCCTTTTACTATTAACAGCCTTTGGTACCTTCTGCTTTTACTGCTGCTGCTTCTTGCTTCATCAGTGTAAAATGTAGTGGCTATAAAATAATTAACTATATTCATTCAAGCACTTTTGTTTAGCCAGTTATCATGGTCTTGCATTGACTTTTGAGGAATCACACGAATCCTTGATGGCAGACTGTGATTTACAAGTACAATGTAAATCCCATACTATATGTACTCGAGCAACAAAAGACATACTCTCTTCAGTCTTAATTGTTTCTGAACTGTCTTCTTTGAAAATATTTTTGAGCTATCCAGTCCTTGCATAACTGCCTCTGTATCCACATTCCTGGCACAATGCAGTATACAATATATATATATATTTCTCCTTTAAAGCATGTTTGCTTCTCCTCCTCTCAGCATGACACAAATTGAAGATCTGGTAGCCATAGCCCTCTCTCACATCTTCATGTAGACTCATGAAGGCAAGGCTGGCCAGAAGGCAATTAAAACTCTTCCTCTCTATTCCCTGATAGCAGTAGTATGTCTCATCTAATAGACATTTACTCATCTAATAGACAGTTCTTCATTCTTGAATATTACTGTTTCTTCTCCTAAGAACTATGCTAAGTAATAAAAGCAGACCTGGGAAGCCACTGAATAGGTAACAATATCCAAATCAGAGTGCTGAGGACTCTGCAATACTGAGGACTCTGCAATACAGTTTGCTGAGGACTCTGCAAACATAGCAATATTACTACATCTTCGATGTACGAAAAAGGAAGAATTGCTTTGCTTTCTGTCAAGAAAGTCAGCATGTGATGTCTCTGGTTTCAGTAAGCACTTAGAAGGATAGTGCCACAAAATAAATAGTTTCATTTGTATTAATGAAATAAATGTCCTGCACTGGCAATGCAGTCAGCTCTGCCCAGGCTCCTGAAAGTATATGTCTCACTTCTGGCTTTATGAAGGACTTCACAATGCCATTTGTTCAGTTATTGACGTGTTCATGTTATTATTCCATATTAGTTTCCTTTGTCAAACTGAGAGGCTGGAGTCAAGCCAGCTCACCCTCCCTCACACTCACTTCCCAGGGAACCTGGTGTGGTGAGGCTGGAAGGACAGCTCAGGATCACCCGTGAAAAGGCTGTTCTCTGTTTTCAGTTATGCTGTATTCAAATATATTTTCAAGCCACATCAAGAGATTTGGTCTTCCTTGATGTCCCAGTGAGGTCAGACTGATGAGCTCTCTAGGAAGCCTACAAGGCACATGAAGTTTAAAGTCTTCTCTTTGGAGTCCCCTCCAAAGAAGGGAAAGTTTCTTACTTCTGAAGCCTGCAATAATTGGGTATGACTTGTTTTCTGAAGGAATATGTTTGTTATTCTAAATTAACCATAGAACCTGAATCTAGCTATTATTGTTTACAATCTTGGTATTTCACTGCCCTAAAAGAAAAAAGAAATACACCCATATAATTTTGTTTTCCTGTTACTAAATTCGGTTTTCAAACATAATATAATTTAATAAGTTGTTTTGTCCATTTTTTGGGACCCTGAAAAAACAGCTTTGTTGAGTTTTTACCTCTCAAAATTAAAATAAAATTAAATAAAATCCCTACCGTACCACCAAATAGGAATTAAGGGTAGAAAAGCAACATTTTAGCTAATTCTGTGAACAAAATATCTAACCAAACAGACCAGCTTTACATCCTTTTTTCACTAAAGGCCTGTACACTCACCTCTGACAGTGTAAGCAGACCTTACAGCAAGGAATAATTTGTCACACAAAGTATATATACACCAGCATTTCTTTTATTTGAAAGGCCATACTCTGGTATTTATATCGACAAGGCACACAGTTATTTGTGCAGTAATAGATGAGCTAAGAAGGTGGAGGAGGTGACACACAGACAAGGCAGGAGCCCTGAGGTTACAGACACCACGCATGGGAAGCTGCCTGCCAGCACACCCTGGCAGATCCAGAATCCATCCTGTGTGCATCCCACAGGGCTCAGGGGCTGTGAATTCCCATTACAGGGAAGTTGAAAAGTGAGGGATGGGTGTTGAGGTCTTGTAGAAAACAGCCCAGTTGCTGTATTTAGTCTGATGTTCATAAGAACGAGCCCTGTTGAATTGCTCCTGAATTGGCTGCGCTCAGTTCAAAGAGTGTGAGCTGCTGAGGCACTCCCCCAGCCCTGGGGGTTCCACCTCTAAAAATGCCTCTCATATAAGCCCCACTGCCTGCATCCTGCTGCTCCCAGTGCACCCTTCCCCAGGCACAGCCACTGGAGTTCTTCCCGCTCTTCAGAAAGCAGCAGCTTCATTAACGCTGTTCATCTGTGCAAGTTCGTGTGCACGTAGGGTGCGTGTCAGATATGAGAGCTGTGAGAGACTCCGTGGTTTTGTGGCTCTGTGTGAGAATATTCATGGCAGCAGTCAGCACAGCATGGAGGTCTGCAGTACCACACAGCAGTGGGTGAGAAGTCTGGCAGTATTCTGGCAAAAACTAAAGCATCCCCAGCATGCTAAATTCATGTATTGCTTCCTTCTCCGCAAAGCACCCCAAAATACCTGGCTCCAAATACCTGGAAGTCACTTTGGATTGGGCTGTGAAGGTGGTCAGTCTTATGCAAAGCAAGCACTGAACTCAAGCTTGTTTGTCTGGTTGTGCAATGAAGTGGAAAACGAGCATCAAAACCTTCTCCGTATGGAATGAATGAGCTATCATGGGAAAAAGGTGTTGATTCATTTCTTTGAGCTCCCTTTCCAACAGACACATTCCCTGCAGTGATTCTCTCTTAGGTGTGCCTGTTGTTTTGCAGATGAGTTATGGCTGTCAAGAAAGGCCTATTTAAGTGAATTGTTCACGTCTGGTGTGCTGAATACCAGTTTACAAAAAAAGACCAAAAACTGTCCTTTTAACATTATGACAAAATAGATACACCAAAAAAAAAGCCTCAAGAGCTGCAGTTATAACAGGATAAGGTGAAAAGAGAAACTGTCAATCACTTTCCAGCTGAGGAAATCTCTTCATTAAACCTGGACGGAAAAATTCGTTCTGACCATGTTGCCAAGATAAAAGACCATTACCTGAATTATTTACCCAGCTGTGCAAACAGTTGCATAAGACTTCCCCATATGAAAACAGGGTAAAGAGCCTTTCCCCATGGAAAAGCCATCAGATAACAGAACAAGAAATGCTTGAGTTGTCTGACAATTGGTTGGACAGGACAGAGAACATAGCTGATACAAATACTTTTAATGACCTGACTTCTGTGGTTTCGTGAGTTTACATTTTCTGCCCAAATTCCATTAAAAAGCAAGTAGGCATATAAATTTCTGTCCAGAATTGGGATTCAATTTAGCTGTAATTCAATTTAGCTCTTTCCTTGAATCACTCCTGGATCTATTTTCTGTAATTCCTGTTTATCCACTTTTTTCTCAGAGCTAGGCACAGCAGAAGGGAAAAGGAGAATAAAAAGGGACAGGTGAAAGGGAAAAGGAGAGAGGAAAGGAAAAAAGCAGGAAAGAAAGGGAAAAGAAAGGAAGTTGGGTTTTTTTTCTCATATATTTGGAATTCTGTAAGACTGGAAAGAATATATTTTTTTTTTTTCATAAAGTCATAGAATATTCTGAGTTGGAAGGAACTCATAAGGATCATCAAAGTCCATCTCCTGGCCCTGGCCCTGCACAGAGCAGCACCAAGAGTCACACCCTGTGCTTGAGAGAATTGTCCATGCACTTCTCAAACTCTGTCAGGCTGGTGCTGTGACCACTTCCCTGGGGAGCCTGTTCCAGTGCCCAAGCACCCTCTGGGTAAAGAACCTTTTCCAACATAAACCTCCCCTGACAGAATTTCATGTGATTCCCTTGGGTCCTGTCACTGGGCACCACAGAGAAGGGATCAGTGCCTGACCCTGCACTTCTGCCTCGTGAGGATGTGCAAGACCACAATGAGGTCTCCCCTCAGTCTCCTCCAGGCTGATCAGACCAAGTGACCTCAGCCACTGCTCATGCAGCTTCCCCTCAAGGCCCTTCTCCATCCTCATGGCCCTCCCTTGGATGCTCTGCTTTATATCCTCCTTATATTGCATTGCACAAAACTGCACAAAGCACTCAAGGTGAGGCTGCCCCAGAGCAGAGCAGGACAATCCCCTCCCTTCCTCCATACCACCATATTCTTCTTTTTTATGTTGTTTTTTTTTTAAAATGTTGAATCTCCAAAGAAAGTAATAGTTTGATATTTCAGGTTTCCCAATATAATTGTACTGTGAATTCACAAGCAAGATGCTAAACCTTTTAAGATACAAATATAAATATACTGTGTGGAAATAAAGGAATATGTTCAGGTTATAAATGAGTAGTTATGGATCCACTGAAGTGTACATTTCAATCAGAGTAAATAGCAAATGCAAAAAAACCAAGGAGAAATAATTTCTGTCCATGCATGTTTAGATTATTTTCACCTTTTTCATTTGGAGCAGGCTCATTCAGTCTCTCTTCAGACATATAAAAATCAAAAATGCATATCAAAATGAGGAAAACAATGTTGAAATGGAGTAAAGGAAAAAGACAGAGAATTTCATTATGTTCAGGTTGAAAGGTTTTTTTCTGTCTTTCAACAGCCCACATAATGGTTAAAGGTGGTCAGAACTAGAGCTTCCAGTAACTTGCCATGCCCAGTTTTAAACCAGTGAACTACAGGAGAGCTCCCTAGAGGTGATGAAATGCTAATAAAAGTGATGGCATATAAACTGTGGGCTTCTCTCCTTTTGATTGGCCAGATAACCATTTTGGTCCTGGTTGAGCATGCAGTGAAAGTCATTCTAGAATGGCTTTTCTTTACCATCATTTTCAAACTCTGAATTCATTATTTGGAAGGGGCTAAACCTGCAGTGTACTATGGAGGCTGAGCAGAAGTGAAAGAATGTATCTGGAAACCAAAATTCTTTCATGTTAAAGACAACAGTCCTCTATGTAAATGTAGCTTGAATGGCCTCGACAAGCCAAGGGAGACATTTCATTGCCAGGTTAGGACAGATTTTTCAGCATGTTGTCAGCATGGTATGCACCTAAAACAACAACACATTGCAGTCCTAAATGGCAACCTTGAACCTTCCATCTCACCTGCCAAGAAGCAGCACTCTGGAATAGAAAGATTCCCATTAATAGTTTGAAACAAGTAGGGTAAT
The DNA here is from genome assembly GCA_025920805.1 of Petroica traversi. NCBI lineage: Eukaryota > Metazoa > Chordata > Aves > Passeriformes > Petroicidae > Petroica > Petroica traversi. The sequence goes on from JAHLSL010000015.1 coordinate 2,920,902, forward strand.
GTTCCATAAATTTTTTAGCCACTCTTGGTAATCTGAGATGCACAGAGGAAATACCCGATGTGAGCTGAGTGAAGGTGCAACAGTACTTTTCTTTCTACTGTCAAAATTATACATGTCTATATTATGAAATGCATTCATGCTTCATTTCTCTATTACAGTATCCCAACTAATAATATAATCTGTTACCAGTCTTAAATACTTAATATGCATTTGGACTGTATGTCTAGTTATCTGAAATGTGCTGGAACTGGTGTGCCTTGCTCTTCAAACTGATATGTTTACAACAGAAAAAAAAAATTGCAGAATTTATTTAGTTGAGAGATTGTGCTGCAGTGGTCTGTGGAAAAACAGTATCAGTCATAACTTAGCAATTGGCTTTAGGTGCAGCCTTTACTATACAATTTCTTTCTACAGTTCTCTATTCTACATTTAAATAACTTCTGATATAAAACATTAATAACACTCTGCAAGTTGGGGTTGAGCTAAATGTGCTACAGTCTAAGATAAAATACACTTGAGAAACAAGTCAAAAATAAAGAAAGTAGGACATTTCCATCTGTGGCAAGGCTTACCAGTAAGTTATTACTGCAAATTGAAGTGTCCTACATAGCCTAGAACAGAAAATGGTCTGGGAAGGCATGTAATTAAAACTGAAGGAGATGAACAATGGAAGAGAGACTTCCAGCAGGTGAAGAGCAAAAGGTCGAGAATCTGGGAAGCTGATAATCATTATCTCTGAGAAATTCTCACTGCAGAAGTGGAAAGCTATCTGGCAGTGGCAGCTCATCCTAAAGAAGAAAAAGGATTTGATCTAAGGGGAGCTTCAGCTAGCGATGGTGGCAGCTACCCCCACTGCTGCCTTGGTAGCTGTTGACCAAATATGAGGATTGTTGTGTTAATGCGAACAGAAATGAGCTGAGAGGATTAATGCACACAAGGTCACGTCCAGGAGCAAGTTCTGGTTTAGATTCGTGAAAAGTTTATGTGAGACTCACTGCTGAGGAATGGAGCAGTTGGTTGAAGGGCTTTGCTGTGGAGCCTGGCAAAGGAGAAAGATCAGAGGGCTCCATGGTAACACGTGTGCCTGAGCTTGTGTTTGGATGAAAAGATCAAAGAGGCTGTGAAATGCCAAATATAGGCGCTCGCCCTCTAGACTTCATATCTCATTCCTTTTAGGGCAATTTCAATATTAGAACACTAGGCAGATAAAAAGAAATCTCTCAGTCTAAAACTGACAAACTTGGATGAATAAATTCACCTTGGCAGCAGAATGCAAGGATATTTGAATGTAATAAGAAAAATGGCTGCAGAATGCCCAAAGGTACGAGTGATGTTGCTATGCTGTGCATTGATAAGGCTTTGATTGTGGGCAAGAAGATAGCAAGTATAAAGTAAGTTTATTCGATGTACAGTGAACAAAATGAAGGACACACATTGCAATCTGTCATAAAATGGAATATGTAGTGAATTGTAGAAAGCCTATTTCCCCTTTTTCTTTTTGTTCCTGGCTATAAAAGTATGAGAAATCCTATTCTTACCTTTCATGTCTCAGTCACATTTTCTTCTTGCACTAGGATGCCTGAATCAAGCAATCATGGCTTTTAAAATTCTTTCAGCTTTAAAGTCAGGTTTTTAAGAACATGAATGTGTACCATGATTTTTTACTGGTCTTTGAACTCTCTCCCACTCTAATAATGTTAAGTGTTTATCTCAGGCTCATGATGTGCATTCCCATATTTGTGAAAGACGAGACCAGTTCCAGAACTATAGGCAGAGTCAAAAAATAATAACATGTAAGCAGTAATGCATAATAGAAGGATAGCACAGTTCAGTGCTGCATACTGCACTGAAGCCACACTGCACTGAATATTACTGATGTGTAGCATTTTCCAGCTCAGGTGGTATACTGAGAAATATGATAATTAGTTTCTCACAGATACTGTGATTTAAAGGGTAAAAAGTTCTTACAGGAAATCTTACCTTCTGTGGCTTTAGCAAGCAATGTTTGAAATAAAGACCAGTACTTGGCTACTGGAATCAAAGGATGGAAGTAATTCTCAACAAAGTAATTTGATACCGTTTTCAAACATAAAGCAGAAAATAGAAAAGGACACTAATTGGACAATATATACTCCCCAGGGAGCTGCAGAGGGAAGCTGTGCATGAAAAGAAGTAAGTTATTGGAACTGAGGCATGAGACTGAAGGTCAGGAATAGGCTAGCAGTCACATTCATGCACTAGAAACTTGGGTATGTTTGTTTTAGTCTCCTACATAAATGGAATATCTCAGCTTGCCAAGTCCAATATGTGAAAAAGAACCACAATTAGGGACAGAAACACACTGGAAGAAACCCCATTAACTTGAAATGTACTTAACTTCAAAAAATAAGTTTCCCCACTTGACTTCCCTGGCTTGCAGTATGATTTCTGATTTTTAAACATTCTTTTCTCTTGCCTGTTGCTAAGTGAAAGTCTTGCATAAACAAAGGAAATCAACTGTGCTAAAAGGATGGAAATGACTGTATGCAAAAAACTGTCAAATCTACAGAGTAAGCAAACTGGAAGAAAACATTTCTTAACTTAATCCTTTCAGTTACAGCAATGCTGTGCAGTACTCATGCTGTTCAGAGAAAGTCAGTGTGTTGTGGGTTACAGCTGTTAGGATTAATTCTCTCAATTTCAGAAAAAGCATCAGTGATATGCTTGGGGCTTTTGGGGGGCTTTTCTTGGTTTTGCTTTTCTTTCCAGTAGCAGCAATTTGGATGATAATTATCAGCATGAAATGTCTAGCACACTGTGAGGACCTGCAGGGTCATGTTCTAGTTACTTTGAGAGACTCAGGCATTTTTCAGCTTCCCACTACAATGGCCACAGGAGAGGGATGGAAAACTCCTGAGAGCAAACAGGTCACATGTGGGCATGGAATGATCCTTTGGATGTTTGTTTCTCTCTGCTGCAGCTACAGGCAGGCTGCACTTCAAAACAGGGAGCTTCAGCTGAACACTTAGGCTGTAGTACTGAAAAAGAGAATCTTAAGGACAAGTTTTATGACCAGAAGCTCATGCAGTGTTTCTCAAATGCACGCACCTCTCAAAATGCATGTTTGGATGTGAGCATGGTCTCTGGTCATGTACCAATGGGATACACCTAACAGCATAAGAAAATACTTGGTTTAGATGTCGTCGATCTACTTCAACTACAGAAACTCTATCTACCTATTCATATTAAATGGATATATAGGTATTGGTTTAAATAAATGTCAGTAGACACAGCAAAAAAAAAAACTCATGATTTGTGCCACAATTCTCAAACTATGATGCACAGGCAGTTAACAAGTTAGAGATGCTAGCTGTTGTGTTTTCCAGCTACAAGCAGCTTAAGTAGATTAAATATTACCCCAGAGCCTGTCTCATAGTAATACAAGGGACGTTAAGCACTCAGGAGGACAGGTGTTCTGCATACTCATTGAATAGAAAAGGCCCAAGAGACTCTCTTATACCCTTTTTTCAAGAATTTTGAGGATTCCTACAGTAGCAAAATCTAGTCCAGCAATAGGGAGTGAGTACAGAATGCTACTGAATTTAGTACCAATAAATATGCTTCCTTTGAAATGGTGAATTAGATGTGCAGCAGGATCTGGTCACACTTCAAAGAATAATATGCAGAGCTGAAGATCCATCTGTTTGCTCTTGCTATCACCACTGAGGCTGCTGTATGTTAAGCAGCCTTTTGAGTACTTCAAAGCATGTTTGAAGTCTTTGCTATGCCTATCCCATGCACACAAAAAAAAGCAAAAGTGCCTTAACAATACAAGTAGCTGGTGGTTTTGTTCATTTTACTTGTAAGTGAAAACAATTTGTTTCTGTTATATATAATTTCTGGCCTTTTTTTTTTTTAGCTACGATAGCGAGGGCCGTCTAACAAATGTTACATTCCCAACTGGAGTTGTCACTAACCTTCATGGGGAGATGGAAAGGGCCATCACAGTGGACATTGAGTCATCCAGCAGAGAGGAAGATGTCAGCATCACTTCCAACTTATCATCAATTGATTCCTTCTATACCATGGTTCAAGGTACTGTAAACAAAAGATTTCTCGGCAGATACCGGCCTGAAAATAGTTTTCTTGTGGTTCAAGCAGCTCTGAATAGAAGTGAAACTTTGGAGGAAGGGATGATACATACACAGTTTACACCTATACAGAAACAACTGTTCAGGAACAGCAGTAGGTGCAACAAAAGTAGCATTAAGTAAGTTTTCTAACCAAATAGCTTTTGTAAGCAGCCATGGGAAGTAGAATACTTACTTTGTTTTAAAAAAGAATCTTGGAAAAAAGAGATGTATTGAAAGCTAAATAGGTACAGAAATAGTATGTAGTGATATTTTAGCTTAAAATAGCATGTAATATCCGAGCAACCACATCCTTGCGAAAGTGAGTAGTCATAGTATGCTTAGGATTAGCCAAAAATGCCTAATGAAACAGCAGAGAATGTGTTTTGTGCCAGTCCAAAGAATATACTGTGAGAATGAGACTTTTTAAGTGTTTAAGTAACTTTGACGATAGGTACTAAAGGCATTTTTAACAATCCCACCCTGGCTCTTTATTACCTTTGGATCAGTTATGTGAAGTCAAGATGCACATATTGCATAAAGTGACCAGTACAAAGGCAGAGTCTTGACCCATGTAGGTCACCTGTAGTTCTCTTTTTGGCTTTCCAGATCAGTTAAGAAATAGTTACCAGATAGGTTACGATGGCTCGCTGCGGATCCTGTACGCCAGCGGCCTGGACTCTCACTACCAGACAGAGCCACACGTCCTGGCTGGCACTGCCAACCCAACCATGGCCAAGAGAAACATGACCCTCCCTGGGGAGAACGGGCAGAACCTGGTGGAGTGGCGGTTCCGGAAGGAGCAAGCCCAAGGAAAAGTCAATGTCTTTGGCCGAAAGCTTAGGGTAAGTGCACAAGCATGCCTGGTGTGTACTGCATTCTCATCAAGGAATGGGGAAATGTAAATACATTGCTGTAGGTGTTGCCATCCAGCAACCACAGAATATTTACGGTAGACAAGCTGGCTGTAGATCTGGAAGTACTTGTTTTTATTACTTCATTTATTGGCTGTTTTATTTATTAATTGCTTTTTTCTGTGTGTCGTGGTTTAACCCCAGGCAGCGGCCAAGCCCCACACAGCTGCTCACTCACTCCCCTACCAGCAGGATGGGAGAATTGGAATGGTAAAACACAGAGAATTTAGGGGGTGTGTGTAAGCCCTGTCCAGCAATAACAGAAACATCTCTATGTTACCAACACTGTGTTCAGCACAAATCCAACACACAGCCCTGTTCTAGTCTCTGTAAGAAAATTAACTTTACCCCAGCTGAAATCAGCACAGTGTGGAATTTAAACTGTTTGGATTAGCCTGGAATGGCTAAAATGAATAATTTTATGATTTCCTTCAGTGTTTTTCTTTCTGGTACTGAATTCATGCAACTGATTCGGAATCCTGTTTTAAATTATTCTACCATAAGTTAGCACGATCCCTGGATTTTCTTTCTTTTTTTTTTAATTTTAGATGAAAATTGTACTAAGACTTATAGTAGGAAGGCTATAGCTGTGTGTGCATATGTATGGCATATTCCTCTAACATATGTCTTTACCATTTTGTTGGCATTTCATCTCCCTATACAGTGAGTGAAATACTAGTAGGAAGCAAACTATGATTTATGACAGCCATTTGGTAAAAACAACACAGATTAAGCATTTTAAATTGTGTTGCCAGGAGACCGTTTCAAGACCACATCAAAGGTCTGATTTACAATTAGAACTGAACTCAGTTCTTTAAAGTAAGACCTAGACAGTGTATCAAATGAAGGTAAGTAATTTCAGACTACCTGACTTCTTGCCATTTGAAATCTTAAAATATATTGTATCTTCCATCGGGACAAGAAAAGAGGGCATGCTGTTATGCAGGTTGTATTCCTCCCTACCACTTTCTCTGCAAGAGGAGTGTATTTTTTTCCAAGAAGGAAGAATGATTATGCACTGCTTAAGAGAAATATATTAGTACCTGCCTGTGTCAGCTATCCTACATTGATAAGGAAGGGGGAAAGGAAGCCATGATTCTGAAGCTTACCCTTGTGGTTCTGGTTCATGGGCATGCCATTACAAACCACAGTGGTATAATACACCTGCCAAGCCATTTGTGAAAGAAGCCCAAGAGAGGTTTGGCAGTGAAACAAATCACTGCGAGTACAATTCTCAGAAGTGACACTAAGTTTTGGCATTCAAGTGCAGAAGAGGTAAAAGTCAAAAAGAAGAGGTAAAGTTGTCATGGGCAACTTTAACTTAGAAGAATTAACATTAAAAAAAACAAGAAATGCAAACAAAAGGGAAAGATTTAACAAGATGGTAGGGAAAATAAAACATCACAGATTAGGATAAAATCATACTAATTAGAAGTGTATATAGAAATGGGAGAAGTAATGCAGGTGGAGAATGAGCTAATAAGAGAAAAATGCAGCAAAAAAAAAAAAGGAAAGAAACTTGTCAGCAATGAAAATGAAAAAAAGAATAGAATGTTTTGTGAAATTGATTTACATGGAAAGATATTACTGAAATGTCAGTCGGGGGTGGATGGGGGGATGTAGGAAAGTAGAAAAAGAAAACAAGACAAAGGAGAACTGGAATAATTTATGGAGCTCATCATTTTCATGTACAGACAGATATGTCATCGATGTTTTGCTGCAAAGAAGACAAATGTAGACAAAAAACAATGACAAAATGTATTGCCAATAAATGTACTCATCTCTGTGACACTTACTGTGTTATATATATGCAGTATCTAATGTTAAAAAGTACGCTGTCAGGTACTCTCTTGGTTTTCTTTATTATATTAGTACTAGTAATCTTTCTAAAGAAATTAATTAGGAATTATGTTGCCCTTCCTTAACAGTCTTCTATCAATCTTGCTTTTGCTCTGACTTGGTTTGTAATTGCTGAATAAGCTAGTTCTTCCCTGGAGCTGTATGTTGGCCTACAGGCTGGTCATAGGCAAAGGTCCTGCCAGTTCTCTGCATGAAAGAGCCTTTTTAGGACTTTTGTACTGAGGGTCTCACAAAGGTCTCAGATAAAGGGTCTGGTATGAGCTCTATCTCCAGGGAGGCACCCAGAGTAGACAGGTAACACAGACAAGGGAGCTCACAACAGGAGTCTCCTCTTGAGACCTGACATACTCCAAGCCATGCAGAGGTCCCCAGTTTTCACACTACCTCTTGAATCTCTCTGTAAGACACAGCAATATATTTCTACTCCTGACAGAGGAATCACAGACAGATTTCATACTCCTCACTGGAAAGAAAAACAGGAATTAAGTAGAGGAGGATAGATGGAGACATAAAATTACTGAAATGTATCAGGACAGTAGGTAAGGACTGTCAGAAGACTCAGTCTTGTGTCACTATGTGATACTCCACTGGAAATTTCCTCGAGTACAATTTTTATCATAATGGAATCCAGAGGTTTCAAATATATTTGGAGTATGGTTATCTTGGACACAATAAAAACATTCAGCTTTTCCTCTAAACGCGTTTTGGTAGAAGAGGTTATCAGAAGCACTTCAGAGGAAGGCTCTGCTTTAGCTGTGTAATTCCAGCCCTGCACTGCTCAGTGAAAGCAGCTATATCACCAAAACTCATTGTTACTCTAAATGCCATCTCTATTGTGACATTAGGCAAGCACAGGCAAAATTTCACCAAAAGCACACATGCCTGAATGCAAGAGCTCTGTCAGCAAAGGCTGAAAGCATGAAGCTGGCTGGAACAAGAGGTGCTTCCTCTCCTTCCCCTCACATCCTGCCCTTACACAGAGCAGACAGATGGGAAGTGAGAAGGCAAGGGATGTTATTATCCCAGTTAGCAGCCAGGGCGAGCGAGACAGCGGATTAAGTACTTTGTTGCAATTTATGCCGGAAGGATGTGCTTAGCCAAGAAATAAACCACAATTGCTTGGACGTCTGCCTTAACCATAAAACCACCTTTCTTTCTTTGCCAGTTCAGAAATCAGAAATGTCCATTTTAACTTCAGTGACTAATCCCAAGAAGTGGATCAGAAAATTTTATGAAAATCATAATTAGATGTAAAATAAGGAAGGGGAGGTAGAGAGAAAGGGAAGCAAAAATTAGAGATGCAAAACAGGCAGGGACATGCAGAGATGAGTGCAGGCATATATGGGAGACACTGGGGGGAAAAAAGCCAAAGATAAAGAAAATTTAAAAATTAATTTAGGTAAATGAGTTAATATTAGATGTTGGAAAATGTAAAGAAAAACTACCTGAAAAAAAAGTTTTAAAAAATTACAAAAAAGGAGTTGAATAGGAGTACTTCACAGCTAAGTTCAACCAGTCTTGTAGCATTAATTTTTCAGATTATATTTAAATAACATTTGATGGTTCAGTAAAACAGCGATTTTGCATCTGTTACACTTCGTGTTCTTTACTTAGGAGATTTACATGAAAATGTGATTTTTTTTTTTTTTTTCCTAAATTGATAGTGCAGATTTCTCTCATGCCGGTGATTTCACTATCATTAAGATATGGTACATAAATAGAGAGACAGACTGAGTAAAACCAAGCATTTGGAGTAATTTTTGCGTATGACCTATTACCAGCACTTTAATACTTTTTATACCAATAATAAAGGATCTAATTTATATTGATCTTTTAGAATCTTTATCAGCCTCAGGGTATAAGTACCCACATCCACGGCATATGGAGTTTTGAACATTCAGCCATTTTTTGCAAAAATGCAAAAATCTTCCAGTCATTACTTTGGTATATCCCTATCTATTCTCCTGTTCTTTTCTAAATGTTATTTAGCCATCTTTGTTCACTTTGTATGTATGAAGTACCTGACAAGGAATTTTTAAAAAATTCTTAATATACATAACTCTCTGTCCATTTCTGCCTACTTCCCACATGTTCACAAAATACAGTGTAGAAAAAATCTCAGTTATCGGTTTTTCACCCCACCTGGAACAACATCAAAAAGACACAGCAGACACAGAAATGGTTTACAGATGAACAAAGAAATCCCCAAGGCCTGTTAAGAAAAACTAAACACAATTCAGTGCAAAGATATTGACATAGGAAAAGAAAACCAGTCATTTTCCCTTTATAAATTTAAAAATGAGAGCTAATTCAATGAAATTGAAAGTTGGTATATTTTGAACACTAAAGGGAGGTGGGAGTAGATTTCAGTGTAAAAGTATTACATAGAAATTACTATCCATCACTGTAGTTTACATATATCAATAACAAGGTTTTCAACATAAATGTATCTTTGCTAAGGCTTTATCAAAATACTTATAAACTTCAAAGCATTTTTAACTGTTTTTCAATGGTTCAGTAGTCTTCCAGTCATTTGTGGCTTTAAGTGGTCAGTTAACTAGGAGAAAGATATTGCCCTCTCTGAAATCCTCTACTAAGGATTTCAGCTTTATAAATACATTGCAGCAGTGGATGGTATACTGAGTTATATTTCTATTTGATCCAGAAGGGGAATGTCTATGTCCTAAGAACTGTTTAACCTTAATTTGAAGATCTAACATGCTTTTGAACATCTTAATCTTGTATTTACTCTTTTGAAAAACACTTACCATGAAGGATTGGGATTCAGTTCTTTCTTAGCATGATTGTTACGAACTGGAAAAGCAGTTTCTGGGAATATATTTTGACAATAATTGGCTAGATAAACTTCAGACTGCCTACAAAAGAAGTAGTTTGTTCATTGAAACGACCCCATTTATTTCAGAAGTTTTCAGTACACATCTTTCAGTATTTTTTTAACAGTTGACTGTGCATCAAGAAAGAACGTTGCAACAAATTCTGAGCCATCTCTGCATATAATCAGACCTTCTAAGGTAGATACTAATATAATGCTTTACTATTATATCAAGAAGTTGCTAAAATAATTTACACATACAGCAAATCAATCACTGTAAATGGTATTTAAAGAATAGCTAGCTTTGTGGAAATAACAGGTGGCTGGGGTTTGAACAGCATGATTTATTGTGTCATTTTGTTTGCTTTAAAAAGGTTAATGGCAGAAACCTCCTTTCAGTTGACTTTGATCGAACCACAAAGACAGAAAAGATCTACGATGACCACCGTAAATTCCTGCTGAGGATTGCCTACGACACGTCAGGGCACCCCACCCTGTGGCTCCCGAGCAGCAAGCTGATGGCTGTCAATGTTACCTATTCATCCACAGGCCAAATAGGCAGCATTCAGCGAGGCACGACTAGTGAAAAAATAGAGTATGATGGACAGGGAAGGATAGTGTCTAGAGTGTTTGCTGATGGGAAAACTTGGAGTTACACATATTTGGAAAAGGTAAACAACAATCAGGTTTTTAAAAATGCTTGGAATGTGCTGAAATTCTGCAGCACCTCACTGCTGCATACAAAGCAAAAAATTGGTAGTAGAAACATATTGCAATTATTCTGAGTATCAACATGTGATTCCAAGGGGAATATTTCATTCCACAGATATGTAATCATACTGTAGCTAATTGCTAGGAATTGATGTGTTTTTAAATTATTTAGGCCACTAACTAACAAGAAGCATCTGCATTTACCTTTTATCTTAACACATAAAATAAAGCACAGGGACTATCTGCAATTCAATTCAACTGAAAATAATTTGTTTGCAAATGTTCCTCTGTTGTGGGCTTTTTTCACTACTAAGAAAGCTCTTTTTTCTAATGAGTTACAGCTGTCAATTTTTACTTGCTATGTGTTATAGCAAAAGATTAGGAAGCAATATATATGTAACAATTGCTGAATGACAGCTCTCCTTCTAGAAATATCTGTGAAAATCACCCTTGTGAGAATTCCTTTATGCAGAAAGAGAACCCATTTCTTTCGGGGGTTTAAATATATTTCTGATGAAGCTGTTACTCAGCAAATACTGTTTACTAGTTACCACAGACATAATTTAATCAAGACCTATGATACATAATAGCCATGCATTAGAAAAATGTCAGAATAATTCAAGTAGCTCCTTTTGATATGAATAATCAAACAATTGTTTTGCCTGTCTCAAAAGCTTACAGAACAAGAGCACAGTATTCAGAAATCTCAGGCTATTCAGATTCTTCAAAATCATCTCTAATTGTAGGGAAGAAATTGTATCTCCCATATGTTGTTCTCCTCGTGAGTTAATGGCTCTAAGACAGTTTTACTTCTTCCCATATTAAACATGACTTATCTGAATCCATTGACAATCTGCTGTTTAGCTGTGAATGCTTGATAAAAGAATGATACAGTCATAACAAGTAGCAAATTATGAATGTGGAACTACTAATTACAGAAGCCCTTACAATTAAGCATACAAGTAAATTAGGCAGGGAGATGTTAACAACATGTAAGGTCAAGGATAACTCAATTAAAGAGGAGATAATTTTCTCAAGTGGGAATGTCACATTTTTGTGAAGAAATAGTATCACTGTATGGCGGGAGGGGAGATACTGCACCACTCGTCACATGATAAAAATCTGTTCTTAATTTTCAGTCAATGGTTCTTCTGCTCCATAGCCAACGGCAGTATATCTTCGAGTATGATTTGTTGGATCGGCTTTCTGCTGTCACCATGCCCAGTGTTGCTCGTCACACCATGCAGACCATCCGCTCCATCGGCTATTACCGGAATATCTACAACCCCCCGGAAAGCAATGCTTCTGTTATAATGGACTACAATGAGGAAGGGCAGCTCCTTCAAACTGCTTTCCTGGGGACAAGCCGAAGAGTATTATTCAAGTACAGACGGCAGACCAAGCTCTCAGAAATTTTATATGATAGTACAAGAGTTAGTTTTACTTATGATGAGACAGCAGGAGTCCTGAAAACAGTAAACCTCCAAAGCGATGGTTTTATCTGCACCATTAGATACAGACAAATTGGCCCGTTGATTGACAGGCAGATCTTCCGCTTTAGTGAAGATGGGATGGTGAATGCCCGATTTGACTACAGCTATGACAATAGCTTCAGAGTGACGAGCATGCAAGGTGTCATCAATGAAACCCCATTGCCCATTGATCTCTACCAGTTTGACGATATCTCTGGCAAAGTTGAACAGTTTGGAAAATTCGGAGTTATATATTATGATATTAACCAGATCATTTCAACGGCTGTAATGACCTACACAAAGCACTTCGATGCACATGGGCGCATCAAGGAAATCCAGTATGAAATATTTCGGTCATTGATGTATTGGATTACAATTCAGTATGATAACATGGGACGAGTGACGAAAAGAGAAATTAAGATTGGGCCATTTGCCAACACCACAAAATATGCTTACGAATATGATGTAGATGGTCAGCTCCAGACCGTTTATCTGAATGAAAAAATAATGTGGCGATACAACTACGACCTGAATGGCAACCTGCACTTGCTCAACCCCAGCAGCAGTGCCCGTTTGACACCACTTCGGTACGACCTGAGAGACAGAATAACTCGCCTGGGAGATGTTCAGTACAGGTTGGATGAAGATGGATTTCTGCGTCAGAGGGGTACCGAAATCTTTGAATACAGCTCAAAGGGCCTTCTTACTCGAGTTTATAGCAAAGGCAGTGGGTGGACAGTGATTTACCGTTATGATGGACTCGGACGACGAGTTTCCAGTAAAACCAGCCTTGGACAGCATCTCCAGTTCTTTTACGCAGACCTTACTTACCCTACCAGGATAACTCATGTGTATAACCACTCAAGCTCTGAAATCACATCTCTTTACTATGATCTGCAAGGACATCTTTTTGCTATGGAAATTAGCAGTGGAGATGAGTTTTACATTGCATCAGACAATACGGGGACACCACTGGCTGTTTTCAGTAGCAATGGTCTCATGCTTAAACAAATTCAATACACTGCCTATGGAGAGATCTATTTTGACTCTAACCTTGACTTCCAGCTGGTAATTGGATTCCATGGAGGCTTATATGACCCACTGACCAAGCTAGTCCACTTTGGAGAAAGAGATTATGACATACTGGCAGGCCGGTGGACTACCCCTGATATTGAAATCTGGAAGAGAATTGGGAAGGATGCAGCTCCTTTTAATTTGTACATGTTTAGAAATAACAACCCAGCCAGTAAAATACATGATGTGAAGGATTATATCACAGGTAAGAGAAGGTTACTTGACTGCAGTTTGGGGATGCTGGATCTATAGGCATCCAGTTTAGGGGGAGTGAGACTGCAGGTAGCAAGAGCAGGAAGGGATCGGTTTAACTCAGCAGCACCACAGAAAATTTTCACTGGAAGTTGGCTGATATTTTCCAGGGTAGGCTTTTGCAAGGCTGCTAATGTAAATTGCCCAATAAGCTCCAGGGCTGGCACAATGTAATGAGTACACACAGCCAGGCTCAGGGAAGGAGGAGTAGGACAGTGTAGAAAAAGGAGTGAACCTCTCTTTTGGCAAAAAAAGGTACTAACATGCTAACTTTCATATCTCAGTTCTTAGAGAACCTATATGCTTTTTGTTGTTCTAGAGTTAGTGATGTGTAGTGTTTTCCATTATTCTACATACCAAAAATCGGACTGCTCAACACTAGAATTTTTGGGAAAATGAATGGCTCAGATGCATTTGATTTTTTGTATTTGAATTAGATGGAAATAGTCTGAAATACACAGACATTGCCAGTCTGCAGGAAGGGCTCAGCCCCACTTACTTAGGAGCCATGAGACTACCACTTAGAAGGGCATCCTGGGAATCAAGTGGGTTTGCATTCATTTAACAAACAGCAGCTATTAAGTGGGTTGCTAACAGGCTGCCTGGGAGTAAGGATAATAACAGACCTCTGAATCTGTCCTCTTTTAGCAGCATGTGCTATAGGGCATGCAGTTGGAATCAGATTCTTTGTGGCATTGAAATTCATGCACTTAGTTCAGAAATTGCCCTCAAAATACAGTTTTGGTTCTTTTCTAAACATCTCTGATATCTGAAATGCACAGGCACACACTGCTTATATAAGGTTATTGCTGCAATTAGTAATTTGTCTGACTGGCAGTTTTAGATGTAGCACCTCATGAAGCATATCATTAATTTGAAAATGTTATAAGTTATTTTAAGATAAATATTTTTTATTCTTCTAATTTTTGGAAAAAATTGCTTCCTTGTTCCACATATTGTCAGCTTTCTTAAATAAAAATTTCTAGACCTGGTAAGGAGTACTCTGCTAACCTCTTAGCTTAGTATTTTTGGAAGATAGTGTAAAAAAACAGAAACAAGGCAGAGCACTCATTCTTGCCAAAGAATTGTTAACTAATTGTTTGCACCCCTAATTTATTTTTAACGGAACATAAAATGTATCATAAATAATGTTATCTAATGATAATTTAGTATCCTGTCTGCTTACTGGTGCATTTCATTAGCTTTTAATTTCATCAATCCCACATCATCTTGAAGAGGAGCACATTTCTCTTGACTCAACAAAAATATCTGCTAAATCATTTAAAAGGTAATTGGCCATATAGGTGCTATTTCAGGAGTAGTTTGAAGTCATTACAATAACACACGCCAAAAGGACAGGATGTGCTCTGCAGTACTCTTTTTTTGGCTTTGTTTTAAAGTATTGATGATGAAGGTGTAACATAAAGCTTGTTTAAACTGACCATGAAATTCCAGTTACCTTAGGCTGTATTACAAGGAAATCTCCCCTTAATTGCACTGCCATAATTGTTCTGGAAGTCACTGAGGCCGTCAGACTTGCTGACCCCTGTAATACCTTTCAACTGAGCCTGGTGCAACTCTTACATAGAACAGACATCTTCGTTTAAGTTTAGAGCTATAAGTTTCCTGTAGAGGTTTGCTGTTGCTGTACGAAAGGAAATCAACTATGCCAAAAGCTATTATATGTAAAAATGGTATGGTTGCAAAATATAAAACAATTCTAATATTGTTCTCTATTTTTTTGCTTATAATTATTCTATTTCAGATGTTAACAGCTGGCTGGTGACATTCGGCTTCCATCTGCACAATGCCATCCCTGGCTTTCCTGTTCCGAAATTTGATTTAACAGAACCTTCTTATGAACTTGTTAAGAGCCAGCAATGGGAAGACATACCAGTAAGAAACAAAACTAAACATTCAAATTGAACAAGATAGAATGTTCCCTTCTATTCAGATCTTGTTAGGCATGGATAATTCTGACAGCCAGGGTTATTTGCCAAGTTCAATCCTAGCAGGACCTTTATCTAGTTGTAAAAGAATTTACAAAATTACAGATGCAGGGGTTTTTTTCCAGATTTTCTAAGTTAGGTACTATTTTTATAAGCTTTTGTTTGCTTTCAGCAATAATAAAAATTTTAAAAGAAAATAATCAATGAAAACAAGTTTAAGATGCTTAAAGATGTCTAATTTCCATAGCAGAAACTACAGAGATTATATTTGTACGAACATTCTGCCTGAAGACAGTAACTGAACACTGTAGTAAAAAAT
Organism: Petroica traversi; assembly: GCA_025920805.1. Lineage (NCBI taxonomy): Eukaryota > Metazoa > Chordata > Aves > Passeriformes > Petroicidae > Petroica > Petroica traversi. Next base: position 2,936,395 of record JAHLSL010000015.1, read on the forward strand.
AGACTGTGAAATAAACAGAAGAAGAGATTATATAACATACACATACCAGGCACCACTATAATTTTACTTCTTTTTAATGTTAACCATGGACATCATGTGTTACATGTAAAGATAAAATACTGAAACTGAAATTACCTGAGGTAAAACCTACTATATTACATAAAACACAGGTGCTTATGAAATTCTTTGAAAGCAAAATAATGAACTTTCATCTGAAAACCCACTACAGCTTTAAATAATGGAAGAAATACATGTGGAGGTAAATTTTAAGTCTGCTGTTTAAGAAAATAGTATTCACATATTAGGCTTACTCAAAGATCAAAGACTATGCGCTCAAAAATCCTGTGGTTTTTGGTTTAGAAGGAAGAGTTAAGAGACAATAAAATGGGTGATCCTATTGTAAGCAGTCAAAAAAAGGATCTCTTTTTACAAGAATCATGATAGAGAATGTTACAAGAATTAAAAATAAAATCTTAAAAAATCCTGCAACCTAATGCAGACCAAAAGTCTGTAGGACAGTGGGCCAGCAAGAGGGAACATCTGGAAGCTAACTATGCATTCAGGAAGTAAGTTAGTTAGTTAGTCAGTCAGTCAGTTAGTTAATTAGTTAGTTTTTAACAGTAAGCAACTGAGTAACAGGGAAAGACCTTAGAGCACAGCATGAGATTAGTGTCTCCCATGAGAACAGAAGCAGTGAAGGAGGAGCATGGCAAGCACTCAGTTGCATTGGGAGATAAGAGACCTGTCAACAGGCATGGCTGTGAAGAACTATCAGAGATAGTTTAGTTAGATCTCAAAGGCTAAAGAATGAAATCATCCACCAACAGCAAAGGCACACCAGCAACAGAACCAGTCCGGTCAAAGAGATGAGAGCAAGCAGCTAGTTGTCAAAAATCTTTGGGAGAGAGCTCAGTAACATGAGGAATGCCAGGGGCGTGTGATATGACAGAGCAAGAAGTGTGTGGTAGGAAAAGAAAGATTCAAAATTCTCAGGTAGGAAAAAGCTGCAACTCTGATATTCACTGGTGAACAAGCAGATCCAACCAGGAGGCAGAAGTAAACAAACACACAAACCACTTGGTATTTTGAAACATTCTGGAGTGAGTAAGCTTTACTGAACTCTGAGGATACATGTTAAAAATAAACAAACTTTGTCACTATGAAGCTGCTATAGCATCTTGCTGCTCTCACTGATGATTGCTATCTACAATATATTTTGTGCTCAATAGCTTCCATGTAGGATTCACAACATCTGAAATCCATACTTGTTAGCAAATGCAGACCAAAATCTGCCACATTCAAGAAGAATGGAGAGTCCAAGTAATTAATAATTCCCTCAGGAGTTGTCCCCTCCAGAAAACTATCCTTGTGGCAAAACAGAGAAGCCTTTGCAAATTTTTTGCCAAGCTTTGATCAGCAGGAAGGCTGAATTAAGGTTATATGAATCTTAATGACTCCTGCTTGGTCTCCCATCCAGAAATTTAGAAAAACAAAACAGGCTTTTGACTCACTTGTCAGCAGTGAATCAAATGGTTTATGCAGTATTTTACTGAAAGGAGAAGGGGTCAATTGGAAGATAAACCGGATCATCATCAAAAACTAAGTACTCCTTTTCAAAAGTGCAGCCAAAGCTATTTAAATCTTTGTTTCCTGCTGAGGCAACTGCCAGGGCAGCTGTCTGCTCCCCTCCTCTATCAGTACAGCTCATTCACAGCTTGTTGCTGTTAAGACCCAGGGTTAGACCGATAAAATGTGTTTATTCTGCAGGGTTGTGAGGTGTCATCCCAACCACAGCTGACCCTGTAATTTGAGCTGTCCTGCTATCTAGCTGCACTAGCTAACCATTCCCACTAGCTGCTCCTGCTCTTTCAGCTCTCCAGGCTCAGTGCTGCAGTTATGCTGACAGGTCCCATTCCCCAGGCATCCTCACTTTACCAAGAGTGCATCTGGTGCAGTGGGCTACACAGCTCTTCCATAACATTCTGCCATCCTAGCTTTTCCATTAGACTGGCTTGTTGATTCTTTTCATTCATTGCCCCTTCTCTTTCCTAGTTATGAATAAAACCCTGCTGTATTCAGGGTTGCACCCATCTGAAGTTCTTGGGGAAAAGCTCTTTTAGGCAGGAGGCTGATACTTGGAATGAAGTGGAAGGGTCACACAGCCGGATTGGCCACAGTCTTTTCACACATCCCCTTTTATCAGTTTCCACAAGTATTTGCAAGAAAGGGTATGGGTCCCCAGTATTCCACCTCACTGGTCCATACCATTTGCTTCCCTCTCTTTTACTGGAAAGACCATCATCACGGTTTGATTTCCCTCATTTCTTTAGCGGCTTGAGGGATTATGAGAGCTTCCTTGCAGTTTGGTCTCAGGCTGCAGCTACTTGAGGGACTCTTATCTCCTGACTCAGCATAAAGAAAGGTTTGTTTCACTTCTAAAAAAAAAGATTCATGACCTGCAAAAATCTCCTCAGTTTGATGGGATGCATGGCAGACAGGAATCATACTTGAACAAACCCAGAGGAAGAGATGACCCCATAGTAAGATGGCTCTGCAGTAAGACAGCTTTTACCTGTATTAACATGACATGGCCTGGCAACGTGCACTGGCAGCCCAGAAAGCCAATCATGTCCTGGGCTGCATCAAAATCAGCAGGGCCAGCAGGGCAAGGGAGGGGATTTTGCCCCTCTACTCTGCTTTTGTGAGACCTCAGCTGAAATACAGCATCTAGCTCTGGGGTCCCCAGCACAGGATGGACATCAACCTGTTCAGGCAATTCCAGAGGAGGGCCACCCAGTTGATCAGAGGGATGGAGCGCCTCTCCTATGAGGAGAGGCTGAGAGCATTGGGATTGTTCAGCCTGGAAAAGAGAAGGCTTTCAGGTAACCTAATTGCAGCTTTCCAGTACCTGAAGGAACTTACAGGAAAGATGGGGTAAGACAAGAGCAGGTGGTGACAAGGGGAATGGGTTCAAATTTAAAGTGAGTAGGTTTAGATTACATATTAGGAAAAAATTCTTTACCAAGAGGGCGGTGAGGCCCTGGAATAAGCTGCCCAGGGAGGTTGTAGATGTCCCATCACTGAAGGTTTTCAAGGCCAGGTTGGATGGGGCTTTGAGCAGGCTGGTCTAGTTGAAGGTGTTCCACAGCAGGAGGTTGGAAATAGATGATTTTTAAGTCTTCCAACCCAAACCATTCTGTGGTGCTTGTGGTTATGTATTGGCACTGCAAGTCTGTCCTCTGCAGCCCAGTAAGTAGCCTCTGAAGTTAAATCTGATTTTTGTGCAGGTTCTCAGTGAGACAAAAGAGTAAAAGCACTGAACATTAGCAAAATAGTCTTGTAACTCAGCAGAACAAGCAGTATGCAGATCTAATTAACTCCTTGGCACTGTCAGTTGTGGCATATCCTGTTGTTGTCCACGGGCAGCACACCAAGAAATCCTGGCTGTTTGGCATTTAGGGGGCTACAGATGGCTGGTAAAACTTCTGTCTGTTCTTGTTTACAGCCAATTTCTGGAGTGCAACAACAAGTGGCGAGACAAGCAAAGGCTTTCCTTTCCCTGGGAAAGATGGCAGAAGTGCAGGTCAGCAGACGGAAATCCAGTGGAGAAAAGTCATGGCTGTGGTTTGCCACAGTGAAGTCTCTGATTGGCAAAGGGGTGATGCTCGCTGTCAATCAAGGCAAAGTGCAAACAAACGTGCTCAACATTGCAAATGAGGACTGCATAAAAGTGGCAGCTGTTTTAAACAACGCTTACTACCTAGAAAACTTGCATTTCACTGTGGAGGGGAAGGACACACACTATTTTATCAAGACCACCTCCCCTGAGAGTGACCTTGGGACACTGAGGCTGACAAGTGGGCGAAAGGCCCTGGAGAATGGCATCAATGTCACTGTTTCCCAGTCCACCACCGTGGTGAACGGCAGGACTCGTAGGTTTGCTGATGTTGAGATGCAATATGGAGCTCTGGCACTTCACGTCCGCTATGGCATGACACTTGATGAGGAAAAGGCCCGGATACTGGAGCAAGCCAGGCAAAGAGCCCTTTCCAGTGCCTGGGCCAGAGAACAGCAGAGAGTAAGAGATGGAGAGGAAGGCGCCAGGTTGTGGACAGAAGGAGAAAAGAGGCAGTTGCTAAGTGCTGGAAAGGTACAAGGATATGATGGGTACTATGTACTCTCTGTGGAGCAATATCCAGAATTAGCAGACAGTGCTAACAATATACAGTTCCTCAGACAAAGTGAGATAGGAAAGAGGTAACACACTGGCTTAGCTCAGGCTGCCAAAGAGACTGTGTACCAGTGTCTTCTAAAAAGGAGACCAAACTGTTTTGCTGCATTACTACTTGAGCCTAAGCTTACATCTTTGCTCAGATTTTTTCTGTAGCACAATCCAGACTCTGTAACAAAAAGAGCGCCTTCCAGAAGAATGATACTGCTAATGACAAAACTTTTTTTTTCTCAATGACCTTAAAGGTGATCTGCTTTAAAGAATATGTTTACATATGCATATCGCTGCACTCAAGTTGGACTGAAAAGTATTAAAAAAAAGAAGAAAAAAAGAAAAGGCCTACAGGTTTTGCATCAGGCTGTCTGTTTCTTTGAGGCACTGTATTTAATTAAGATACAGACCCATACAGTGTTTCCAAATAGTACTGAATTGTTGACCTTTGCTTACGAGAAGTAGTCTCTCTCTTTCTCTCTCTCTTTTTCTCTCTCTTTCTCACTGCATAGGATGTGGTATATATCTGTTAATTTTAAAACATGGGGCAAAAATTACTGTTTATAGACAACCCAACTGCATTAAACTGTGCTGCTTTCTAAAAGGACATTGGCACAAGTGACTTATGCTACCATGGGAATTTAATAATGGATTTTACAATGCTAACATGGTTTGCCTTGGGGGGAAAATGGCAAGTAGAATCCTTGTTGCATATAAGCAAAGGAAACCCTGATTTTTTTGTAAATTATGTGAGACAAGTTGTTTATGGATTTTTATATGAATTACAATTTACTGTACATCAAATATTAGTCTCAGAGGAGTTAATTTATGTAAAGTGTTTAAAAAAGTTTATACTTAAAAATAAAATGATAAAAACATGTGCTGTGTGTGATTTTTTTTAAAGAAAAAGGAATTGCACCTTTTATGTTATAGCTGTACAGTATAAAGGATTATATTGTAGAGATATAACAGTGATGACTAATGTCCAAAAGTGTTAATATTTTTGTATTAGGTTTAAAGCTGTGCATCTATCACTCTGCTGATAGGATGGGACACTCCACAAAGTGGCCGGCTGAATCAGACCACAGCTCCCTCCCCTCCCTCTCCTGTCACCCAGGCCAGTGCCACTTCATCTGTCATTGTTAGAAGGCACAGTAACCAAATAAGTCTCGTTTAGTATGATGGAAGACTTTAATAGGTTGAGGTTTCCTTGTCTTTTTCCAGCCCTAATGTAAGAAATGGACATTTATTCATACAAAGTGGGGTTTCTGTTGGTTTTTTAGAAGCTTTGTTTCACAATGGAGGAATAGTGTCTCAGGTGCTTGGCAAATTGTATGTAGAAGAAGAAGAAGAAATGATGTAGTTTCATCCAGTTATGTCAACTTTGTCTTCTGTATAATACAGCTCTTTTAGGTGTTAATAACTCCAGATAGAAGAAGCGTACCTCTGACCTGATGCTACAGAATTGCTCTTTAGGCAGGCAGGCTGTTCAGTAGGTTCATCTCCTGGCCTTCAGCTGGCAGATCAAATCTCCTTGCTGTGAACACTAAACCTGGGAATGGAGAGGAAGGTCCAGTTCTAGTGCCTAGTCTGCATCTCCACACCACTGCATAGATTTGGCATGCTCTGCTCCAAGGCCCAATATATTTGCTGCAGGAAGAACTGAAGTGTGCAGCTGGTTCCTTATAGGAAGCCTGTGGTGGCATCTATGGCATCTGTTTTACATCTTGGCTGAAACAATTCTTAGAGCTTTAGTCTCATGAGCACTAAATTCAGCCACAAAAATAAATATTTTTAAGATGAGACAAAATTGGGGGTTTTGATGTTCATTGAAATATACACAGTATTTCTATCCATGTATTATAATGACAGAACATAGTAAGTGAACGTGTCTTAACTATGAATGGTTCAAGTGGATGTAATAAAAATAGTTTTCTAACTGCTTTGTATTCTGAGAGTCTATGGTATTACATACTCTAAATTGCACATTAGGATTGTTTGATAAACAGATTTGAATTTCTCCCAGCCAAGTTGCTACCGAATCTACGGTATCAGTGCTATTACTGTATGTGTGTATTTGGTAGAGCATACAGAACTAATTACACATATAATGAATGCTAATCATCTATTAGAATTAAAGCACAGATTAGTTGTTAGTACTTTTACCCTTGAAGCTTGAGGGCCCTAAATTTAGAGAGGATGGTATGTCAGACCCCAGAGGCGTGTCATTGATCTACGTATTCTTTTTAAAAGATGTAAAATGCTAGGTGTTTGCAGTTCTGTTGGGTGGCTCTTCCACAGCACTGTATTTAGCATGCTGTAAGTGCTCTCTGTTGAAATAGGCTCATATTCTAAATTATGTCCAATGTTTCTGTTCTGTTTGAATATGAAAAGCTTGTATAACATGTCAACATTGAAATATATCTTCTACTTGGCGCGTACCAGTCCCTTCTCCTTTGTTCTGGCACCAATAAACAACAAATTATAGTATCTGTTGGTGATCATTTTAGATACAGTCAAATCAAGCCAATTAGTGGCCTTGTTAGTAGGTATAATGAGCCTATTTCTTGCTAAAAAAGACTTGTGATCTGGACATGCTCCTGCAGGAAATAGTGACCTTGGGGAATATAGAAAGAAAAGATCTTTTTAAAGAAAAAAATATGCATAATTAAAGAAGCATATTACAAAAATAAGAAAAAAAGAAAGGAGATTCTAAGTATTTTACACAATGCCAGTCAAAATGCTATCCTGATATTTTGAGATGTATATTTCGTCTGATTTGTATTGTTCTTTTAATTTGCCTTCTTAACTTTATATGTGTCCTGAATTTTCCACAAATTGATAACTATAGATTGCATCTAGGCTTTCCAATAAAAGCCAACCCAATGTGTGTGTGTGTGTGTGTTTATATTTGGGTTTTTTAAACTGTATGTCAGATATTGCAACTGTGCTGCCACTTTTCTCATACCTAAGAAGCAAAGTGATCCCCTTGCACTGGTATTGATTCATTTGCTTCACAGCTGGCAGTACCTTTTCTTGACTCTATCCAATGGCTTCATCTGCTAAATCAGCAAAGAGAATTACTCCATGGGATCTCTCAGGGGGCCTACTTTACAGAAAACATTAAATGTAGCTCAGAAAGCCAAATCTTTCATAGATAAGGAAGCCAAAGAACAAAAAAATCACTTAGAACTGTTTTCTTTCATACCCTCCTGAGTAAAAATGCAACAAAAAGTACTTGATTATAAAGAATTAGATTGGCACTAGTAGTTACATATATATACAGAAGAGATCCTTCAACCTGCATTTAGGCCCCTTTTGCAGAATCTGCTGACTTCAGCACTGCTCTACGTCAAGAGACTGCTTTCATTTTAGTTGGAACAGATTTCACCACACTCACTTTGTAGTGACAACTTGGAGTTGGTAACATGTTGGTCCAGCACTAATCAGGTCACTGCTTAGCTAACTATGGCCTAATTTTGTTATTAAAAAAAAAAAGAAGCAGTAAGAGATCTTTGTATGTTCACACTTGGGAGGTGAGAGATTTGCATTTGACAAGGGGGAAAAAAATGCCAGTTACCACTGCCACTCTTCTGAGGCATTTTTTAAGTGATAGCTGAAAGGCTGTAAAAGAAAAAACACTGCATAAAATAAGTTTAAATTGTCTGTGAGAGAATAGGCTGCATTTGCAGAGTCAGATGACAAAATGTTTGAATTCTGTTTTCAGGAAAAAAAAGAAGGGAAAAGCTTCTGAAAGTGTTGATATACCTTGGTACACTGCTATATCCAGAAGGGCAGGCTGTGGCCATACATATGGCCAACTTGAGAACCTTTAAGAAAAATAGGAAGAAACTCATGCATAATTCTTTGGGGGTGGCAAAGCAGAGGCACTTATTAGAAACGGCTTCTAAGCAGCTTATTAGAAGCTGCTTATTTGACACTTATTAGAAGCTGCCAGGGTTAAAAATAAGGCAAAGCAGAGAGCATCATCCCACAGCATAAACTGAGCAGCACAGACACAGTGTTATCATACCCCTAACTGCAAAGCCACATCCAAACCCACCAATCTAATCAGCTTCTCATCGACAGCCAATCAGTCCTAAGGACTAAATATACAAGGCTTATAAATTAAATTGATCTTTGCACACACAGGTTGCTGGGGCTCAGTGATACAAAACAAAAATGCCAAACAAAAAGTGATAAAAATAAAAGAGTAAACCATTTAATTGATGAATATGTGCCAATCCTTCCCCCGTGGAAAAAAAAGGAACATGTGGTCTATAGCTGTGATGCTGACAGACAGAGCTTAAGACTTCATTTTTTTACCTCTCAAGTTTTTAGCTTTGTGGCAGACTGACCACATAAGGCAAATTTAACTGTGTGAGTACCTAGGCTAGACCTATTCAAAAAGTCAAAACACTAAAAATAGGTAAATCCCTACTCATTCCCCCCCGCAGCCCATTTTTCAGCAGAAGTAACATAAATAAGGATGCCAGAGCTTAGTTAAGAGCACCACGAAAAGCTGAAAAAATGCAGCTTTTCTGTTCACCCATCCCAGAAACCTGATTATTTGTTATGGACCACTGAAAGTCTAAGGCCTTTCAGGTTGAAGAGATGGTGGAAAGGTGTGTTTGTCATGCCATCTCCTAACCACAAGAGACAATTCTGGCAATTGCAGGTGGCACAGGAACATGCTGTCTGAGGCTCTAGCACAACCTGCCCTGCTTTAATAACCAGATGTGCTGGGGACAACAGGGTAGGGAGAGCAAAAGGAAGGTGAGCTCCCCTCAAGTGCTCTGAAGTGCAACAGTGAGCATGAAGTCACACAGTCCCACACAAATAGTGCCATGAGGATTATTAACTGAAATGTCTTTTAAAAAAAAAATTCGTGGCCTGATTTCTAGCTCACAAATGCCAAATGTATGCAGTTCTGGGCAGTGCAAGCATGACATAAAATGCACTGCTAAGTAAAGGTAAATATGCTAGATATGGGTCTCTACTTCTAAACAAAGCAAGCTAAACAGTAACACCATCCCTTTCTTAAAGTACATGAGAGCCTTATATGCAATTTAGGTGAAGAATAAGCATAACATGATGGCAGCTCATTAAAGTGACATGTTTTCACAGAACCTGCTTTATTGCAGGTAGACTCTCTTGCTTATAGTTAATTACTATAACTTTGTAGGTAAATTGAGTAAATCTTCTAATTTACTAAGTTAAAATTCCGTCATTGAGGAATATAAATTTCTAGACATGCATACAATTTTTTTCCTACTATTAAATAAGTCAATACTATAGTAACATAATTATGCAGCTTAGAGTTAATGGTTCCCACAAAGCTGTCTTAATAAAGCCTTTTGGGATTCAGGAGAAAAAGGAGGAAATTCAGAAACTAAGAACAAGGCTGGGAGGTGACAACGCGTTTCAACGGGCTCTAGTTACTCAATCACACTTTAGCTGTCTGAGACAGCAGGGTGGGTGCCATGCATTACAGAGGCACAAGAGGAAATTGTTATCCCAATGCAATAAAATATTTCCAAATTTCAAGCCCAGGAATCATTTTAAAACTGAAATTACATGAATGGCTCTCTAATGAACCAATTAAGGCTACCGCAATAATAAATAAGATTAAAACAGTATAAAGAAAGATAATAGAGGAATCAGTTAGTAATGCACATCTGAGAGTAACTAGAGGCATGTTAAAAATGTTGTAAAAAAAAGTATGAAAAATGTATGAAAAAGTTCATCCATTGTTTGCAGTATGGAAAAATGAGCTGGGGAGGGTGTGGGTGTACAAAACCATAATAGCAGAACCAGGTATTAGTCACCAACTACACAATAATGGGGAAGCACATATTAAAAAAAAAAAATCAGTCATGCCAATATCTGCAGATGACAAAAATTAATGGAGTGGCAAATAATGGCTAGAACAGAGCAGTCACACAGAACAATATGGATCACTCGCTGAACTGAGCCCATCCAAACAAAATGCATGTTAATACAGGCAACTCCAAAAGTAAAATATCTCAGAATAAGAAATGCAAATCTTGCTTTGAAAGGTACATAGCTGCCTTCAAGAAAGCACTGACTGGTAAGAATGAGAGGTGCACAACGAATAAATAACCCATTGTGAGATTCCAGTACAATAGTGGTGGCAAGGAAGAGCTTTTAGGGGTGGAGAAGCTTAATGAGATTACTGGCCTTGTTAAACAAGGGAAATAGGAAGGCAATGTTATCTCTGCATATGGTGCCAGCAATACCACTCTTGCATGCAGTCCTGATGCATTCACCATGAAAACCCTGGAGAGAGCACAGGAAACATCACACATAAATCTAAGTCTTGCCAAAATAAAAAAAAAAATTAAAAAGTGATAGGCACAAAAGTGTGCCACGACCATTGTGTCTAAATGCCCTCGCAGGAAAAAAAAAACCAACCATGTTGCAGAAAAGTGCTTCCAAACAGGGAAGGAGAAAGTGGGTGGGAATGCAATTCTGGCAACTGACTATAGGAGTAGTTTCCAAAAGCTTTTGGCAGAATAGGAGCTATTGGAAGTACATGTAACGGATGCAGGTGATGGGAGTTTAAACTAGATTATGGCATCATTCATTTAGCTGCACAGGAGACATCAAAATAAAGCCTCTATACCTCTGGTAAATGGCCAAAGGGTTTGGGTTTGTCTTCTCCCTATCACCTCCCGTTTAACAACACTGAAATATCCAAATTAAGTCGATACCGACCGAAGTCAACAAATATTATCCTAAAAGTTTCAGTTCCTTAAACAGAGAGTGCAAGGCTGAGGCATTTTAAAAACATCCCCTGGTTTCCTCAGAAGAGATACGTTGTTCTACTACCTTCTATAGCAGCCGATTATTAAAACTAACAAAAACAAACCTCCTCACTCTCTATTAACATAGCCGGAGCCAGTATACCCGCATGTTTATGTTTTCAAGACATCGAGAGGCGAGTGTTTAGGTTAAATAAAAAATCAAACAAACAAAAAGATTAAAACAGTAAAACCTTGTCTGAGCCAGTCTGCCCTGAGCGCAGCTCGCCCTCAGTGACCGATACTCCCTTCCCAGGTGTCCCACACTCCGCCAGCCCCGGGGCGCTGGGAAGCACCTGGTGCTTTCCCGGAGCACAACCGGGAGCGGCCGCCCTGCCTCACCGGGAACAGCGAGCTGCTCCCTGCGCTCCTGACCCGCCTCGCCGCCAAGCTCAGACCAAGGGAAGGGACTGAAGTGCGCTCCCAGCCGCACGGGAGCTGCTCCCTGCCCAGGCT